>CM042400.1:28700539-29211384 GCA_023634145.1 Thymallus thymallus
GCACGATGTGTCAGGGTCAGGGGTCCCTGCTGAAAGCACACAGCCCATTGACCAGCCCGGTAACCAGCCGCCAGGAGCCAAGAGACGTCAAGGAGGCCAAGCGAAGCCCCACACCAGCAGAATTACAACCCGTTCCCCTGGTCCCTGTCGGGCCTCCTGGGCTGAGAGTGGGGATCTGCTCAAGTTCATCAGTGGGATCTTCACCAAAAGCAGCAACTCAGTCTCTGTCTCAGCCACCACTTCATCTAACACAGCAACACTCCCCCCTGTCTGCAATATATACAGTCCAGTGAGGAGGAAAGTAAGATATCTCAGACACACACGCACGGAACACACACACGCACGCACGCACGCACGCACACACACACACACACACACACACACACACACACACACTCAAGCAGCATAGGTCTACACATCACCTCACTAACCTCACTTCCTCTCTACATAAAGATCATGAGCAACTGTCTGTTTGCAGTTTTTCGGCCATCATGTAACAAGAAAGTCAAGAAGGAATCAAACGAGTATCCATTTTATTCTAGTCTAGTCTAGTATTTTATCCATATGTAGAATAAAATGATTTGCCATTCTGAGAGCCTCACATACATTTGATATAGAACCCATTATAAAATGCATGCCACGTGTCTTGAAACCTAAAGCCATGTGTAACTGTAAGGATGACAGATCAAGTCTTTTGATCTCTGAGCTGACAGTAGAGCTATAATCTTGGAGAGTTCCAATCTAATTCCCTTCTGAACGGAACAGGGGGGTATTTTCACGCAGCCTGAAGGGGTCTTCTCTCCACAGCGTAGCTACACTGTGTTTGTCCCAAATGACACCCTTTTCCCTATTTAGAGCACTACTTTTGACCAGGGCCCTTTGGGTTATAGTTACTGTATGTTTAACTCTCATAATGATCCTAATGGTTAAGAGCTATATATTAGGGATATATTGTATACTGTGTCGTTTAAAGCACACGCTGTTCCAGGATGACTATCTGTGATATGATGTATTGGTTGGCTGCTGCTTGGGTTCATTTCTGTCTCTAAAACTGAAGGGTTTGGAGGGACATTTGACAATATAAATACCCTCAGAGAAAGGAAGTACAATTACAGCCAATGTCCTTAATCCATATCTTTGATTGACTATTCCTCCACAAATATCTCTGGCACGTCTCTCTCTCTCTCTCTCTCTCTCTCTCTCTCTCTCTCTCTCTCTCTCTCTCTGTCCTTCTCTCTCCCTATTTCTCTCTCTCGCACTCTCTTTTTTCTACATTTCACATCACCAACTATCAGTCTGACATTCTAAGCTCTACAAATAATTAATATTCCCTTTTTGGAGAAGTTAATCAAACTTCAGAAGCCATTGTAGTTTGATCTGCACATACATACCCATGTATTTCAAGAACAATGACATGGAAACACTAATAATATCTGTGGAGGTTAGCGACAAGCTGTTTCACTGGTATGGGCCTGCAGCTTGTGTTAGATATATGTTTGCAGTGCTTTTATGTTTTCTCAATATGAGTATGGGCCTAAATTGTATATTATAAATTCTGGTACACATCACATGTGCTCTGCGTCTAGTCATGTATGGTATGTGTTCTGTATCTAGTCATGTATGGTATGTGTTCTGTGTCTAGTCATGTATGGTATGTGCTCTGTGTCTAGTCATGTATGGTATGTGTTCTGTGTCTAGTCATGTATGGTATGTGTTCTGTGTCTAGTCATGTATGGTATGTGTTCTGTGTCTAGTCATGTATGGTATGTGTTCTGTGTCTAGTCATGTATGGTATGTGTTCTGTGTCTAGTCATGTATGGTATGTGTTCTGTGTCTAGTCATGTATGGTATGTGTTCTGTGTCTAGTCATGTATGGTATGTGTTCTGTGTCTAGTCATGTATGGTATGTGTTCTGTGTCTAGTCATGTATGGTATGTGTTCTGTGTCTAGTCATGTATGGTATGTGTTCTGTGTCTAGTCATGTATGGTATGTGTTCTCTCTGGGCAAGAGCAGAATCAGCCTAGCAGGGTGTGGAGGAAAGGTGCTAGGAGAGATGCCTGTTATGGGTGTGTTGAGAGAGAGAGAGAGAGAGAGAGAGAGATATGAAACGGAGGAGTAGAGTGGGGCTTCTGATGTTCCCAGGAAGAATAGAAGGGTTCTTTGAATGTCAGTGACATTTAACAGTTGCACTACATTAGGATGTCTTCGTACAGTGCAGGGAGAGAGTATGGATATTCAGCTTTCTACAGAGTGTTTTGTAGCTGTATAAGGATCGTGCTGTCTGATTGCTTTGGCAACATGTCTCATGTGGTCTGGCGCATAAATCACTTTGGCTTGAGTTGAATTCAGATTTAGACCGTCTCTCTCTATGTTAGGGGAAGCTGCCTGCAGTGGTAGCTTGTGAAAAATAACATTTTGTCATCCCTCTCTTTCTCTGGCCCTATAGTGTCTTCACTCTGTGTTGGCCTGCATCTGTGAGGAAGTGACACAATTGTATTTGTGACACAATTGCTCCCTCTTATCACTGAACCACAGCTGTGAACAGTGGACACAGAGCGTGTGGGGGTGTGAGCTTCACATTGAACTGGGGCCATCTCTGGCCCAGTAGGGACAGTAACAGTGGCACAGCTGTGTGAAACCAACCCCTGACCTGACCGTGATAGTGTTTGTGCTGTTTCATCCCTGACCGTGACGTTGTGTGTGTTCCACTGGGATCGCACAGAGCATTCTACTGCCTAGCGACACACATAGCAAAGGGATCCGTTGAATGACAGCTTCAGCATGTAAAGGCCATTCTAGGAGAACGACACAAAATATGTATGGCAAGCCTACTGGGGGTACAGTGGACAAACAGTGCATTGACAAATCTAGCCTAGTCCAGTAGACCCATTTATGTTGTACTGAAAGGTTAGCCACACAACCAATTCACATTGCAGTAATGTATCTCTATCCAATGTATCTCTATCCAATGTATCTCTATCCCATGTATCTCTATCCTATGTATCTCTATCCAATGTATCTCTATCCTATGTATCTCTATCCTATGTATCTCTATCCTATGTATCTCTATCCTATGTACATATCTCTATCCCTTTCCAAGGCCGTTCTGATTGTTGTTCCCCTTGAACTATAACAATTATGATCTCTCCCTCTGTCCCTTTCTCCCATGCAGCGGCTTGTGCAAATAGTCAAGAGTGGACCCTGAGTCGATCCATCCCTGAGCTCCGTGTGGTAAGACAAAGAGAAGTTGGACAGAGCTTAATTTCTTTTCACACTCTATTCGGGGAAGCTACCACACGTACATGTGTGTGTGTGTGTGTATGTGTGTGTGTGTACAGTAGGCTATGTGTGTGTTTTTCTAACTTATTTCATCTGTGCAGGGGGTGCTGGGAAGTCTTCGGAGTGGCAGGTCAGCGCTGGTAAACAGATTCATAACAGGCAGTTACCTTCGTCTAGAGAAGATTGAAGGTAAGTAGGAAAACCACTTTTCTTGTCCTGCCATTTTATCTTCCATAATGCCTCCCTGACACACAGCGACTAACCTCTGCTCTGCTGTTCCATTGTCAGGGGGCAGGTATAAGAAGGAGGCATTGGTAGATGGACAGAGTCATCTACTGCTAATCCGGGAGGAGGGAGGGACTCCTGATGCACAGGTGTGTGTAAATGTACGAGTGTATTTGCTGGAGTGTGTGTGTGTGCAGTGCATTCGGAAAGTATTCAGACCCCTTGAGTTTGCCAACATTTTGTTACATTGCAGCCTTATTCAAAAATGGATTAAATCTACACACAATACCCCGTAATGACAAAGCAAAAACAGATTTTTTTACATTTTTGCAATTGTATTAAAAATAAAAAATTTAAAAGTATTCAGACCCTTTACTCAGTACTTTGTTGACGCACCTTTGGCAGTGATTACAGCCTCGAGTCCTCTTGGGTATGACGCTACAAGCTTGGCACACCTGTATTTGGGGAGTTTCTCATGTTCTTCTCTGCAGATCCTCTCAAGCTCTGTCAGGTTGGATGGAGAGTGTTGCCGCACAGCTATTTTTAGGTCTCTCCAGAGATGTTGAATTGGATTCATGTCCAGGCTCTGGCTGGACCACTCAAGGACATTCAGAGCCACTCCTATGTTGTCTTGGCTGTGTGCTTAGGGTTGTTGTCCTGTTGGAAGGTGAACCTTCGACCCCAGCCTGAGTGCTCAGGAGCAGCTTTCCATCAAGGATCTCTCCGTACTCTGCTCCATTCGTCTTTCCACCTCCCTGAGGTGACCAAGATCATGTATAGGAAGGTCTAGGAAGAGTCTTGGTGGTTCCAAACTTCTTCCATTTAAGAATGATGGAGGCCACTGTGTTTTTGGTGACATTCAATGCTGCAGACATTTTTTTTCTGTGCCTGGACACAATCCTGTCTCGGAGCTCTATGGACAATTCCTTCTACCTCATGGTTTGGTTTTTGCTCAGACATGCACTGTCAACTGTGGGACCTTTATATAGAAAGGTGTGTGCCTTTCCAAATAATGTCCAATCAATTGAATTTACCACAGGTACCCTCCAATCAAGTTGTAGAAACATCTCAAGGATTATCAATGGAAGCAGGATGCACCTGAGCTCAATTTCGAATCTCATAGCAAAGTGTCTGAATACACATGTAAATAAGGTATTTCTGTTTTTTATTTTGTATAAAGTTGCTAAAATTTCTAAAAGCCTGTTTTCACTTTGTCGTTATTGGGTATCGTGTGTAGATTGTTTATTTAATCCGTTTTAGAATAAGGCTGTAATGTAACAAAATGTGGAAAAAGTGAATGGGTCTGAATACTTTCCGAATGCACTGTATACCATGTTGCATTGTTGTTGGTGTGCGATGATGCGTTGACAAATAATTACAGAATTACAATCAAACTAACTCATCAACAGCCGTATCCTGACCCATCTTGCACTCGTCTCCCTCCTGCCTCTCTTCCCTCTCCTACCAAACATTTGTCTGTAGTTCAGCAACTGGGTAGATGCAGTGGTTCTTGTGTTCAGTCTGGAGAATGAGGTCAGCTTCCAGGATGTGTACCAGCTGTACAGCCAGCTCAACACACACCGCAGCACTGCTGACATCCCACTAGTTGTGGTTGGAACACAAGGTAAGGAACAGGGAGGAATGAATATGGATGGATGTTTTGGATATGTTCAGGGAAAGGTATAAGGGCAGATGGATAGCGTCTAGAGAACCATTAGTCTTATTTTGTAGAATTAGACGGAAGAAAGTGAGCATATACTATATAAGGTACTGTAGCCTATATGACTTAATCTCAACATCTGAAGCCCCACGGTCTCTTTGCTGTACTCTTCCTATAGACAAAATCAGCAGTACCAACCCACGTGTGATTGAGGACATGCGTGCCCGGCAGTTATGTGTTGATGTGAGGCACTGTGTGTTCTATGAGACCTGTGCCACCTATGGGCTCAACGTAGACCGGGTTTTTCAGGAGGGTGAGTTAACTGAAAATGAGCATTGGTGTCAGAGCTGGGGATCCAAAGGTACAGCCACATTACCATTGTTTCAACACAATAAATAGTTTCGGTCCCACTTTACACTAATACTTCACAAATAATTTAAAAGCAATGTCATTCTACATAAAGGATTATATCACAAGTAATGAGCAATTAGTGCCGTCTCACTAGTGCCGTCTCACTAGTGCCGTCTCACTAGTGCCATCTCACTAGTACCGTCTTTCTCTCTCCTCTCAGCTGCCCAGAAAATAGTTGCACAGAAGAAACAGTCTGCATTCCTAGCCTCCTGCAAGTCTCTCCCTAACTCCCCCACATCGGGGTCAACATCCTTCCCTGGGCAGGTAACATGCTACACACTGTTCACATCTGTCTATTTCCCTCTTCTGTGTTGTTGACAGAAAACCAATACTGTAGAGCAGTGGGACCCACAGGTGGATATCAGTTACAGTGCTGAAGCTCCTCCTATAGGCCTTAACCTTGAGCTGTGGCTAGATACATTGTTGTCCCCCACAATGAAATCGGGGAGGGGACTGTGGATCTGTCTCTGAACATTAGGACGATATCTCAGACAGCACTGAACCCGATTTTGATGAAACTTGGTTGAATGGTGCGTCTTGCTGTAGTGAACTAGCAATTACAATTATACTGATTACACAAAAGATTGAAAATGCAAACTTTGAAAGGTCACACCCCTCACCCCATTTGACCTAGTCATGAAATAGATAGATAGATAGATAGATAGATAGATAGATAGATAGATAGATAGATAGATAGATAGATAGATAGATAGATAGATAGATAGATAGATAGATAGATAGATAGATAGATAGATAGATAGATAGATAGATAGATAGATAGATAGATAGATAGATAGATAGAGAGATAGAGAGATAGAGAGATAGATAGATAGATAGATAGATAGATAGATAGATAGATAGATAGATAGATAGATAGATAGATAGATAGATAGATAGATAGATAGATAGATAGATAGATAGATAGATAGATAGATAGATACTTTATTGATCCCCCGGGGGGGAAATTTCATTGTCAAGCAGCTACAACAGGGCAGGTGCAAAATGCCACAACGAAAGTACACAAAAGACAGATACACGGTACATGATACATAGAGCGGCAGTATGAAAAAGTATAGAAATACAAGATATCTGGAGTGCAAAAAAATAAAAGCTATAAAAAAGACATAGCATAGTATGGGTGGTTGGCTGAATATGTACACTATACATTGGTGGATGTTGGATGGTTAACTATACTGTACAGGTCGATGGCAGAGAAATACTTCAGTAGCTAAAAATGCGTATGATATGAGCGAGGGTAATAATAGTTTACTTAATAGACAGACTGGGTAAATGAACAGGTAAGTGAAAATTTTGCATGGTTAAATTAGCTGTACAGTTAAGTATACAGTTATATTTACAGATAAGTGAATACTTGCATGGTTACACAAACTGTACAGGTAAATGACAGGAAGAGATACTTTAATAGCTAAATGTGTGTATGATATCATTTGGGGTAATAATAGTAATTCCCTTAAAATACAGTCCTTAGTGCGCAGGGTTTAATTACAGACAACTGCACGTATTGCACATTCGATATACTAAAAGCAATGAGAAAAGGTGCAATTGACAGGATACTAATATGCATTCCTGAGTGAATGCCTACGTAAATTAGGTCCAAGAATTACTAGCAATATTGCACGTGATATGATATAACAACTGTACATGAGTATGTATATACAGACCTGTATGAATAAATAGGTCCTGAGTGAATGAGTGCTGACGGACCAGAGTTACTCACGGATGGATGCATAATTGTTAAACTAGGTCACAAGGAACACATTTTCCTCAGGGACCCGTTAGGTCAACATTTGGAATTTTGTGAAAAACACTTAAAATGCTACTCTTCTGGCACCGAATGACCGATCTGCACAAATCTTGATACATGGCCTCTATGGACAAAGGACTCTCAACGATATATTTTCCAGACTAGTACCTAAAGCATCATGGCCGATATTGACCAATAAACATTCACAAGGGTGTGGTCTGGCACATAAATGCAAATCAGTCAAGGATATTCGTATTGTAACAACATTTGGTTTGCAAACACTGTAAAGATTCAACATATGCAAGAACATTCATATCGACCACACGATGGCGCTATAACAGGCACATGTTTATATCTCTTGATCTGTTCGAGTCAGAGTGATATCTCAGACACCACTGGCCCAATTGTGATTCAACTTGGGTGAATTATGCATCTTTCCATAAAGATCCGACATTTACAAAATGACACTGATTGGCCCAAGGCGGGAGTTTTTTGTTCATCTGGGGGCTTATTTATTTAGACATTTTTTAAAGATGCCATTGATGGATGCAAAGAATGGTTCGAAAGGTGTGGGAACCACTGTTGTAGGATTTATTCTAGTAGATACCAAGTGTACTCAGGAGGAAGAACATGTTGTCTTGTCCGTTTTCTCGTTTTCTCTGTTTCATCTCATTTGTCCACTTCAACCCATCCTCACCCTGTCGTCCCTCTTGTCCATCCCTCATGTCCTCCCCCCCCCCTCCTCCTCTCAGACCAGTAATGGAGGACTGAATAGCGGCTACCCCTCCTCCCTACCGTCCACCCCTGTGATCAGGCACAGAGAGCTTCGGGGCGGGGCAGTGGCGGGGGCGGCGTTAGAGGGGGGCGCCAGTGTCACCTCCTCAGGGTCCATGAGAAACGTCCCTCAGCGACGGACCTCTCTGTTCAAGGTCAGTTACTGTTATCAGAATCTCAGGTGATAAAATGATTGGAATCTTTCATCAGCGGAACAATGTCCTGAAGAACCATACAACTCAAGCCGAGCTAGTTGAGGTGACTGAACTGCTTGGAGTAACCCTGGATTGTAATCTTTCATGGTCAAAACATATTGATACAACAGTAGCTAATATGGGGAGAAGTCTGTCCATAATAAAGCACAGTCCCCAAGTCCAGAACAGACTATGGAAGGCGCACAATACTACATAGAGCCATGACTACATTCAACTCTATTCCACATCAAGTAACTCATGCAAGCAAAAACATTTGATTTAAAAAACAAATACAAATACAGCTTGTGGAACAGCAGGGACTGTGAAGCAACACAAACTTGGCAGTAACTAATGTGGATCCTTAATAAATACAAATTCAAACAAATTGATTTCGAAACAGAGCTAAAAATACATTTACAGTTTTAGATACGTAGTAGTTACACAGTTTTCAACAGAGTAAGTTTGATTTTGTTGTCTCTCTTCTCACTTCATGGGTCACGTCTGTCCTGGACACTTGTGTCAGTCCGTCTTTATACCTGTCACACACTCTAATTCGATAATGTTGATACAACTCCTCTCAGAACCGTCGAGGTAGTGGCAGTGAGAAGAACGTTGACCCTAAAGGTGACGTGGGCAGTGGCCGGGCCGCCCCTATCAAACAGGTCGGTGTGACACACACTGGATACTGTGTATAATGAATAGGTTAGTTCCAGTTCTTCAGTCATGAAAGGGGACTTAATGACATGAAACCCATTGTTTGTAACAGAGTATCCTATGGAAGCGGAGTGGGAGCTCACTGAACAAAGAGTGGAAGAAGAAATATGTGACTCTGTTCAACAACGGCACACTGGCCTATCACTCCAGCTTCAATGTAAGTCACACCACAATCAACCAGATCAACACCAGTAACATGATCTCATCTTAGTTATAAGATACAATTATTATTATTATAATTTTTATGTAATTAAATTAGCTTATTTCTAGTCTAGTGAAATTCAGCACATCATCCTAGTTTAACGGGATCTTGGCGGTTTCAGGACTATAGGCAGAATTCTCACGCTAAAGAGATCGACCTACTGCGTGTCACAGTGAAGATTCCAGGGAAACGCCCACCAAGGGCTGTCCCCCCTTATGACCCCTCCCCTGGCCTCAATGGTGTGACCAAGGATGCTGCACCCACGGAGAGCGCCAGTGCCGCATTGTTGCCACCCAGCCTTGTGCCCGTTGAAGAACAGGCCGGTGCATTGTCTTCTCCCGGAGATAGAGGGGTAAAACGTTGTCCGTCAACACTGTCCAGCAAGTCACATAGTGCTGGTATGTCCGAAATGTTACATTTTCATTCATAATAATAGGTTTCTAATACACAGTAGGCCAATGTGGACGTTGGAGCATGATAGTACCAGAGCTGCAAGGTCCCACAACAATTCATCTTTTTAACCCAATGTCAGATGCTACTGAAGGAGCAACCAGTCCCCCTTTTGGAAAAGATTGTCAATCCTCTCCAATGATGGACAGAAGGAAGAAGACAAAGAAGAAGAGTATGAACCAGAAAGGCGACACCGTCATTGGACAGGCTGAAGGTGAGCTCTGGGCCTCCTACTGTACATCTCTGACAGATTATTCTGCACTCTTCTTCTTCCTCCTCTCATGCTAATCTGGGCTAATCTAATCTCTCACTGTTCCTAGTAACAACTAGGAACAGTGAGGAGCTGACTGGCTCACTGAATCTACCTGTGTGTTATGCCTGTTTGTCCGTTTGTCTCTCTGTCTAACCAGCGTGTTACACATTTGGATTGACCTGTGATTTACAAACTTTCTTTCTCTCAATCACCCTTTTCCAACTTTTTGCACCATGCCTGTTGTCCTCTTTTTTTATGATCAGCAAACATCTCATGGTGATGAAGTGAGTTTGTTTATGTTGGTTACATGTGATTGTTTAGTATGTACAGTAAAGAAGTGTTAACCAGGATTTGAACTTAGTAAATGGGACGGACCAATGGTATTACATTTCCCCACGCCAACGTGTCTTTGTAGATGAGGAGAATACTGGCTTCATCATCGTGTCCAGCACGGGGCAGATGTGGCACTTTGAGGCCCAGAGTCTGGAGGACAGAGATGCCTGGGTGATAGCCATAGAGAGCCAGATACTGGCCAGCCTGCAGTCCTGTGACAGCCTCAGGAACAAGGCAAGGAACTGACTGGGCAGCACCCTGGGATGTGTGGAAATATGTAATGTTTAAAAATAGTATTAAAACTAGATTTCTTATAATAGACTATATAAATAGTTTTTAATGTTTTATAGTATATAAAATGTATGTATGTTCCCTGTGGAACCCTGGATTGAAGATGAAGCTGTTTGGCTGTGTATTGACAGGCGTTGCGGTCCAAGTTGCTGATTCCTTAGAGATGTATTCAGTCACAATGCACATCCACTTCATACTTGGGAAATGTCAACTATGTGTTCTTTCATAGGCACGGAGGAGCAGCCAGAGTGAGGCGGTAGCAATACAGGCCATCCGCAATGCCAAGGGCAACAGCTTCTGTGTGGACTGTGAAGCACCAAGTGGGTAACTCCTCTCTAACTTTCTAGTTAAAAACGTATTATTTTCAGTGTCCATGCATGTGCAAAGAGCGTTCATTATTGTACTCTCTACCAGATACAGACATTCATTCAGATACAGACATTCATTCCATGAAAGGAAAGTAGCAGTGAAAAAGGAGTCATTAGTGCAAAACTATTGATTACGTTAGAAGCAGCCTTTCTTTAACTCAATCTCAATCCCGTACTCTCAATCTCAAATACTCAATCTCAATCCCTCTGCTCTCTCCAGACCCCACGTGGGCCAGCCTCAACCTGGGGGCGTTGATCTGCATTGAGTGCTCAGGGATCCACCGTAATCTGGGGACACACCTGTCCCGCGTCCGCTCTCTGGACCTGGATGACTGGCCCAGGGAGCTGACACAGGTCCTGACTGCAATCGGCAACCACCTGGCCAATAGCATCTGGGAATGCCACACCCAGGACAGACACAAACCCACACCCAACGCCACACGGTGAGGGTCCTAGTTCAGTGTAATAGATGGGTAACATCTGGATGTTTTATTAATGTTCACCTGTTTCGTGAGAGTTCAAAAGAAAAGCTAATATTTTTGTCCAATGAACACCATTGTTTGACTAAAATAAAATTTAAGTATTTGAATCGAAGAATGTGTTGCAGTACATCAAATGGAAAGTACTGTATGTTGCCACAGAGATCTCTCTCTTGATCCATGAACAGTTGCCATGGTAACCCATGGTCACTCACCTGTATATTTGTATCTCTCTCACAGAGAGGAGAGAGAATCATGGATCCGTGCCAAATACGAGCAGCGCGTGTTTGTGGCACCACTGCCTGCTCCAAGCCCCACAGGCCCAGGGGACACTGCGATGTCTGTGTGTCTGTTGTCCGCAGTGACAGAGAGGGATTTGCGCAGACTCCTACTGCTCCTGGCCCACAGCAACAAGGAACAGATCAACACTGCCCTGGCCAATGGAGGAGTACCCTCACAGCCTCACACCGCCCTGCACGCTGCCTGTCAGCTGGGCGATGTGGTCATGACACAGCTGCTAGTCTGGGTAAGGCCCTGGTCTGGACAAAATATTTGCTGATGATTATCTTTCCCAAGCACTGGACACACTTTGTTAGCCTTTAGCCCAAGTCAAGTGGCGTCACATGAAAACAATTAATTACTTCATTCACCTATTCTCAATTATTATATTTTTTGGTAATTTTATACAGAATGTAAATGGTGAATTGTTCAATCTTTCTCTCACTGCAGTATGGAAGTGATGTGAAGGCCAGGGATCCTCAGGGCTCGACAGCCCTGACCATGGCTAGAAAGACTGGGAGCAAAGAGTGTGCTGACATCCTCCTGCAACATGGCTGCCCTAACGAGGTCTCCCCCACTTGACCCACACTTAGTCTCTCCCGTAGACCTACCACTGACAGCCTCAGCAGCCTGGGTCGTATCAATTCCAGGAAGAGGGTTTTCGTAGCTTTAACAGCCATGGTAGCGCACAAAGGCTGGTGAAAAAAAGCTTCTATGAATGTGGTTTTGAAAGGCAGAGAGAAAGAGAATGTACTCCACTTACAAAAGTAAAGAGAACATATCAAGCACCTAAAAAAGCACATAAAGAGAACATATCAAGCAACTAAAAAAGCACATAAAGAGAACATATCATATTAAAGCAATATTCATTCGATTTATTCAAGGCAAAAGTATTGCTGAAATTGGTTGTCTGTTTACAAATACAAACAAATGACAAAATATGTGGGTTAAATCTGTAATAAACAATTTATATCTATTTAGATTATACATTGCCTGTTTTACAGTATTGAGAACTGACATACAATGATCAATATAATGATTTTGTAATATATACTGTACTTTTATGTAAGTCTGTCTGTATGAACATCTAAGACTTGTTTGTAACCATGCAAGGTAAAACTTACAATTCAAAAACTTACAATGTATCTATTTTTGTCACTGTTTCTATTTGAAACGTTTATGAACTTTAAGTAAATTAAATAAAATATCTTCAAAAGTAAACTCTGTTTATGTGGCCCTCTGGTTCATGTGTGCCACTGTCACCCAACCGCTGGGAGGCAATACTGACAAATCTCTGGCATTCAAGCAGCCTTCCAGGTATTATTTGGTTTACGTCATTACTGTGCGACGACTGACATAAAAAAGCTAGCGAAAACGTTGACTAAATGGTCGAAAAATACTGCCTTCTATTGGTAAAGAATATAATATCAACATGGTTTGCCATATGAACGACAATGTCTATCCTTTTAGAAAGGTGTTTAGAGGTTTGCATTTTGTAGAGTTTGGAATTGTATCATGGCAAACGTAGAAAACGGATCTGCAGCTAGCTAGATAGCCTAACAAACTAGCATTCAGTGAAAAGTTACAATGTTTCTATTGTTTTTTATGTATTCGAGCGCTTGTAACTACCTGCTAGTTCAATGAGTATTATTATCTATTTGTTTTACGAGCATGGGCGCGACAACTGCACTCCCCTTAATCTCTCAATCAGACAATGACGCTGATGGCTTCCCCTTGTCTCTTCTCCTAGTTGGGCTGTGAGTAACACCGCCAGGGAGGGATGAGGATTCGGCTGCAGGGCTCAGGCCACGCCGCTGGCCTCCTCGCGGAGCTCAACCACTGCCGTATCTCCCGCCTCTTCTGTGATGTCATCTTCCAGGTGGGGAGCCGCTCCTTCGCAGCGCACCGCGCCGTGCTCGCCTCCGCCGGAACCCACTTCCGTAGCCTGTTCTCAGGCAGGGGGACCCAGATCGGAACCTCTGGAGCGGGAGCCACAACAACGTACTCTCTGGACTTTGTGTCCCGGGCCAACTTTGAGAAGGTGCTGACTTTCATCTACACCGGAGAGATCTTCACAGACCTGATAGATGTAGGAGTGCTCTATGAGCTGGCAGAGAAGCTGGGGGTGAGAGAGCTGGTGAAGGCCTGTCACGCTACCTTCCCTGACCTGCAGCAACCGGGCTCTGGCTCTGCAGACTGTGTAGCGGATGGAGACCTGGACCCTGACATGGTTGCAGCTGCTGGGTCATCAGTGTGCTCGTCTTCTGCAGCGTCTTGTTCCTCCCTGTCATCATCTGCTGGACCTTCGGCTGCTCCTACTCCAGCGGCGGCCCCCTCACCTCTCCCCCCGGGCATCAGGGTGGCCAGGCTGGGCCGGGGTGTTGGACACACAGTCCCTCTGGCCCTGTCTTTGTCCCTCAAAGCAGAGGACGTCCAGTCTCACCTGGGCTATGGACAGATGGCCGAAGACAAACGGCTACAGCTGTCTGGAGATCAGAAGAGTTCAGTAGATATGTCCACTGTAGCTGTGGGGGCCACACCTGGACCTCCCCTTCCCCTGCAGCTGAAGACTGAGGAGGAGGTGGTGGTGGGAGACGGGGTTGGTAACTGTGAGGAGGAACAGATGGTAGTTAGTGGGAGTAGAGCTGGTTCTGTACCTCCATGTGTGTCTAACCACTGCTCCTTTCCTGACTCGTCAGCCCAGCTGGGAGTGGATATCTGTGGGGTGAGGGAAGTCCCGTCGTCCTCCTCTATAGACCCCCTGGACAGCCTGCAGATGGGAGTGGTGGAGGCTGGGGTGGGAGGGGTGAGCTCTGGCCACACAGGGATGTCAGGGGTCATCTTCGCGGCAGGGGAGGAGGAGGATGATGAAGATAACGAGAATGAGGAAGAGAGAGAGCATCTGCAGGGAAATGAAGAAGGGAATGATGGAGGAGGGGACCAGTGGAGACAGCTGGCTGGAGAGATCATTGAGCTGAGCGATGGCGAGAACTACATGGAGGAGGAAGACGAGGAGGAGGAGGAGGATGAAGACGAGGACTTGGTGTGTGTGGTGAACGGAGCAGCGGTCAGTGGAGGAGGAGTGAACACTGGCCAGGTGTCGTCGGTGCAGGGTATGGTGGCGTGTAAAGCCTGTGGGATGGCACTGTTAGCAGACTCCGCTTCCCTGAGGGCCCACGCAGAGACCCACCTCTCTGAGACAGGGGCCTGCAGGGTGTGTGGGGCTTCTTTCTCCGGAGATCGTGTGGCCAGCATCACCCACGCCCTGTCCCATGTAGTGTTCTCTTGTGACATGTGTCATCTCCAGTTCAACAGCCAGGCCAGGCTGGTACGCCATCGGCGCCAAGCTGCAGCCAGATACACCCTCCCCAGTCAGCTCCACAACGCCACCCAGGAACACAACGGGGAGCTGCAGTGTGCCGTCTGTAACAAAGCCCTTACCAAGGACTTCCAGGTCAGTTTGGTTTGCTCCACTTCTCCTGAGTGATTGGGCATGTGTTTTGGCTAATGGTGACAGTAAAATATATAGATTGACATAGCTCAATCAAATTCATTGAACTCGAGTACACCTATTGCATTGTAGTGGCTAAGACATCTAAAGACATATGTCTATTATCTCTCGTTGTATTGTTGACATTATACCGTCTCTCCTTCCCCCAGGTCATCAGGGATCACCTGCTCAGTCACGTGTCTATCCAGTCACTGAGCTGTGATGTGTGCCAGCTGCCCCAGCCCTCTCTGTGTGCCCTGCTTTGGCATGCCCTCACCCACCTCTCCCTGCCAGTCTACTCCTGCCCGCTCTGTGCCTGTTGCTTCCTAGATCGCCCTCTGCTGGACAGACACATGTTCCTGCATGCTGAGGAGGCTGCCACCGACAGAGAGGCCACGAGGGCTCATAAAGCAGCCGGACCAGAGGGAGAGGAGGAGCTGCGCTGCTTCTTATGCCCACAGACCTTCCGCTCCGCCTCCGCCTTTCAGTACCACCTGAGGTTTCACACCAACGAGGCCCAGAGCAGCCAGGGGTGGTCAGGGAAACGAAAGGCTGACCAGATGGATTACCCTTCCTCTTGCTCTTCCTCCTCCCCCCTGGAGGCAGGCAGCCTGGGGAAGCTGGGCAACATGGGCTTCGGCCTGGGCTCCTTCAGCCTCTCAGACAAGCTGCTCCAGGGGGCCGTGGCGGCTGGTTTCCCCGCAGGCCTCCTGTCCAATGGGAACTCCTCTAGCGTGGGTGGGCCGGTCATGGGTGGCACCATCTCCCGGGAGAAATGGTACCGCTGCCGCTTCTGTGGCAAACGCTTCGCTCACTCTGGCGAGTTCACCTACCACCTGCGCATCCACACTGGGGAGAAGCCGTACCAGTGCAAGGTGTGCCTGAGGTACTTCCGAGGGCGTTCCACCATGATCTGCCACCTGAAGACCCACGCCGGGGCTCTCATGTACCGCTGCACCGTCTGCGGCCTCTACTTTTCCACACTCAAGCTGGTGTCCTCCCACATGGACGTCCACAAAGACCACCTGCCTCCAGACTTCAACATAGAGCAGACCTTCATGTACAACGACCACTCCAAAGAACCCCTCCCCGCCCTGGACACCTGATCAGATATCCCCCCCCCCCTCTTTGTCTTTCCGTCTCTCGCTCCTTCTCTCTCTCACTCTTTCAATACCTCTCTGGTTGTGGACCATATCTATAGACTTGTAGAATGTATTTAACTTGTTTTATGTCTGTATTTGAGATGCTATTATGGATCGAAGAGACCTGTTTTGTAGCATAGTGTAGCAGGAAAGGACATCTTTCTTCGAAGAAGCTTAGCCACTTGGTGGCAGTATATCCATTGTGGTCTATGGAAGGAAGTACGTGCTACTGTTTACTGACTAATGTTTTCAAGGCAAGTCCATTGTCTTTTCCTAAGTTGCAGTCAAACTTTGTCTTAAGTGTCTTATTACTCGGTTTTACGAAAAATGAAAAAAATATTTATCACAGTAAGCTTTTTGGCAGTTACATGTTCATCTATTTGTATATGAAACGTTACTAGCCACCATGCACCAAGCACATGTACTCATCAACATGGGTTAATTGTATCTGACCAGTCATACTTTGTATCCGAAGAATAGGAGGATGAATGTATCTGTTCCCTAGGAAACCATTTAGGTACATCTTCCTCAAAGTAGCAGTGATAGACTATTTTATAATGCAGACATGATATATTAGTGTTACTGATCAGATGGTATGAATGGTGGTTTCCAACCAGAGTGCCATTTAGTCACGCAAGAGGTTTAAAATTCACATGAAATCCTGTCTGCCTTGTTTCAGAATTTCAAAGGCACTACGTTATGAGTATTGTGTTTTGTAGACTTGTGGTCCTTCAAGTGCTCACTTTGGGTACGATGACATTTTAACAGCTATTTGGTGTCTCACCTCATCAATCTGATTTATTTATTCTATTTATGCTTTTTTTATGTACTTTTTTTTTTGTGAGAACTATGAACGTTGGACTTTATATCTTGTTTCTAGTTCTGGAAAGAATAAAGTAAACATAAAAAATAAATGTTGATCTCACTGTCTAGTTACTTTTCGACTTAACCCTAATGCTTCATTTTTTTCTACATTGTATTTGATCTGTTATGATGTCCGCTGCCACAGAATACTACATTCATCATCACATTAATGATGTATATGCATTTATGCACAATTTAGTGTTTATCTAGATCCTGCTTTAGGGATTGGTGACCTTGGAACTCTGTTCTGTTGTTGGTATGCTGCTTCCTCCCATTGTGCCGTATGTGAAGTGAAACCTAAGCCTTTTCTCCCTCGACTTATTACCATGGCAACATCATTAAACCAACATAAAATTCCTTCTGGACTTCCCAGTGAAAGCAAATGTATTCAACAAAAAAATGAGGACTGATTTTGTACATTTTTACCACCTTCAATCAGACCTGTGTTGAAATAATACTCTTGGACATTTGGAAGTATTTAGATATTTATTTGAGAATACAAGTAGTTGAATATCGGAATGTATTTGGAAATACACTTGGAAAGTATTTGAATACACTAACATGCATTTAATAACCCATTCATTTGAAAATAGTATTTTAAATAAGTACTTAAATACTTTAAAATAGTAGGCTATTTATAGGAAATGATTTGAAAATACGTTCAATAAAAGTAGTTGATTCGGGACACATTATTTGAAAATACTAAAATAAACAGAAAATAAGTATTTCAATAAATAATCAAATATTTATTTAAACCCAGGTCTGCATAAAATAAAAAGTAATAACATTTAAGAGACATTTCCCAGACACAGAGCCTAGTCGTGGACTGATAAGCACATTTAATGGAGAATATAGTCCAGGACTATGCTTAAACTGTCTGGGAAACCAGCCCGTAAAAAAATAAAAAGATGTTGCATTGTCACACAACGGCAAGCTGCAGGGAAATGTGTTGTTTTACAGGGTCACCTATAATAGTAAGTCGCCCCTGTAGCAAATTAGGGTTAAGTGCCTTGCTCAATTTATTTTGTATTTCAACAGGCAAGTCCGTTGTGAACAAATTCTTATTTACAATGACGGCCTACCCCGGCCAAACCCGGACAACGCTGGGCCAATTGTGCGTCGCCCTATGGGACTCATCACAACCGGATGTGATACAGCCTGGATTCAAACCAGGGACTGTAGGGATGCCTCTTGCATTGAGACCTTAGGCCACTCGGGAGCTCAAGGGCACGTCGACACTTATTTCACCTTGTTGGCTCAGGTATTCGAACCAGCAACCTTTTGGTTACTGCCCCAACCCTCTTAAGCTACCTGCCTCCTACTACATGTGAGCTATTCATTGTGTTGCCTTTATTTTTCCCTATTGTAAATATTCAAAAGGGGAAATTGCTGACTTTTATATTTACGCAATCATTCTGTTTGAAATACTTTTATTCAACATCATTCAGCATTCAACACATTTACAAATTCAGCAGCAAAAACATTAACCTTAAATAGAATCAGAGCATTTATCAAACATGGACAGTTACTGTGGAAATTAACAATTGTTTATATGTTTGTGTAATCAAAATGTTTTACATTTAGCAGTTGCATTTCAACATTTTTACAAGTTGTTTATACTCAGTAGTTATAAGTATCAATGTTATCTGCGTTACACAGAGGAAATGTTTATTTGTGAGGAAGCATCTCTTCACCCTGCGATGTAATGACATTCTGTCCTCCAGAAGTTCCTAGACATTGGTGCTTCCTGTGGAAGTTAAAAGATGGAGAAAAAAAATCTGCAAGCGTTTCCTTCCATCCTCTCTTTACAACATTGATGTGCTGAATGAGAAAAATGGGAAACAGATTATGAGAGGGACAGTGAGTGTTTGTCAGCTCCTCATCTACATTACTATTGCTTAGTGACCAAGGCTGCATCCCGATTCTCCACAATTCTGCCGGTCATGTTCTTTTTACATTTTTTTATAATGTAAGAAACTCCCTTCAGCCAATGCTTACACCAATCAAATCTAATAAAATTGTATTGGTCACTTACATGTGTTTAGCAGATGTTATTGCGGGTGTAGCGAAATGCTTGTAAATACTTTGAAGTGCAAGTGTGCAAGTGTATACTTTGGGAGAACGGTGGACAATCTGGACTCAGCCCAAGAGAGTCATCAACAACAGACTGCAAGAAAGCTTCTTGTCTTTTAGCCTGTGAAGGCAGCACACGCTTCAGTAACAGCTCTGTAGTGCTTTTTCCCCTTTCCTTCATTGTCCTTCAGTGATGATAGCTAGTTAAGTCTCAATGTGACACTGTGATGCTTCCTTTTTCTACAACGCAGCAACATCAGAGTGACTGGTGCTCATGTTGCTAAGATTGCATTCCTTCTTCTCAGTGTCTGGTCCTCCTGCGTTGGGTGCAGTTTCTTGGGGATTCGACCCTCCTGGTCTCTCCCTGGGTGCATAGTGGACCACAGCGTTGATCAGGTTGGAGCGGAAGCTCTTGCTGAGGAAGTTGTAAAGGACAGGGTTGGCGATGCAGTGGAAGAGCGACAGGCACTCGACCACACTGTAGGAGTTGTAGAGCACCTTCACTGTGTTGCAGCTGAACACGTGAGGATCCAGATCATCCACCATCATCAGGAACAAGACCATGTGGTACGGCAGCCAGCAGAGGACAAACACCAGGGAGTACACATGCACCAGCCAGACGTCCCGTTTTCCCTGCACGTCTGGAGCGGAGCGCACCGCTCGGGCTATCAGGATGTTACAGGTGACGATGACGGAGGCCGGGCCCAGGAACTGGAAAAAGAGGCAGAGGAAGGAGACCGAGACGAACCACTCGGTGTAGTTGTTCTCTGGCAGCATGTAGCAGCCAGGCTCGTCCCACTCCAGCAGGTCCACGTGGACGTTCTCTAGCAGAGCCAGGAACAGAGAGAGGAGCCAGAGACCACCGCAGAGTAGCCAGCGGCGACGTCTGGCCACGGGGAAGCAGGAGGGTGACAAGGGCCTGGACAGGGACAGGTAGCGCTCCAGGGTCATGAAGGCCAGGAAGAAGGAGCTGCTGTAGAAGTTGACCACGTAGATGAGGTGGGTGACTTTACACAGGAAGCGGCCCCACAGCCATACCTTGTCCATGGTCACCTCCAGCATGAAGAAGGGCAACATCAGAACCACAATCAGGTCCGACAAGCTCACGTTGATGACGCAGAACAAGACGCCGTTGGCCGAGTGGCGCCGACGCCAATTAACCCAGATCACCAGTGTGTTTTCAGCCAGCCCCACCATGAACAACAGCAGGTAGAGCAGGAACAGGGTGATTCGCTTATAGTCCGTATCTAGGTTGATGGTGCACTCGTTGACGAACCAGGGCGTGCCATTGAAGAAATCTAACGAGGAGTTGTGTAAGTCGAATTCGTTCATGGTCTGTTGAAAGCAGAGGAAGTTGTTAGCCGTGTTAGGAGTTTTTAATTGGGATAATCAGATTAAAGTCAGACATTACGTAATGTAAGCAGTTTAGGACGTGCAGTGGTGAAACTTGCATTTCTGTCTGGTTTTGAGCTGCGAGATGAAATGTGAGGAGCATTTCACACCACAGAATTGTCATGAAGAATATATATGTAGTTATTTTTATATCTACCTGTGACAAAGTCAGACACTATGGCATATGTGTATACTAGCTAATTTTAGATAATCACAATTTGGCATTTTTTTCCCATTTTCCTCTTTACTAATCATAATAATATAGGAACAAAATGCATGAATAAATGACTTTGTGTGTAGCGTAATGAGATAATTAAATAATAAATATGAATATTCACAAATTAAGTTTTTGCATTTATCACTCAGTCTATCAAGTCTAAACTCAAATCATTGCAAATTCTACTATAGGTGAAGAACAACAGGAAGACATACAGTTGTCATACATACAGTACCTTGATGTGCTACGTAGAGGAGAACCTGGTGATAGATGATGGTCAGGAAATGCCCCTCAGGGCAGGGTGTTCTGGTGGTCTGCCTGCCTGCGGAGTTAGCTGTGGCTTGGAAGAGCAAGGAGGCCGGACTGGCTCTGGGGTCCTGTAGAATCTGTGCTTAATTCAGGCTGACTGGAGTGACAGACGAAGCCCTCTCCTCCCCACGTCCTGTCCTCTCAGTGCCAGAGTTGACAGGACATCCTAAGAAGGAGGGTAGTGGTTGGTGGTGCAGAGCAGGAGCAGCCTTGATGATTGTGAAGCTGCCAGGGGGAAAATACTGACCTATGTCCCAAATAGCACCCCATTCCCTATTTAGTGGAGTATTGCATTGTTTAAAGGTAATGCACTATATAGGTAATAGGATGCCATTTGGGAAGCTGTTACAGGGTCAGTGTGAATGTGGGTGGAACAGGGAAAGCAGCCTACCAAGAATCTCTACCTTTACCTCCATTACAGCTGAAAACTTAGCATTGTTGCTTAGTACATCACACATATTGTATGCTCCTCTATAAACCCTTTATGATATAAGTGGTATATACAGTGCATTCGGAAAGTATTCAGATCCCTTGACTTTTTCCACATTTTGTTACGTTAAAGCCTTTTTCTAAAATTGATTAAATACATTTTTTTCTTATCAATCTACACACGATATCCCATAATGACAAATCGAAAATATTCACACCCTTTGCTATGAGGCTCTAAATTTTGCTAAGGTGCATCCTGTTTCCATTGATCATCCGTGAGATGTTTCTATAACTTGATTGGAGTCCACCTGTGGTACATGATTTGGAAAGGTACACACCTGTCTATATAAGGTCCCACAGTTGACAGTGCACGTCAGAGCAAAAACCAAGCCATGAGGTTGAAGGAATTGTCCGTAGAGCTCCGAGACAGGATTGTGTCAAGGCATAGATCTGGGGAAGGGTACCAAAACATTTCTGCAGCATTGAAGGTCCTCAAGAACACAGTGGAAGAAGTGTTCAAGAACCCGATGGTCACTCTGACAGAGCTCCAGAGTTCCTCTGTGGAGATGGGAGAATCTTCCAGAAGGACAACCATCTCTGCAGCACTCTACCAATCAGGCCTTTATGGTAGAGTGGCCAGACGGAAGCCAGTAAAAGGCACGACAGCCCGCTTGGAGTTTGCCAAAAGGCACCTAAAGGACTCTCAGACCAAGAGAAACAAGATTCTCTGGTCTGATGAAACACTTTGGCCTGAATACCAAGCGTCACGTCTGGAGGAAACCTGGCACCATCCGTACGGTGAAGCTTGGGGGTGGAAGCATCATGCTGTGTGGATGTTTTTCAGCGGCAGGGACTGGTAGACTAGTCAGGATGCAAGGTAAGATGAACGGAGCAAAGTACAGAGAGATCTTTGATCCGAACGCTTATATGAAATCCTGCTATGCCCTCAGACGAACCATCAAACAGGCAAAGCGTCAATACAGGATTGAATCCTACTACACTGGCTCTGACGCTTGTTGGATGTGGCAGGGCTTGCAAACTATTACGGACTACAAAGGGAAACCCAGCTGCGAGTTGCCCAGTGATACGAGCCTACCAGATGATCTAAATGCCTTTTATGCTCGCTTCGAGGCAAGCAACACTGAAGTAGGCATGAGAGCACCAGCTGTTCCGGACAACTGTGTGATCATGCTCTCCATAGCCGATGTGAGCAAGACCTTTAAACAGTTCAACATTCACAAGGCAGCAGGGCCAGATGGATTACCAGGACGTGTACTCACTTCACTGACATTTTCAACCTCTCCCTGACCAAGTCTGTAATACCTACATGTTTTAAGCAGACCACCATAGTCCCTGTGCCCAAGAAAGTGAAGGTAACCTGCCTAAATGATTACAGACCTGTGGCACTCACGACGGTAGCCATGAAGTGCTTTGAAAGGCTGGTCATGGCTCGCATCAACACCATCATCCCGGAAACCCTATACTCTAATTCACATACCACCCCAACAGATCCACAGATGACGCAATCTCAATCGCACTCCACACTGCCCTTTCCCACCTGGATAAAAGGAAAACCTATGTGAGAATGCTGGTCATTGACTACAGCTCAGCATTCAACACCATACTGTCCTCAAAGCTCATCACTAAGCTAAGGACCCTGGGACTAAACACCTCCCTCTGCAACTGGATCCTGGACTTCCTGATGGGCCAGGTGGTAAGGGTAGGCAACAACACATCTGCCACGCTGATCCTCAACACCGGGGCCCCTTAGGGATGCGCGCTTAGTCCCCTCCTGTACTTCCTGTTCACCCACGACTGCGTGGCCAAGCACGTCTCCAACACCATCATTAAGTTTGCTGACGACACAACAGTGGTAGGCCTGATCACCGACAATGATGAGACAGCCTATAGGGAGGAGGTCAGAGACCAGGCAGTGTGGTTCCAGGACAACAACCTCTCCCTCAACGTGAGCAAGACAAAGGAGCTGATCGTGGACTACAGGAAAAGGAGGGTCGAACACGCCCCATTCACATCGACTGGGCTGTAGTGGAGCAGGTTGAGAGTTTCAAGCTCCTTGGTGTCCACATCACCAACAAACTGTCATGGTCCATACACACCAAGACCGTCGTGAAGAGGGCACGACAACACCTTTTACCCCTCAGGAGACTGAAAAGATTTGGCATGGGTCCCCAAATCCTCAAAAAGTTCTACAGCTGCACCATCAAGAGCATCCTGACCGGTTGCATCACCGCATGGTTTGGCAACTGCTCGGCATCTGACCGTAAGGCGCTGCAGAGGGTAGTGTGTACGGCCCAGTACATCACTGGGGCCAAGCTTCTTGCCATCCTGGACCTATATACTAGGTGGTATCAGAGGAAGGCCTAAAAAATGGTCAAAGACTCCAGTCACCCAAGTCATAGACTGTTCTCTCTGATTGCACTACTTTACTTTACTTTATTTAGTAAATATTTTCTTAACTCTATTTCTTGAACTGCGTTGTTGGTTAAGGGCTTGTTAAGTAAGCATTTCACAGTAAGGTCTGTGTTCGGATCATGTGACAAATACAATTTGATTTGATAAAAACCTGCTCCAGAGCCATCAGGACCTCAGACTGGGGCGAAGGTTCACCTTCCAACAGGCAAACGACCCTAAGCACACAGCCAAGGCAAAGCAGGAGTGGCTTCGGAACAAGTCTCTGAATAAGTCTCTGAATGTCTTTGAGTGGCCCAGCCAGAGCCTGGACTTGAACCCGATCGAACATCTCTGGAGAGACCTGAAAATAGCTGTGAAGCTATGTAAATGTGATATTTCTGTTTTGCTATTTTTCCCGTTTTTGCTTTGACATTATGGGGTATTGTGTGTAGATTGATGAGGGATTTTTTTATTTTAGGCTGTAACGTAATGCAATGTGAAAAAAGCCAAAGGTCTGAATACTTGCTGAATGTCTCTGTACAGTTATTCTGTGGCGAACAACAAAACCATGATTCTACCAATTGTCTTCTAAGATGAAACTTCTGTAAAAACACAGTTTAGTTGGTATGAGAGGGGCAGTATGATAAACCAAAAAAAACAGCCACATAACATAAGGCAATCCCAGGAAGCCCCTTTAGCCATAGAGGAGTGATGAATGGCAGAGAGAGTAGGGGGACATAGGAAGCCTTTGATACATCAAACCTCACAGGAAGGAGAGAGCCCTTTTACCTGAACCCCAATCCATCTCTCCCTCTCTGTGACGTTCGTCTCATCACCCACTTTGAAAGCACTACAGAGACATCAGCAGCTTGGCAGCCACTCTGCACAGCCAGTTGTAGGCAATGATTTTACTGACAACATTTCAATGGATTGTTTCATCTACCTAGGAAGGGGTGTATTTCCCAAAAGCTTCATAGCATTCTTTTTTTATTTATTTAACCTTTATTTAACTAGGCAAGTCAGTTAAGAACAAATTCTTATTTACAATGATGGCCTACACCGGCCGAACTCTGACGACAATGGGCCAATTGTGCGCCGCCCTATGGGACTCCCAATCACGGCCCGTTGTGATACAGTCTGGATTCGAACCAGGTTGTCTGTAGTGACGCATCTAGCACTGAGATGCAGTGTCTTAGACCACTGCGCCACTTTTGGCCGACCTATGATCTTAGTGGTATGAATTTGGGAGGGAATCACCCCTAGTCAGTTTTCCCATTGAAACAGTGAGTCAGGTTAGGAGACAAAGCAAAGGACATGATCTAGACATTGGGAAACCAGTTGACATTATTGGCAAAGCATTGGGTCAACTTCAGTTCTCACCATCAGTTCCACTTGCCATTGTTATGTTTTCATTGATTTTATGGGACGCAGGGCTCCCTGTAAAGCACTGGCTATTGTTAATGAGTGTACTATCCTGGCTAAATAAATCAAACTAAATAAATGAGCAGTCAGCACTATTGTTCTGTTGAAGAGTTAAAGTGGCTACAGCCACCACGGCCTTCCAGGGGTCGGAGTGATAAGGAGCAGCACAGGGACGACATTTGTGTTGGCTGAGGCTCATGGGACGTGTTCTGAACGCAGAGTTCCAACTTCCACCCCTCTCCAGGTTGTCAGCATTTTCTGTTATGTTAATATTAAATATACTGATTTTTTTCCTATCCTCAGTCTTCCCATCCTGCTTGCGTCCCTTTGTTAAGAATAGTAAATTCCTCTTTTCCTAAAGCAACAGGAAGAGGTCTGTCAGCAGAATTATGGCTCCTGACCTCCTCCACTCTCTGTATTGGGCCCGGCCTGTTATCTGTGGCCAGCGTAAAACTCAAATAACCCTAGTGGTACCACTAACCAAACTAACCCCCCTATCTACATTTATGTGTGACTGCTGCAATGTAAAATCTATATAAAAAAAAAAAATATTCAGCACATTTCAGAAAATCTTTGTAAAATATATTTTAATCCAAAAGCTGATTTGAAAAAATACAAGATGTGCAATCACAATGTTTACAAGGCTTCACTTACTCATACTGTAACTATTCAGCCTGTCAGTGTATTCAACTTCTATACTAGGAAACTCATCACATCTTTAAGGCAATCAAATTGCATAAAGCAGCTGAAATGTAGTGCTATATTCTATGAGTAACATATAATACCCAAGACAGCTCTTCTGTGGAGTCTTCAAATGTCATAATAATAATAATAATCTTAATAATATTATTCTTGATCATAATAGTAGTCGTAGTCAAATTTGACAAAGCATAGACCACCATCTACCTCTACAAATATTTCATTCTAGCTTGGTCCATTGCTGTCGTTGTCAAGCAAACATGTTTGGCATGACAACGTGTGAGAGGGAGTTGGAATGATTATACAAAAATAAGACTAAAAGGTGTTCAAAAGGACATTGTCAGTCCAACAATAGGCTCTGGTCCCAAGTCCACTCATGATAGTGTTATGCTCCATATGATCCAATGTGAGATGATGAGGGACGTTCATGGCAAATCCCACACGACATTCCCTTTGAGACAAATTGATGTAATATTTACTGTAGGGTTCACTACAATGATATGTTCTCATGTCCAGTTATATTAGTATATTCAGTAGATTAATCCAGGGTGGTGTTCAATAGCATGTAAATAACCATGATTTCTTATTGGACAAGTTCACCTAGTTAGTACCTAGTTATTGGTAGTACTGCACCTCCCAGCAGTATGAGCCTAAGTACCCTTTTGCTACAAAGTCAGTCAGAGTTCTTATCAATATGGAATCACATTCATCTTATAAATCTAAAAATAAATATGTATCAGTCAGTATATCACACAACAATGGAAACAGTCAGGTGTGAGATAAAACTAACATGATCTGTGTGTTTACATTTTTTGGAGTCAATGTTTCATTGATATAAAATGTACATCAGAAAAAAAAAACAAGACAGAAAGTACTAGAACAAAAGTAAAGAGAGAAAGAACAATAAAAACTGTTGGTTGTACCGGTGGTGGTTATAATGTCCTGCTACGCAAAGATGTTGGAGATGAAATCACGAAATCGCTTGGCGTACTGTTCTGGGTGGACAGTGGAGATTTCAGCACCAGCCTGAAGACAGAGGCATAGAGAAGGGGATAACGTCAGACTGAGCATCTCGTATAATGGGAATGAAAAGTATCAATTAAATGCTTTTTTAAATTTTTTTTCTTCAGTTGAAGTTGAACAAATAAGATACAGTGCCTTCAGAAAGTATTCATACCCCTTGACTTATTCCACATTTTGTTGTTAGAGCCTGAATTCAAAATTAGATTAAATATTATTATTATTTTTTTAATCTCACCCCTCTACACACAATACCCCGTAATGACAACGTGAAAACATGTTTTTAAACATTGAAAAATAAATGGAAAAATATATCACACAAGTATCCACACCCCTGAATTAACACGTTAGAGTCACATTTGGTAGCGATTACAGCTGTGAGTCTTTCTGGGTACGTCTCTAAGAGCTTTCCACATTTGGATTGTGCAACATTTGCCTATTATTCTTTTCAAAATTCTTCAAGCACTGTCAAATTGGTTGTTGATCGACCATTTGCAGGTCTTGCCCTAGATTTTCAAGTAGATTTAAGGAAAAACTATCTCGGCCACTCAGGAACATTCAACGCCTTCTTGGTATGCAACTCCAGTGTAGATTTGGCCTTGTGTTAAGGGTATTGTCCTGCTGAAAGGTGAATTAATCTCCCACTGTCTGGTGGAAAGCAAAATTAACTAGGTTTTCCTCTAAGATTTTGCCTGGGCTTAGCTCCATTCCATTTATTTCTTATCCTGAAAAACTTCCCAGTCCTTAACGATTACAAGCATACCCATAATATGATGCAGCCACCACAATATATGAAAATATGGAGAGTGGTACTCAGTAATGTGTTATATTGGGTTTGACCCAAACATAATACTTTGTATTCCAACCTGGTCTCAGAGCATTTCATATTATTCTGTACGTAAATCCAATACATTCCACTTAGTATGATGTTACATTTCATATGGTATGTATTCATTTGTGGACGTCCATCACCTATTTCGTATGATTTTTTACAAATTACAATTCGTATTACACGTTACAAATTTGCAAAACGTACAATATGTTACAGATTTGCAAAACCTAGGACAGACCCTAACCCTCTTCCCATCGCCCTTTTCACTCACCCCATGCTTGACAGTTTTGGCTGCGTGAGCGGCTTTCTTCTTGGTGTCGTAATGTGTCAGTACGTCTATCAGACCCATGAAGTACACCTCCCTCTGAGGGGCTCCTGAGGGGGGGGGGGGGGGGGGGGGGGAACAGACCAGAAGCTGAATAAAGTCACTGCTTGAAAACCAAAATTGAAGTGAAACTGTGAATCCATGATTGGAGTCAATTCTATTTAAAAATCATTCAATTCAGTTGGTCAAATTGAGAATCCAATTGCTTAAAATTATTGACTTGACCCAAACCCTGTAATTTCCCAACTTTCCCTTGAACCTACCAGGGGCACTCCTTATGGCATACACATCCACATAGGGATCAAACTCCCCAGGCCCCAGGGGCTTGCAGGAGGCCATGTAGCCAGCAATGCCCTCAGGAGACGTGCCGTAGGAGCCCACGTTAGGGGCCTGCGTCAGGCCATTCTCAGTCTCCCCATCCTCCTCATTGGAGTGCTCCTGTCCCTCCTCCTCCTCCCTCTCAGCCCGCCCCATGTCATGGATACCGAGGAGCAGGCTGTAGTCCATGATCTTTAGCTTGACCAGAAACTATAGAACAGGGGACACACACGCACCAAATGATTACTATGGATGGAGATGGTTGTATAATGGTAACAAACAGATAGAATGTTTCTACTGCCACCTTGTGTTTGAATAGGACAGCAGGTTCTAGAACTGAAGAGGTCAACGTAGAAATAATACTGAATTCTAGTTCTAAATCTGTGGAGGTCGTCACCTTACCTCCACATCTCTGTTGAGTTTCTCCATGACCTTCTCCTTCTGCTCCTCGTTCACGTACACCTTCTGCATGTTGTTTCTGAAGTCCATGTCCTTGTAGGTGGGCAGCTCTTTCACCTGACAGACCGTTATGAAACATTAAAACAGACGCGTGAGAACTTTCCCCAACAAGTCAAGTGAACCGATTCATGATTATATGGCGAAAATAGGCCCCTAAAACTAAACTCTGGACTTCGAAGCCAGTTCCACTGCATTTTTTTCATTGTTCCCCTTTAAATCAGACCTGGGACACCAGATGGGTGCAATTAATCATCAGGTAGAACCCGGGGTTGGAACAGGTTGTTTAAACAGAATCAGAAACGTAAATGGAAGTGATCCATACTGTTCCAGAATAGAACCGTTATTTTAGAAGCATGGGAACCGGTTAATAACTTTTTCTAGTCCCACAAAAGAAACGCAACAAAGTGCCTGTGCAAAGCCCTCACTCTGTCACTCAAACTTATTCCTGTGTCTGCCTGCACGCTGAAAATATTTGCCTGTGTGTGCGTGCGTGTCAGGGTTCAAACAGACTGTGGCAAATCAAATTCAAGTACTTAAGTACATTTTCAAGCACTAATATTTATTGTCAAGGACTATCAATTTGTAATAGTTCCTATTATGCAATTGTTTCTAGTCACCACTAGATGGCAGTATATCACCACAACATCATGAAAAAAACTAACTAACTATTCATCACTACCTTACAAGTTCGACTCAATAATACTTGTTTCACTAATTATTTATTACATACAGGAGTCAGTACTGATGATGTTGAATTATTTCCTTATATAAACTAACTCAGTTAAGTCTTTGAATTTGTTGAAATGTTGCGTTTATATGTTTGTTCAGTGTCCTTGATAATATTAAATTGTCTTTATATTTCACAAATGTTTACATCCCACAGGCTGTCCCAACACAATGACATGAAAGTGAATTCTAACAGTGTAGTAGACTCTAAAATGTTGTATTCTATACCCATTTGAAGATAAGTTATTTTGTTTGATAAGATTAAAGATTCTCATGTAAAGTGTAGGTCCCATGTTTCATGAGCTGAAATAAAAGATCCCCAAAATGTTCCATATGCACAAAAGCTTATTTTGCTTACATTTTGTGCACAAATTTGTTTACATCCCTTTTAGTGAGCATTTCACCTTGGCCAAGATAATCCATATAGCTGACAGGTGTGGCATATCAAGAAACTGATGAAACAGGACGGTCATTACACTGGTGCTGGGGACAATAAAATGCCACCCTAAAAAGTGTTTTGTTATACAACACAATGCCACAGATGTCTCAAGTTGAGGGGGTGTGCAATTGGCATGGTGACTGCAGGAATGTCCACCAGAGCTGTTGCCAGAGAACTGAATGTTCCTTTCAACTACCATAAGCCGCCTCCAATGTCATTTTAGAGAATTTGGCAGTACGTCCAACCGGCCTCACAACCACAGACCACGTGTATGGCATCGTGTGGGAGAGCGGTTTGCTGATGTCAACCTTGTGAACAGGGTTCCCCATGGTGGCGGTGCTGTTTTGGTATGGGCAGGCATAAGCTACGGACAACGAACATAATTGCATTTTATTGATGACATTTTGAATGCAAAGAGATACCGTGATGAGATCCTGAGGCCCATTGTGAGGCCCATTTTCTTTTTATTAGAGATGCATATCTGAATTCCCAGTCATGTAAAATCCATATGTTAGTGCCTAATATAGTTATTTCAATTGACCTATTTCCTTATATGAACTGTAACTTTGTCTCAAATCTTTGAAATTGTTGCATGTTGCATTTATATTTTAGTTCAGTTTATTACAATTTTAGGGGACACCACCCAAAGTTTGGGAACCACTGTACTACTAACCTCTCTCCCTGCTTGCTTCAATGCTTCCTCTCTCTGTGCATCTCCTTTCCAGCCTGACTCACCACTGTCTGTCTCACTACTCTCTGTAAAGGAAAGATATGTTATGAGAACTTATAGTAGCCCATCATTTGATAATAGCTAGCTTAATTTGAGTCAATTGCTCCTGCTGAGGTCAGGCTCCGTTCAACGTTAGCTTTAAACTTCATCCTTCTAGCTAGCTAGTTATAGCTAGCTACCCGGTTAACAGCCAGAGCTCTTGAGATACCTAGCTAGCTAGACATCTGACTGAAATATTTCAGCTACTATTTACCAGTAATTCTCAGAGTCAGGCCGTTTTTGGTTGGGGATGTCTGTTGACACGGTAGGAGTAGAGGGATTTTAAAAATAAATCCCACTGTCAGCAGCGTCTCTCTGCCACTTGTCACTATTGGTTTGGGCTGAGGTAGTTAGTTTCACCTCTCGGCCTACGTCGGCCGAGTTTCCCCGTTGTACAGAGTGAATGAATGCGCTGCTATACAAGGCAAATCCGAGTAGTAGGCGAACATAACGAGCATACATGATTCATTCATGATTCCACTCGTTCACAGAGGTAGGCGGGATTAGAATTCAGATCAAGAAGCCTTCTGAGTGTTGATTAACGCTGGGAATGCAATAAGTGGGTAAACAACAATTAACTCAATAAAAAAGGTGAGTAAACGCTATTTCACAAATAAAAACTTTTTGGGGATTCGAAACGGTTCAGAACTTTACTTTGCTGGTTGGAACAGCGGAAACAGAACCAAAAAAATGGTGGTTCTGTTCAGAATGAAACAATTGGAAAATAAAAGCGTACTTGTTAGCTAGCTAGCTAACGTTAGCTGGCTGGCTCGCTAGCTAACGTTACATGTATGAGCTGTGTAGTAATATTATTCTTATATCAGAAAGCCATTTGCACTGTTTTAGCCTAATGTTAGCTCGCTAGCTAACATTGAACCTAGTTGGTAAGCGTTAGCTACCTGCAGATTCATGTATGGTGCATGGTAGTATGGGTTGGGATTATGGGTCTAAACAAAAAAAAAAAAAAAAAAAGACTCCACTACGCAAGTAACCATTTCACTGTACAGTTTACACCTTCTGTATGCTATTCATGTGACAAATAGACTTGGATTTTAATTGATATAGTGTGTTTACCAGAGACGGTAATGTGAAGAACATGACCTGCACCAAAGTCCGATTAGGATATGTATTTTTACTACTACTTTCACCACTTTTAGTCTTAATCTTTGGTTGTTTACTACACTACCTTACTCACTCTGTTTAGCATAATGGCCTCACACATGAATCCTTAAAGAGATGGGTGGGGCTAAAGCTTAAGAGTGCATGAATGATGCTGAATAGGTGTAGACAAAGACAAGCTCTCCAGTAGGTGTACCAAAACATTCACAGGCCATTTTCTCCAAAATGGGATTAGAAATGTATCAACTTTCAATCCAGAATTACTTTCCCATTGTTCCTCAACTGGCCGTGATCGGGAGTCCCATAGGGTGGCACAAAATTGGCCCAGCGTCGTCCGGGTTAGGAGAAGCTGGGGTAGGAAGTCATTGTAAATAAGAATTTGTTCTTAACTGACTTGCCTAGTTAAATAAAGGTACAAATAATAATACAAAAATACAGAGTATGATATTTCTGCTTTTATCCAATGTAAAAAACACAATTTCACATTTTGAAGGTGGTGGGTCACATGTACTGTGGGTTAGTGTCACAATACCAGAATTTTGACTTCAATACCAAGTTTAGTATCACGATACTCAATACCATCACATTGCTCGATACCAAGGCAAAAAAATAAGATGTATTAGCCCAAGTCACAGAACGGCACTTAATCCAGACATCTTTTGAGTTCAATATCATTACATTTGAAATGTTTGATGTACATTTTTCAGAGACAGCCATTTATGCAAACTCGGTCCTCATGGTGGCCATTTTGTTTTTTGTTCTAGCACTACACAGCTAATTCAAATAATCATCTAGCTTTGATCATTTTAAATCAGCTATGTAGTGTTAGGCAAAAACCCCTTGGGTTCCCGAGGACAGTGTTAGGGAAACACTGCATTAATGAATCAATTGAATCATATAATCAATTTGACTTTGTTTTTACCAATCTAGCTACATAACATAACGGTAATCATTTATTTGAATGCTAAATATATTGATAAACCAGGTAAAATCAAGATGTAGCCTATTCAGAATACAGGTGAATGCATATTCAATAAGAGTGTGTGCATGCATTGACTTTTTGAGCTTGTTTTGGCTAATTTCATGGGGCTACAGATGAATCAACATTTGCAAAGTAATAAAATAGTGCGCTGTCTCTATGACATCATTAACACACACTGTGATTTTTTTATTTAACCTTTATTTAACCTTTATTTAACTAGGCAAGTCAGTTAAAATTCTTGTTTATAATGACTGCCTACCCCGGCCTCCCCTAACCCGGACAACACTGGGCCAATTGTGCGCCTTGCGATCACGGCCTGTTGTGATACAGCCCTGGATTGAACCAGAGTCTGTAGTGACGCCTCTAGTACTGAGATGCAGTGCCTTAGTGACAGATTGGCAACAGATTTTTATGAGAATATTCAAAAATCCACATAAAAACAATAAGCACATTTTCCCACCAGAGATGTTTCCATCAGATTTACTTTTAGATAAAAGGCTGTACGTGATGACATAGTGCACAAAAAATACATTTTGCAGTTAAATTCCCATGTACCGAATAAAAAAAGTTAAATGGGTTTCCATCACATTTTTAACTCTACTGATGGGTATCTCACAAAAAAATGTTTTATATAACGAGTGCGCCCACTCTAGTATTGGCACGTGTGCTCTAGCCAACAGCGCAATTGACTTATATAGCATACATGAGATTATTATTATGGACAAAAGAGTGAGATTTTTTTTTTAGCAAATGGCAGCAAAGCATCGATTATCATGTCACCAAAATAAGACACTTGATATTTATTGGAAAGGAGCATCAAGCTCATCACCTTGCACTTTCACCACCCTGTGAAGTTCATCACAATTTAGTTCCTCTGTAGCCTAATAACTGCATGCTTTCCAGACGAGTCGTAGAGGGAGGACCACAGAACATGTTATCACGTGACTCCAAGTTTACTTCGATATGATGGTTATTATATCAATATTTGCACATAAGAGTTTCCAACAACATTTCTCGCATAATTAATTTAACCAAAACAAAAAGATCCCACCTTGTCTAGCATATTTTGTTTTGTCGACATAAAAAAGGTTGGATGGATACCTTTTAGGTGACAATCAGCTTTGAAATCAGCATATTTTGCATTATGGTATCACAAACAAAGTACTAGGGTAGTGAATTGATGATAGCGTCATGTGTAAGCTAGCAAGAACATTTTACCACATTTTACCAGCTACAGGTATGTTCTGTTCTTGCATTGTAAAGTGTTCTAGCCTGTAAAGGGAATTGTTTTGTGAACAGTAATTAACAGTTCAAACATTTCTACATGCCGTGTTGAAATACTCAAGTGTGTTTGCTTCTGTACAGCATGAGTGGGGAGCTAACATGACGCAGCCCAGACTCCTAGTGAGTGCAGTGGTTCCTCAGGACATCCTAGAGCTAGCAATTGATATACGTGGAGCAGGCACGGTGCGCTAGTGCTGTAAGGGGATATTGTCTACAGACGTGATCCTTTCTCAAAATCAGTAGACGTCTAGAGACGTCGTTTTTAAAAAAATATTTTAGGATCAAAAAAGTTCTGAATTTTCAGTATACCGTGCAACACTACTGTGGGACTAGTCCTTAAGAAAGGCAATTTTCACATGTATGGTTGGTTGGAATACACATTCTTAGTTGCCTTACCCGCTCTTTGTCACTTGCTTCACGAGACACCAGAGAACCCTGAGTATCAATAAGATTAGAGTTTAATAGGCAAGGTCAGTGATTATACGAGTGTAAATCATGAAGTAACTTATGGAACAAGCATTACAGGTGTACAAGCGTTGCAAAATTCCGGTAACTTTCAAAAAAATTACCAGGTTATACAGAAAGAAATCTTCTAATCAGGATTTCTTGAAAACCTGGGAATTTTCCGAAAGTTACCCTAGGTGTGCGACAAATGACACATGCACTCTCTTATCTTGACGTTGTACTGTGTGTGTGTGTGTGTGTGTGTGTGTCTTTTTCTCTGTCTCACCTTAAGGTCGTACTTCCTGTGCACCACCAGTCTGTGGCTGAACATGTTCCTCATGACAATTAGGTAGGTCTCCTCATTCTCGACACCCACACGGTACATCCCCAGGAACTGGGGCAGCAGAGTGCTGCCGTGACACTTCACTATGTGCTGCAGCCAGGGAGAAGAATTAATGGCAAATAGACTGATTGTGTTTGAAATGACAGTGAATGAGTGATGACCATAAAACATGCAAGACTGATGGCTATAGCTCTGCTCAACAAGTATATTATTCTTCTGGCTTTACCCATCTCCATTTGTGATATTTTACCTTGCCTGGCTGGCTTGCTACAGTAGGTAATCAAGCCTCTGATGACATCTGTGATGATGTATCTGACTACGTGTTTGTTAACTTGAATGAGCTGAATTTGAAGTTGCACATGATCGTATCCACTGCTAGGTAAACCGAGCTTTTTGATTCCAAACTGCACTCAACTTCTCATGACGCATCCGGGAAATGGGTGATGCCATTTGGAACACACCAGTACTGTACATGACTTCTTTCTTTCACCTCTGGTTGAATATGAAAATTAAACGTTTTTCCACACTGGAACCAAATTGCTCTTTAATTTTTATTTCTTTCTTTCTCACTTGCTTTCTTTCTCTCTCTCACTTGCTTTCTTTCCTTCTTTCTTTCTTTCCTTCTTTCTCACTTGCTTTCTTTCTCATTTGCTTTCTTTCTCACTTGCTTTCTTTCTCTCTCTCACTTGCTTTCTTTCCTTCTTTCCTTCTTTCTTTCTTTCCTTCTCACTTGCTTTCCTTCTTTCTTTCTTTCCTTCTCACTTGCTTTCCTTCTTTCTTTCTTTCCTTCTCACTTGCTTTCTTTCTTTCTTTCCTTCTCACTTGCTTTCTTTCTTTCTTTCTTTCCTTCTCACTTGCTTTCTTTCTTTCTTTCTTTCTTTCCTTCTCACTTGCTTTCTTTCTTTCTTTCCTTCTCACTTGCTTTCTTTCTTTCTTTCTTTCCTTCTCACTTGCTTTCTTTCTTTCTTTCCTTCCTTCTCACTTGCTTTCTTTCTTTCTTTCCTTCTCACTTGCTTTCTTTCTTTCTTTCCTTCTCACTTTCTTTCTTTCTTTCTTTCCTTCTCACTTGCTTTCTTTCTTTCTTTCCTTCTCACTTGCTTGCTTTCTTTCTTTCTTTCCTTCTCACTTGCTTGCTTTCTTTCCTTCTCACTTGCTTGCTTTCTTTCTTTCCTTCTCGCTTGCTTGCTTTCTTTCTTTCTTTCCTTCTCACTTGCTTGCTTTCTTTCTCACTTGCTTGCTTTCTTTCTCACTTGCTTGCTTTCTTTCTTTCCTTCTCACTTGCTTGCTTTCTTTCTTTCCTTCTCACTTGCTTGCTTGCTTTCTTTCCTTCTCGCTTGCTTGCTTGCTTTCTTTCCTTCTCGCTTGCTTGCTTTCTTTCTTGCTTTCCTTCTCACTTGCTTGCTTTCTTTCTCACTTGCTTGCTTTCTTTCTTTCCTTCTCACTTGCTTGCTTTCTTTCTTTCCTTCTCGCTTGCTTGCTTTCTTTCTTTCCTTCTCGCTTGCTTGCTTTCTTTCTTTCCTTCTCGCTTGCTTGCTTTCTTTCTTTCCTTCTCGCTTGCTTGCTTTCTTTCTTTCCTTCTCGCTTGCTTGCTTTCTTTCTTTCCTTCTCGCTTGCTTGCTTTCTTTCTTTCCTTCTCGCTTGCTTGCTTTCTTCCTTTCCTTCTCGCTTGCTTGCTTTCTTTCTTTCCTTCTCGCTTGCTTGCTTTCTTTCTTTCCTTCTCGCTTGCTTGCTTTCTTTCTCACTTGCTTGCTTTCTTTCTCTCACTTGCTTGCTTTCTTTCTCTCACTTGCTTGCTTTCTTTCTTTCCTTCTCACTTGCTTTCTTTCTTTCCTTCTCACTTGCTTTCTTTCTTTCCTTCTCACTTGCTTTCTTTCTTTCCTTCTCACTTGCTTTCTTTCTTTCCTTCTCACTTGCTTTCTTTCTTTCCTTCTCACTTGCTTGCTTTCTTTCCTTCTCACTTGCTTGCTTTCTTTCTCTCACTTGCTTGCTTTCTTTCTCTCACTTGCTTGCTTTCTTTCTCTCACTTGCTTGCTTTCTTTCTCTCACTTGCTTGCTTTCTTTCTCTCACTTGCTTGCTTTCTTTCTCTCACTTGCTTGCTTTCTTTCTCTCACTTGCTTGCTTTCTTTCTCTCACTTGCTTGCTTTCTTTCTCTCACTTGCTTGCTTTCTTTCTCTCACTTGCTTGCTTTCTTTCTCTCACTTGCTTGCTTTCTTTCTCTCACTTGCTTGCTTTCTTTCTCTCACTTGCTTGCTTTCTTTCTCTCACTTGCTTGCTTTCTTTCTCTCACTTGCTTGCTTTCTTTCTCTCACTTGCTTTCTTTCTCTCACTTGCTTTCTTTCACTTGCTTTCTTTCTCTCACTTGCTTTCTTTCTCTCACTTGCTTTCTTTCTTTCTCTCTCACTTGCTTTCTTTCTTTCTCTCTCACTTGCTTTCTTTCTTTCTCTCTCACTTGCTTTCTTTCTCTCTCACTTGCTTTCTTTCTTTCTCTCTCACTTGCTTTCTTTCTTTCTCTCTCACTTGCTTTCTTTCTTTCTCACTTGCTTTCTTTCTTTCTCACTTGCTTTCTTTCTTTCTCACTTGCTTTCTCAATTGCTTTCTCAATTGCTTTCTTTCTCACTTGCTTTCTCACTTGCTTTCTCACTTGCTTTCTTTCTCGCTTTCTTTCTCGCTTTCTTTCTCACTTGCTTTCTTTCTCACTTGCTTTCTTTCTCACTTGCTTTCTTTCTCACTTGCTTTCTTTCTTTCTCTCTCACTTGCTTTCTTTCTCTCTCTCACTTGCTTGCTTTCTTTCTCACTTGCTTTCTTTCTTTCTTTCTCACTTGCTTTCTTTCTTTCTTTCACTTGCTCCCTCTCTTGATCTATGTTACGAATATGTCCCCACACAGAATGTGATCTACTGAAAGGGACACAACTCAAACTGACCTTATTCTGAGTCCCCTGGCTAGAACAGGCTGTAGCTAGCAGAACGCTAACAAAATATATCATGCTTTGAAAAGATTGTACTATTTCTATTCTCCGCAGTCTGTATGGAACCACAATTAGCAGCAGTGTCTCTGTGGATGGGATGCAAGGTAAACGAAGCCAGAGGACATAGTACAAGGCCCAAATGGTACCCTATTCCCTATATAGTGCCAAAGAGTAGTGCACTATATAGGGAATAGGGTGCTATGTGGGATGCAACAAGAGAGTGGCACTGCAGATTTAAGAGCTCTGCTTCTCCAATTACATTAATCTGCTCATTCAACGACAAATGCACACACTAGAGCTCTTAAAATAACCAGGGCCTCAGAGTACGAGTGCTGATCTAGAATCAGTTTTGTTGTTTAGTGATGAGCTTTGTGGGCACTATGGTGTTAAACGCTGAGCTGTAGTCAATGAACAGCATTCTCACATAGGTGTTCCTTTTGTCCAGGTGGGAAAGGGTAGCGTGGAGTGCGATTGAGATTGTGTCGTCTGTGGGTCTGTTGGGGTGGTATGCGAATTGGAGTGGGTCTAGGGTTTCTGGGATGATGGTGTTGATGTGAGCCATGACCAGCCTTTCAAAGCACTTCATGGCTACCGACGTGAGTGCTACGGGGCGGTAGTCATTTAGGCAGGTTACCTTCGCATTCTTGGGAACAGGGATTATGGTGGTCTGCTTTTTTTATTTGACATATCGTCAAGCTCTACCCTGAAGCTAGGACAGCAGAGTCCCTGCCCATATTCTGAAAACATCTGAAACCCTACCACCTCAAAGAGTATCTTAAATTAATCCCATGGCAACCCCCACACACACACAAATTAAAAAAGTATTTCCTTACTAGCAACGACTTTGCTGATAACTACTTTATTCAGGGATAAAGTACTTACTATGACTGATATGTGGTTGTCTCACCTAGTTGTTTTAAGATTAATGCACTAGTTGTAAGTCACTCTGGATAAGAGCGTCTGCTAAATGACTAAAACGTACATGTAAGGCTTTCAAATTAAAATGTAGGCTACGCCAAAATGTTTTCCCTCTCATGAACACAAATTGATTAACGACAAGTTAAATTGGACTAGCTGTTAAATTGATGTGAAAAAGCATAATTGACTAACATTTCGAAGATAAACTATATTGGACTATATAAACTATATTGGAGGTGGAAAAAAGATTCTCTCCTTGCCTAGTGAACGGCTTGCCATGCAAAACACGAGGCATGGATGAACAGTCCTACATGATATACCACCCTACTACTATAACCCAACACTAGATCTCCACCAGAGTACAGACCAGACGATTCAGTATAAGACGGTAATTTGCAAGTCAAGGAAGCCCATGTTGCTGTAATGCTTTAGAAGCAAATGCACTGTTCATTTTGCCCATTAGTACTAGAGAGCATTGCAACACTTGACCATAATAAAATGGCAACTTTACCCTCACTTGTGCTGTATTACAAATGGCACCCTATTCCCTATGTAGTGCACACATTTTGAACAGGGCCCAAAGGACTCAATGGTCAAAAGTAGTGCACTATAAAAGGAGATATGATGCCATTTGGGACACATCCATGGGCTTTGAACTGAAGTTAATTCAGCTGTCCACAGCCCGGGTGTTGTTACATTACCTGGTGGTATTCAGACAGGATCCCGTGCATGTCTGCCACATCCTCACTAGAGATCTGCTTGATGACCAGCGTGCGGTCATAGGAGGTCAAGAGGATCCCCTCCCCCTGGGCGTCCCCACCTCTTACAGGAGGGCTACGGGTCAATGACACCTACAGGGATGAGAAAAAAAAACAAAGGTTGTATTCATTAGCGCACACCGTTTCCATCGTGCTTCTACATCGGCATTGCTTGCTCTTTGGGGTTTTAGGTTCAGTTTCTGTATAAGCACTTTGTGACAACTGCTGATGTATAAAGGGTTTCATAAAAACATCAGATTGATTGATTGATTGATTATTGGAAAAGTTCAGGAAGTCCCTCTCTATTTTAGTCCGTTTTCTTCTGTTGATGAAAATCAACTGTATGATGATGGCAATCTTAATATTTAACCTATTGTTATGGTAGTCATTTGGCTCTGGATGGAATACTGGCATTCATACATGCATGAAGGAATACTCATTTTGAATAATGCGCCATTTTGAGATGTATCAAATATATACAATGAGAACACCTTCCTAATATTTAGTTGCCCTCAGAACAGCCTCAATTGGTCGTGGCATGGACTCTACAAGGTGTCGAAAGCGTTCCACAGGGATGCTGGCCAATGTTGAATTCAATGCTTTCCACAGTTGTGTCAAGTTGTCTGGATGTCCTATGGGTGGTGGACCATTCTTGATACACAGGAAACTATTGAGCGTGAAAAACCCAGCAGCATTGCAGTTCTTGACACAAACCGGTGCACCTAGCTCCTACTACCATACCCAGTTCAAAAGGCACAAATCTTTTGTCATGCCCATTCTCCATCTGTATGGCACACATACACAATCCATGTCTCAGTTGTCTCGAAGCTTTAAAATCCTTTGTTAACCTGTCTCCTCCCCTTCACCTACACTGATTGAAGTGGATTTAACAAGTAACATCAGAGATCATAGCTTTCATCTGGTCAGTCTGGAAAGATCAGGTGTTCTTATGGTTTTGTACACTCAATGTATATCAACACTCATACCTGGTAGTCGAGATCCTCAATTCCGAAGCGCTCCCTAAGATTCCGGAATACCTGAGGACAGTATTCTTTAAACTTGAAATGTCCTGGTAGATTCTCTCTGAGAAAAAAAAAAGGGTGTGGAATTCACACATTTGCAGTATTTACTCACTCTCTCCTTCTCTATCGCTCCCTCCCTCCCTCCATACTTCTGTCCAAGCCTCAGTTTAACACAGGGGAAAAAATATTTCTTATAACTCATCCCTTTTGGCATTTAAAACAGAGTAGTGACTTGTATTATGTATATTTAGAGTATTGACAAGAGTGAACAAACACATTACTTGTTGAAGAGGTGGTTGTTGACTTTGATCTTAGTGTTGGCTTTGAAGTCATCAGGCAACAGCATGACAGGAACAGGCACCTGGTTTAGGTCATTTATCTGCAGACAGACATAAATAAGTACTCCTATTAGCTATGAGACTTAAATCATGGTTAGTGCTATCGGGGACACTTGGGACATCCCTACCCTAAACCCCTACCCACAAACCTTACCATAAAGCGGAACTGACAGGGTTTTAGCAACAGGAACACTTCATATACAGTATCAGTCAAAAGTTTGGACACACCTACTCATTCAAGGGTTTTTCTTTATTTTTACTCTTTTCTACATCAAAACTATGAAATAACATACAGTTGAAGTCGGAAGTTTACATACACCTTAGCCAAATAAATTTAAACTCAGTTTCAGAATTCCTGACATTTAACCCTAGTAAAAATTCCCTGTCTTAGGTCAGTTAGGATCACCATTTTTTAAAAGAAAGTGAAATGTCAGAATAATAGTAGAGAGAAGAATTTATTTCAGCTTTTATTTCTTTCATCACATTCCCAGTGGGTCAGAAGTTTACATACACTCAATTAGTATCTGGTAGTATTGCCTTTAAATTGTTTAACTTGGGTCAAACGTTCCCACAATAAGTTGGGTGAATTTTGACCCATTCCTCCTGACAGAACTGGTGTAACTGAGTCAGGTTGGAAGGCCTCCTTGCTCGCACACGCCTTTTCAATTCTGCCCACAAATTTTCTATAGCATTGAGGTCAGGGCTTTGTGATGGCCACTCCAATACCTTGACTTTGTTGTCCTTAAGCCATTTTGCCACAACTTTGGAAGTATGCTTGGGGTCATTGTCCACCACCGTGCTTCACAGTTGGGATGGTGTTCTTCGGTTTGCAAGTCTGCCTCTTTTTCCTCCAAACATAACGATGGTCATTAAGGCCAAACAGTTCTATTTTTGTTTCATCAATCAGGACATTTCTCCAAAAAGTATGATCTTTGTCCCCATGTGCAGTTGCAAACCGTAGTCTGGCTTTTTTATGGCGATTTTGGAGCAGTGGCTTCTTCCTTGCTGAGTGGCCTTTCAGGTTATGTCGATATAGGACTCGTTTTACTGTGGATATAGATACGTTTGTACCTGTTTCCTCCAGCATCTTCACAAGGTTCTTTGCTGTTGTTCTGGGATTGATTTGCACTTTTCGCAACAAAGTACGTTCATCACTAGGAGACAGAACGCATCTCCTTCCTGAGCGGTATGACAGCTGCGTGGTCCCATGGTGTTTATACTTACGTACTATTGTTTGTACAGATGAACGTGGTACCTTCAGGCATTAGGACATTTCTCCCAAGGATGAAACAGACTTGTGGAGATCTACCATTTTTCTTTTGAGGTCTTGGCTGATTTCGCCATGATGTCGGGCAAAGAGGCACTGAGTTTGAAGGTAGGCCTTGAAATATATCCAAAGGTACACCTCCAATTGACTCAAATGATGTCAATTAGCCTATCAGAAGCTTCTAAAGCCATGACATTTTCTGGAATTTTCCAAGCTGTTTAAAGGCACAGTCAACTTAGTGTATGTAGTGGTTGAAAAATGAGTTTTAATGACTTCAACCTAAGTGTATGTAAACTTCAGACTTCAACTTTATATGGAATCATGTAGTAACCCCCAAAAATAAATATATATATTTGAGATTCTTCAAAGTAGCCTCCCTTTGTCTTGATGACAGCTTTGGTAGTCACCTGGAATGTGTTTTAGCAACATGAAAATGTATTAAAATCTGTTCATATACACCTCTAGGAAGAATGACCGCTTATTTTTTTATTTTTTTTATTCAAGCAAGCACTTAGTCATTTTCACATTTTCATACATTCATAGAATGTTTGGGAATTACGTATAGTAAGGCATGTGAAAGTTCTACAGTGGGAAAGCAGCTATGCACAGACCTGTTCGCTATGGCCAATCAGAGCTACAGTAGGCATATATGCAAATAAGCCATTAGCCACATGGGCCTGCCATCTTTCACTTTGAACTAGTGATGGGAAGTTCGGCTCTTTTTATTGACTCGAATCTTTAACTCTTTCCATCAAAAGAACAAAGACTAATTTATTTCATTTGAGTTAGTAATTCCCAGAGCAAGCAGGACCCCTAACCGGCGAACGATGAACTGAACACTTGAGTCATGACTCTACAAGCCTCTGGTTCACATGTCGTTCACCAGAGGGGGCTTAATGGAACTATCATTTGTGATGGAGACTTGTAAACGTGTGCTTTAAAACAATGTACACTACATGACCTAAAGCACAAACATCTCATTCCAAAATCATGGGCATTAATATGGAGTTGGTCCCCCCCTTTGCTGCTATAACAGCCTTCACTCTTCTGGGAAGGCTTTCCACTAGATGTTGGAACATTGCTGCGAGGAATTGCTTCCATTCAGCACCAAAGCACCAAGAGCATTAGTGAGGTCGGGCACTGATGTTGGGTGATTAGGCCTGGCTCGCAGTCGGCGTTCCAATTTATCGCAAAGGTGTTCGATGGGGTTGAGGTCAGGGCTCTGTACAGGCCAGTCAAGTTCTTCCACACTGATCTCGACAAACAATTTCTGTATGGACCTCACTTTGTGCACGGGGCCATTGTCATGGTGCAACAGGAAAGGGCCTTCCCCAACTGTTGGAAGAACAGAATTGTCTAGAATGTCATATGCTGTAGCATTAAGATTCCCCTTAACTGGAACTAAGTAGCCTAGTCCAAACCATGAAAAACAGCCCAGACCATTATGCCTCCTCCGCCTAACTTTACAGTTGGCACTATGCATGGGTCAGGTAGCGTTCTCCTAGCATCCGCCAGACCCAGATTCGTCCGTCGGACTGCCAGATGGTGAAGCGTGATTCATCACTCCAGAGAACGCGTTTCCACTGCTCCAGAGTCCAATGGCGGCAAGCTTTACAGCAATCCAGCTGTCGCTTGGCATTGCGCATGGTGAATTTAGGCTTGTGAGCGGCTGCTCGGCCATAGAAACCCATTTCATGAAGCTCCCGACGAACAGTTCTTGTGCGGACGTTGATTCAGTAGTGTGTGTTGCAACCAAGGACAGACAATTTTTTAACGTTTTCACTTCACAATAACAGCACTTGTCCGGGGCAGCTCTAGCAGGGCATAAATTTTACGAACTGACTTGTTGGAATGGTGGGATCCTATGACGGTGCCACGTCAATGACTCTTGGCGGAATACATTGCTTGACAGCCGTGAGGGTGATAAGTAGCCTTATCACCCTCACGCTAAATTATTTCGCTGCTCTGAAGTTTGCTACATACTTCTCACTGCGGAGAAGAAACTAACCTCAGTGGGCGTGGCGTAGCGTTTGGCCAGAGCAAGGAGTCTGGGCGTTCCTGCACCCCTTTTTAATACTTCTATTGGTCTATTTTTAAGCTTGTACTGCGGTACACTGGCGGGAGGCAGGGACACTCCGGTACAATAGGTGGAGGTAATGCGCCATAACGTTGGATGCCAACCGCCGATAAACCCCACAGAAGAAGAGGCGGTAGATGGTGAGGATGGTGAGGGCAGGCATTAGCGAAGGACACTGGGTGCTAGCTAGCTAGAACTCTGGTACACAGCAGGTGGGATAGGTAGCTAGCTAACAATAGCTAGGACACCGCTAGACAGTGTCCTTCGTCCCCGCATGACGGGCACTGACTCCCCGCAATTCTGTTAATGACGGTAGGTGTTCGGCAGGCTGGAGCGAACTTGTTAGCTAGCTAGGAGGACTCCGGTACACAGCAGGTGGGGGCGCCAACGATAGCTAGCTAGGACACCAGTAGACAGTGTTCTTCGGCCCACCCCAAAAATCAGAAAATACTTTTATTTCCCTTTTGACATACATTTTAAATCCGCATAGACAATCATGGGAAATCCAGAATATCAAGTGTCACAAGTGTGCCCGAGGGGGTGCATTCATGCAGGAATCAATGGGATGCTCGAGAGGGGCAGATGCAGGAATGCCCACATGCAGGAACGACCTGAATTGCGGGACGCAAATTACACACTACTAAAGGAGTCTGGGTAGTCATGCAAGGTGATAAGCACAGTCGTTTGCGAATTGCGGCCCCCCCCAAACTATTCGTTCTCGAGTTCGTTGAGCAGAGGCTACAAAGTTGTGTCCATCATAACATCATAATCAATTAATTGCACCATGCGATCAATTATCAGTTCTAAACGTGTTTTTCTTCTCCATGCTCATGATCTATTTTCCTGCGCTCACATGAGACTGCTCGCCCTTCTGCAGCTTGCCTGCCAATGCATGCTTGTCCCAATCCATGTTTTGACAACTGAATGGGAACTTGCCTGCCTGACCGCCGGCCCGCCCATTTGATCGCTGCCAAATACATTTGATTGACAAGTAAGAGATATGCTAACTGTGGATAACAGTTGTCCTTGAGTGGCCCAGCCAGAGCCTGGACTTGAACACGATCATACATCTCTGGAGAGACGTGAAAATAGCTGTGCAGCGACACTCCCCATCCAACCTGACAGAGGTTGAGATGATCTGCAGAGAAGAACGGGAGAAACTCCCCTAATACAGGTGTGCCAAGCTTGTAGCGTCATACCCAAGAAGACTTGAGGCTGTAATCGCTGCCAAAGGTGCTTCAACAAAGTGCTTAGTAAAGAGTCTGGATACCTATGTAAAATGTGATCAGTTCTCTATTTTTAATACATGAGAAAAATGTTCAGAAACCGTTTTTGCTTTGTCATTATGGGGTACTTTGTGTTGATTGAGGAGGGGGAAAAAAATGAACAATTTAATACATTTTAGAATAAGGCTGTAACGCAAGACATTTTTTTTTAAGTCAAAGGGTCTGAATCCTTTCTAAATGCACTGTACATGCAATTTTCACATTCCACAAAAAACAGTCGTTAACAAATCTCACAAGTATCAGAATCCACAAGCTCCCAGCTACTATCTAATCAACGCAACATTTACATTATCACACCCCTGCTTAGCCACGATTGGCTTAAAAAGCCAAACCTAACACAATATCTGCCAATACATTTTCAGCAATATTGCAGTCTTCCTAAAAAGGTATTCTTATGTGATTTAAGCAATGATATGGACTCAGAACATCCGATTTGGCTGTTTCTCTATTAACAATTGTAATTTTGAGAGTGGAAAACGTATTTATTTTTTTTGTAAAAAAGGAAGAGTTCAGGGGGAGAAGAGAAAATAATAATGTGCCTATTTAATGGCTAGAAAAAAATAGTAACTCATGACGTTTCATTTTTTTTTTTATTAGCTCATGCTAGAAAAGGTTGGAGACCCCTGCTCTACGTCATGTAATTTTGAGTCAAATATAGCCTATTATTAAAGGTGCATTATGCAGAAATCACTCTGCCATTTCCTGGTTGCTAAAATTGAAATAGTTTGCCTAATTTCAGTTTGTGACACAAAACAAGCAGTGTAGATAATCACTGTACCTTCTTAACCGCTGTCAAATATATTTTCAATACCCCAAAATATTGTACTTTCAGCTGGTGTACAAAACTGAAAGTAATTAATGGGGAGCATAGAAATAGCCATATAGAAAATATATACCACTTATTAGACTTGCTTTCAATGAGAATGTCAGATCTATAACTCGCATGTCTGTGTGACTTTGGACAGGTTACCCAAAATGTTACATATTGCAGCTCTTATAAAGTTGGTTTTGTAGCATAAACTAGGAATATTATATTTTTTACTAATATTATGATTGTTTTTCATATGTGCAGAGTAGTTAAAACGCTGTCAGTTCCACTTCAATCGTTTTAAATGTCAACTTCAATGGGGTGATGTCAGAGTTGGGACGTCTCAATGATCCCCGTTTAGAGACCTTTCCCTTTCATCATGGGGGGGGAATAACAAACATGGAAGTTGTAAACATGCAGTTGATAGAAAGCAAACAAGATGGAGATGATTCAGAGGACTAAGTATTTCTCATGTGTATGGCAGTCTGCAGCCAAGTCATTGCTTTCTAGAGACCACATTGCCTAACTTTTCTATTATGAGCAAAACCCATAACACACCGTCCATGATGATGTGACAGCTACAGTCAATGTGACACACACTTGACTGTAATAATAGTTAGCCAGCAGCACGTTGGCTAACATTAGCACCTAACTAGTTAGCCTTCTAGTGCTATCTAGGTTGTTCTCGGTACAGTTAGTTTAGCTCACGTAAACGTTAGCTACGTTTCTACTGAATGCGCATATCACTAACGTTATCTAGGTAGGTTAGATTAGTTAGCTTGGTAACTAGCTAACGTACAGCTAACTGAATGTCAAAATTAGCTTAGTTAGCTAATAATGTAAGCTAACGTTAGCAAAACTGACAGTGACAACAACATAACGTGTTATACTCACCGAATGATTTACACCCCACATAAAAACGCTCAAGACTGGGTCGCTGGCACGAAAGACCTTCACCTTCTGCTGCACAAAATGTTTCTTTTTGGTTTTGGTTTTTGGGGCCAATATTACCATTGGACTAGAAACAGCGTTACCGATAGACGCCATCGCGAAACCTGCCTTGCTCGGGAACTTTTTTTCTTCTCCTGATTCTAATCTTCCACAAACGGGAACTTGTTTCTTCTCCTGATTCTGATCTTTTACAAACTGACTTCCTCGTCACGGCGTAATGCAAATAATAAAAATGTAACCGTGCCTTGCGCAGAATTTGCAGAACACCTCGAGCAGTTCCTTCTAAAGTCAGGTTAGTAGTAGTAGCCTACATTTGTGCTTGTTCTACCACTGGTTTTAACACTCATTTTGGATTACAAACTAGTCTGTCTACTCAAGATATATTCCAGTCCAGCTATTCTAGAAAAAATAATAATGTGGAACTGAAATGCAATCCCCTGTTGGTCCAACTGTTCAGGTGATTGACAGGGAGTTATACTCCAGTCTAGTAGGTGGCGGTAATGCAACATTTATTGGATGCCAACCGCCTTTAAACCTCATCGAAGAAAAAGGTGTGATAAACCAACGAGATCAGATGGGCCGGTACAATGGCCCTTTCATGAGTGTTTAAAACATATATATATTTAACCTTTATTTAACTAGGCAAGTCAGTTAAGAACAAATGCTTATTTACAATGACCTACACCGGCCAAACGGACAACGCTGGGTCAATTGGGACTACCAGGCCGGTTGTGAGTGCTTACTTACTGTAACTATAATTTCACAGTGTTACTGTAGCAATGCAGGGTTTTCCTACGTTTGAAGAATAAAGGCAGACTATGAAAGTAAGTCAACTAAGTTATGTATCTAATGTATTCCATTGAAGCCAAATTCCATTAAAGACAAAATTAAACTTTTTGATGGGCGAGTACATCACTGGGGCCAAGCTTCCTGCTATCCAGGACCTCTATACCAGCCGGTGTCAGAGGAAGGCCCTAAAAATGGTCAAAGACCCCAGCCACCCCAGTCATAGACTGTTCTCTCTGCTACCGCATGGCAAGTGGTACCGGAGTGCCAAGTCTAGGTCCAAAAGGCTTCTCAACAGCTTCTACCCCCAAGCCATAAGACTCCTGAACAGCTAATCAAATGGCTACCCGGACTGCTGCATTGTGTCCCCCCCCCCCCCCTGGTTGTGACCATCACTGGCCTTGGAACAGTTCCAATGTCATGACCCACTGGGCATAGACGTCAGTTCAACGTCTTGTTTGGATTTGCATTTGGTTGAGTTGTCAACTAACGTGAATTCAGCATGTCATTGGATTTAGCCTAAAAGTTGGGTGAAAAGAAGACTAAATGCCCTTACATTGATTACTTTTCTCAAATCCAATCAGTTTTCCTTGTTGATTCAACGTCATCACATAGGTTATTTCAAATCTAATTTTATTGGTCACATACACGTGTTTAGCAGATGTTATTGCGGGTGTAGCAAAATGCTTGTGCTTCTAGCTCCGACAGTGCAGTAATATCTAACAAGTAATATATCTTCACAACATATACCCAAGTACACATAAATCTAAGTAATGAATGGATTAACAATATATACATATATGTCAGAGCGGCATTGGACTAAGATACAGTGGCGTAGTATTTGGGGTTGAAATGACGTGGAAACAACATTGATTCAACCAGTTTGTGCCCAGTGGGGAGGTGTGTGCATCCCAAATGACCATTCCCTATTTAGTGAACTACTTTTGACCAGGACCCATATTTAGTGCACTAGGGAATAGGGTGCCATTTGGGACGCAGACCCTCCTCTTGGTTATCACTTCTGACATACCATCTCTCATATGCCTTGGCCACTAATAACTACAGCATTTCACCAGAAACGTTGGACTTTGGATTGTCCCTACATGTTTAAATGTATACATTTGGTGAAATCAAGACTATATGTTTTTACGCATACTGATCATTATCACATGCAGTTTTAGTTTAATATATCTTATCTTTATCTCTACATTTAAACCCCGCTCTTAGTAAGCAATATGGCATGAAGGGGTGTGTTATATGGACATTATACCACGTCTAAGGGCTGTTCTTATGCAAAACGCAATGCAGAGTGACTGGATACAGCCGTTAGCTGTGGTATATTGGCCACAAACCCCAGAGGTGCGTTATTGCTATAATAAACTTGTTACCAACGTAATTAGAACAGTAAAAATTGATTTTTTGTCATACTCTGGGTATTTGATCTGATATACCACAGCTTTAAGCCAATCAGCATTCAAGGCTCGAACCACCCGGTTTATAATAGAGGATATACCACAAGCAATGTTAATGGCATAGCATTTTGATACGTCTTCCACATTTTAGATTGTTAATTCTGTGCACAGAGAGGGTAGCTATAGCATGTCTCCTATATTCACTCTCCTACGAATAGCAAATGTAACCACCCGAGATACAGAAGCAGGACATGTGGTATGATTTAATTAAGGACACTGCTTACTTTCCTGCATCATCGAGACCTGCATTTCAAATTCTTTTGCATGGACAAATTGGATATTCTATGCTGTGTCCTTGTGTACTGTATGTGCCGGAGCAAATGTTCCTTTGCATCCCCTAGACATGGTAGAAAACCTGCATCATACTGATGCCTATTAATTAATTCCTAGTCTATACATGTGAATAACTTGTTTGTTCATCTTTAACCTGTTGATTTCTTTCTTTCTTTAACCTTTATTTAACTAGGCAAGTTAGTTAAGAACAAATTCTTATTTACAATGATGGCCTACTTACAGGGACAGCCTCTGGAGCAAATTAGGGTTAAGTGCCTTGCTCAAGGACACATCGGCAGGTTTTTCACCTCGTCGGCTCGGGTATTCGAACCAGCGACCTTTCGATTACTGGTCCAACGCTCTAACCGCTAGGCTATCTGCCGCCCTAAATGCTTGAAATCAGGTCCATGATTTTAAATCAACTCTGACATAAGAGAACAACAGTGGCTAGCAGAGTAGCTGTGCTGTGCTACATTTTGCTGACTAAGCACCTTTGTAAAATGAATGAGATTCAATCCCACTACAGCTACTGCACTGGTGGAGCTCACAAATAAAACACACCGTAATGCTCTTTGTTATATTAATATATGTATTTATTTATTGTTATCCATTTTGATATCATTATATTTTATTTGAGCTCTTACAGGCTCCCTGTGCATGGACCTAGCATCACAGCAAAGACATTGGCACAACAAAATTGGTGAGAAATAGATATAATCTAATCACACAGTTTATAACACAATTTAACGTTTTTTGTGAGGACTTGGGAAAGACAAGTAAGTAACTGTAACATATTTAAACTTAATTTACCAAAATGAGCATTGTGTTTAGGACGTGCCAAAAGCAAAACATTACCATGATACGTTCCAAAATTTAATATTCCAATATTAAATTGTCAAAGTATAAATAAAATAGAAATCTTGAAATAAAAATCATAACGTACAGCAGTTGAATAGTTCAGATGTGTGTGGTGAAGTTTGCCATGAAGGTGTTACTGCCGCCAAAGCACAATATCGCTAGCAATCTGTTTAAAAAAATAAAAACAAAACTGCTGACAAATACAAATACATGGCATTGTAGTTCATTAAATAAGCTCACAATTTATATATAAAATATTATATTGATGTATATAAAAATATGCTTAATAACTTCTTGAAAAGTGTAACAGCCATAAGCGTTTTTTTTTTGTCTGCCGCTTCAGAACACACTGTCGACCACAAGAATCCCAAATATGTACAAACAATCAGCTATCAGAGCAGTCGGAACTCATTTCAACAACAACGGACTGTTTCACATCACTGTTTTTCTGACGCGATTATAGGATAAGTGTAAAATTCAAGCAGTACTACATATTCCAAAATAAATTAAATAGAAAAGGAATAATCATAAATTGTATTAAGTAAATATCATAATGTCAGTGTATCTTTGGAGAGACGGAGAGAGGATGGTGACGTAGACATGTTTTCAAACATTGTGTCACACCAACACCAGTATTTCAGCCCACTGAGTCAATAACAACACAAGCAGTGTCAGCTATCCTATAAAACAGAACATCTACAACGAACGGACAAAGCCAGGACAAGAGCCAGGGAATTCATTAATGAGAAATTATGCTGAGATATCAGTTAGTTGAGGCAGTGCTTTTAACAAAGTGGTAATGTGGGCTAAGTAAACTATAGGACAATGTCACACTGAATGATTCAGAGGACTGGTACTGTAGCTGCAAACTGTTGAACATTCAGCTGGATGTTTCTACTGTAGGTATTGTAGGTATGTGTCTCTGTGTAGATGATTCTTGACTAGAGGACAGTAAGCTAATTTGGGGTAATTTCCATAGGAAGTGGTTAATCCCTGGTGTCTCCTGTCGAGTCAGTGTCGAGCACAAGCTAAAGCCACCACCTCTCCCTGTACTCCTCCCCCTCCTCCTCCTCCTCCTCGTATTCCCCCTCCTCTAGGCTCAAAGTTGTGGGACAGAGACCTCCCTCAATCTCCATCGCATGGTAAAGTGCCGTCTCCGCTGGCACGCGAGGGCAAGGCGGTACCCAGCTCGTCCACACACCAACAGTGGCCACGCTGTATACCGTTGGAGGAACGACACTATGTTGTGTGAGAAGAGAGAGAGTGATAATATGTCATGATACCACATAACTATTGTCTGCATGCCCACAGCCCAGAGGACCTGGAAGCAAAGTCTCCTTTACCCAGAGCTTCTGGCCGTGGAGATATTTTTGGGCTGAACTGAATAAAAAGATAGCATTCAACTAAATAGAGGGATAGCATGCAACCAAATAGAGGGATAGCATGCAACTAAATAGAGAGATAGCATGCAACTAAATAAAGGGATAGCATGCAACTAAATAGAGGGATAGCATGTAACTAAATAGAGAGATAGCATGCAACTAAATAGAGGGATAGCATGCAACTAAATAGAGAGATAGCATGTAGCTAAATAGAGAGATAGCATGTAACTAAATAGAGAGATAGCATGCAACTAAATAGAGAGATAGCATGCAACTAAATAGAGAGATAGCATGCAACTAAATAGAGAGATAGCATGCAACTAAATAGAGAGATAGCATGCAACTAAATAGAGGGATAGCATGCAACTCTCTGGATCTCATGAACACATACACTCACAGGCAAATGTTCACATCAGCAAACATGTTGCTCTGTATCTACCTGCTTTTTCCTGTAGAAGCCCAGAGTGTCACAATTGGGGATGTAGATGTCACGATCAGACAGGAAGATAGTGAGCTCAACAGCACGCAGAACACTATTGAGCAGCTTACGGCAGGGTGCCTAAACAGAACAAGGACACATGAATAAATACAGTAACTAAACCTTGATAAATACAGTAACTACACATTGGTGCATACAGTAACTCTATACAATGATAAATACAGTAACTACACCTTGATAAATACAATAACTATACATTGATGAATACAGTAACTGCACATTGATCAATACAGTAACTACACATTGATAAATACAGTAACTGCACATTGATCAATACAGTAAATACACATTGATAAATACAGTAACTACACATTGTTAAATACAATAACTATACATTGATGAATACAGTAACTGCACATTGATCAATAAAGTAACTACACAAGCAGAAATGACAGAAAATGCAGAGAACCCTTAAGTAGCCTTTTACAGTAGCTACAAAATGTGTGTATATCATAGAAAATGTATGTCAGTGATGCAGCATGAAGCCAGAAGCGAAATATTTTATATGTCACATACTATCATGTCATTATATAATGATACTGTTACACAAGGGCTGTGCTTTTTTAGGTCACTGAGACAATGGTTTGAAGCAACTGTGTTACTATATACAGTATACAGTACAGTGCATTGGGAAAGTATTCATAACATTTCTAAAAACCTGTTTTTGCTTTGTCATTATGGGGTATTGTGTGTAGATTGGTGAAGAAAAACAACAACAATTGAATCCATTTTAGAATAAGGCTGTAACGTAACAAAATATGGAAAAAGTCAAGGGGTCTGAATACTTTACGAATTTGCTGTGTTTGTCAAATTGTCAAAACAAATTGTGTGTTGTGTTTGTGTTTTATTGCAGTTCAACCTCCTCTTCTCGTAAAGTGAAAAATTCAAGGCCGCCACAGTCGAGTCTAAACTTAACTGAGTCACATCATGGTCTATTAGTTCTGCCGCACAGCAGCATACACATCATGCCCCATAATGTATGGCTTCAGAGCAGTATATGTGGTCCTGTTGTCACTGTATCACCCAGATAGCACAGCAGCATCAGTAATAACGAACTCTATCCCAGATAGCACAGCAGCATCAGTAATAACTAACTCTCTCCCAGATAACACAGCAGCATCAGTAATAACTAACTCTCTCCCAGATAACACAGCAGCTTCAGTAATAACTAACTCTCACCCAGATAGCACAGTAGCATCAGTAATAACTAACTCTCATTGAGATAGCACATCAGCATCAGTAATAACTAACTCTCACCCAAATAGCACAGCAGCATTAGTAATAACTAACTCTCTCCCAGATAGCACAATAGGATCAGTAATAACTAACTCTTTCTCGGGTTCCTTCCATCATACAGTATCTATGAACACATTGTGTTTTTTTTTCACATTTAAGAAGGTGTGGGTAAGTGTACGTGAAAATCATACCTTTTCTATTTCACCACTATGCGAAGGATGTGGACCTATTGGAGAGAGCAGCACATTAAGAAGAATACATTAAATCGTTATTAAGAACCTTAAACTCTCTGATATCATTATATAAGTTAGAAGTATTTTATATCAAGCTGTTGCTTGGCATGATTCATCAAGCATATACTGGATACTGGTGGATATTTCCCATGTTCATAGTTCCTGTAGCATGTCCTTACTAAGGGATCGCAGTGGCTAAGTCTGAACAGTAGATGGAGAGCTTGCAATGAAAGCAGCATAATCTTAATGTAGGTGACAGCGTGACACTCATTCTGTGCTGTCAAGAAAATGCACACGCACAGATCACACCCTCTCTTTGAAATGCATGTACAGTACCGTAACCATAACGATACACATCACATGCATCATGAGGCATGCCTACGCACACACACTTACACGCACACATACACACACACAAACACACATACTTACACACAAATACTTACACATACAAACACACATACTTACATGCACACACACACACACACACACACACACACACACACACACACACACACACACACATACTTACACACACACACACACACATACTTACACACACATACTTACACCTACACAAACACACATACTTACATGCACACATACTTACACACACATACTTACACACACATACTTACACACACATACTTACACAAGCTACTACGTAATAATATACCTAAAGAGAGAAGTGTCTGTCCATCATAGTGTAGCCTACATTCTGTTTATTACATGACTGATGATATACTGCTCAAGTTAACGTTTAAGACTTCTTCTACATGACTGATGATATACTGCTCAAGGTAACGTTTAAGACTTCTTCTACATGACTGATGATATACTGCTCAAGGTAACGTTTAAGACTTCTTCTACATGACTGATGATATACTGCTCAAGGTAACGTTTGAGACTTCTATTACATGACTGATGATATACTGCTCAAGGTAACGTTTAAGACTTCTATTACATGACTGATGATATACTGCTCAAGGTAACGTTTAAGACTTCTTCTACATGACTGATGATATACTGCTCAAGGTAACGTTTAAGACTTCTATTACATGACTGATGATATACTGCTCAAGGTAACGTTTAAGACTTCTTCTACATGACTGATGATATACTGCTCAAGGTAACGTTTAAGACTTCTATTACATGACTGATGATATACTGCTCAAGGTAACGTTTAAGACTTCTATTACATGACTGATGATATACTGCTCAAGGTAACGTTTAAGACTTCTTCTACATGACTGATGATATACTTCTAAAGTCCCTCAAATTAGATTTTTGTCACAAGTAGAGTTGGAACATTCCGGGAACTTTCAATAAATTCACTGGTTTCCCGAAATCCAACCAGGATTTCTGGAAAACCAGGGAATTTATGGAAAGTTCCCGGAATTGTGCAATCCTAGTCACATGACTCAGAGGCACTGCAGCATAGAAAACAAGACAATTCAGCCCTTTCAAATCCATGTTTAGTGCTTGTCATGCATCTAACATCAAATGTCATACTCTTATGATTATACAGTACTAGCATTTATTTTTGGTGCGCGCCAACATCACTCCCACTGATGATAAGAGAGTGTGTATCCTACTACGTATTACTACAGCTACCCCCTTAATAAACTAGCTATAGAATAATTGCACTAACACACACACACACACACACACACACACTCAACAGAGCTGAATTTAATACTATTAGACGTGCCGGTGGTGTGTGTCTCAGTCTTACCTGTGGGGTGGGGCCTCTCCGTGGGACTGGTCCTGCTTTGCTTGGTGCAGAAGCCCCTGCCCTGCAACAGAGCCTGGAGAGGGCTGTGTTCCCGAGGAAGAGGCTCGCAGCGCAGCCCCTTGGCACAGCTCAGGGTGTACACACCACAGGGCTCTCCCTGGGCCAACACGGATGTACTGCCTGCCTGCCCAATATGGTCGCGGGGGGCCCGACCTGGTTCTTTACACGAGAGACAACCCTTGTAGGGGCCCAAGCGGTTAGCCAGAGTCGAAGATCCGCAGTGAGCAATCAGCAACAAGACAATGGTTGTTAAGTTAGAAAGGAGAGGCATTTTCTGTCCAGGTCTCAGGTTCAGCTCCACACTCTCTCTCTCTCTACCCCCTCTCTCTCTCTCTCTCTCTCTCTCTCTCTCTCTCTCTCTCTCTCTCTCTCTCTCTCTCTCTCTCTTTCTCCCTCTCTCTTTCCCTCTCTCTCTCAGTCAAATGTGGCTTATGCTATTTCTTATCTCCTCTTTCTTCGTCTTCTTTGCGTCTCTTCAGCTTTGCTTGGTGCTTAGCCGGTTTAATCACGAGGCAGCCAGGAGTCCTCTGCAGTGCCAGAGACAAACGGAGACCGAGGGAGACACAGCAAAGCAGCAGCTTTTAAAGATCTGAAAGGCGGTGATCGAGAGGGAGAGAGACAACACAGTTATGACACCTTCAGGGGCCGGGACTCAGTGAGAGAGAGAGAGAGAGAAAGGGAGAGAGAGAGGAAGGCAGAGAGGGAGTAGAGAAAGAGGTGGGGGAGGATTATTTTCCTTTTGTAAATTATCAAAATTTCCCCCACCTCTTCCTTTCATACTGGATATCAACATTCCCCCACCCCACCCCACCCCACCCCACCACACCACACCCTACCACACACACACCCGTAGACTGAGCCTCTTCTCTAGTAATGTTAAACAGTATACATTATACAAGATACACTTTCTCCCCATTACACATGGATGTAAGACCATTCTGGTCATACTTGCCATGGTAACAATTATAGAAAGCTATTTCATTGCATTCAACTATACGGACTGAAATGTCTAACCCTATAAGACTTGTTCTAATACTCTGTCAACCCTGACCAGAGAAGAATACATAATACTGATTGGGTCTTGCAAAAGAGGTACTAAATAAAAATATAACTTTGATAAATCAATTAAAACGACAACCATTGATCCAATTGCAGAGAGGAACAGATAATGAACTGTCCGTGTGCAGGAGAAAGGTGAAAGTTAAAATAACCAAAGAAACACCTTATTTTACCAGTACAATGTAATAATGATCTACCTCGATGTGTGCCAAAAATTAGTCAAGAAAGGTTTTCAGAGGTAGAAGAGTTTTAATATAAACTGAAAGTGGATTGCCATGAAAAACACAATGTTTCAGGAGCTGGTGTATCATTTACTGTATCATTACCTTGTGTAATGCATGTGCATAACTATAACCTGATGGTTTGCTGGACCTTTTCCAGATCAAACAATGTTGAATGGATTGGTATCGCTTCAATAGGGGGACTATCCCGCCTCCAGACAAACTATATTGAATGTGATTGTTGAGACCAGGGATGACAGGGCTTGATGATGGCAGGACTGGGTATTTATCACATTATACACTGAACAAAAATATATACGCAACATACAATTTCAAAGATTTTCATATAAGGAAATCAGTCAATTGAACAAAAATATAAACTCAACATGTAAAGTGCTGGTCCCATGTTTCATGAGCTGAAATAAAATATCCCAGAAATGTTCTATACGCACAAAAATGTATTTCTCTCAAATGTTGATCACAAATTTGTTTACATCCCTCTTAGTGAGCATTTCTCTTTTGCCAAGATAATCCATCCACCTGACAGGTGTGACATATAGAGGAACTGATTAAACAGCATGATCATTACACAAATGCACCTTGTGCTGGGGACAATAAAAGGCCACTCCAAAATGTAAAGTTTTGCCACAGATGTCTCAAGTTTTGAGGGAATGTGCAATTGGCATGACTGCAGGAATGTCCACCAGAGCTGTTGCCAGAGAATTGAATGTTAATTTCCCTACCATAAGCTGCCTCCGACATTGTTTTAAAGAATTTGGCAGTACGTCCAACCGGCCTTACAACTGCAGACCACGTACATGAATTTATTTCAATTGACTGATTTCCTTATATGAACTGTAACTGAAATTGTTGCATGTTGCGTTTTTATTTTTGTTCAATATAAATTCATTAGGCCCTAATCTATGGATTTCACAAGACTGGAAAGATACCTTAAAAAAACAGTCAGTTTCTGGTGTGACCATCATTTGCCTCATGCAGCGCGACACATCTCCTTCGCATAGAGTTGATCAGGCTGTTGATTGTGGCCTGTGGAATGTTGTCCCACTCCTCTTCAATGGCTGTGCGAAGTTGCTGGATATTAGTGGGATCTCGAACACGACGATCCAGATCATCCCATGGGTCTCAGGATCTCGTCATGGTATCTCTGTGCATTCAAACTGCCATCGATAATATGCAATTGTGTTTGTTGTCCATATCTTATGCTTGCCCATACCATAACCCCACCGCCACCATGGGGCACTCTGTTCACAATGTTGACATCAGCAAACCGCTCGTCCACACAATGCCATACACACTGTCTGCAATCTGCCCGGTACAGTTGAAACCAGGATTAATCCGTAAAGAGTACACTTCTCTAGCGTGCCAGTGGCCATCGCAGGTGAGTCTTTGCCCACTGAAGTCTGTTACGATGCTGAACTGGTCAGGTCAGATCAGGTCAGGTCAAGTCCCTCGTGAGGACAACGACCACACAGATGAGCTTTCCTGAAGCTGTATTTTTTTTTTTTGTACAGACATTCTTTGGTTGTTTTATTGTCACCAGCACCTGTGGTGCACCTGTGTAATGATCATGCTGTTTAATCATCTTCTTGATATGCCACACCTGTCAGGTGGATAGATTATCTTGGCAAATAAGAAATGCTCACTAACAGGAATGTAAAAATAAATAAAAATTGCATAATTTGAGAGAAATAAGCTTTTTGTGAGTGTAGAAAATCTCTGGGATCTTTTATTTCAGCTCATGAAACATGGGACCAACACTTTACATGTTGCGTTTATATTTTTGTTCAGTATACATTTATATAATGTAGTATAGTGAAGTTTTATAAAAAGTTGTCATAGCAGTCCATTTTTTTTTAACAACAAGATGCTAGGTGTGGACTAAGTCATAAAGAAGTCCTAAAACCTTGAGGGACAGTAGATGGTAGGTTCTGATTTGTATAGGGAGAGGCATCAACTGGATTATTAAGGAGGACTTGCTTTAGCTGGAATGTACATACTGACTGTAAGAGAGAAAGGGCTGAGGCAGGCAGGCAGCAGCCAATAATGCAATCCATCTATCCACTCAACCGTTCAACATTTGCTCAACGGCGCCATCTTCAAGAGATCACTCATTCTCACCCATCGTGAGCCTCATAACTCTTCACATTTCATACCACTTACAGTTCCATTCCATTGTTCCAGAATTCTGCCATGGCTGAAGAATCTGAATTCCATACTTCCATAATTGTGATCATAGTAGTCTTAGAATAGCAATTGAGATGGGGCTACAGTACATTTTATTTGTCTTGTCCAAATACATCACACAACAATATAATGCATAAACCAACCTTTGCTGGAGTGGCATATGATGGAGCATAGAATTAGAAGGATTCAATAGAATTAGAATGACTCTAATGAACCCATAGAATTAGAATCACTCTAATGAACCCATAGAATTAGAATGACTCTAATGAACCCATAGAATTAGAATCACTCTAATGAACCCATAGAATTAGAATGACTCTAATGAACCCATAGAATTAGAATCACTCTAATGAACCCATAGAATTAGAATCACTCTAATGAACCCATAGAATTAGAATGACTCTAATGAAACCATAGAATTAGAATGACTCATCTATTTCTTTGGGTTAGAGCCCCGTAGGTTAGAAATCCACTTATCTATAGAGCATCTTTTTCATAGTGTTGGGTTCTGTAGTTTTTCTGAGGTTACTATCATGGTGTAGCCTAAAGCACTTAAGTAAGAATACTTTAAAGTACTACTTAAGTCATTTTTTTGTGGGTATCTGTACTTTATTTTACTACTTATATTTTTGACAACTTTTACTTTTACTCCACTACATTCTTTAAGAAAATATGTACTTTTTACTCCCTACTTTTTCCCTGTCACCCAAAAGTACTCATTACATTTCAAATGCTCAGGCAGGACAGCAATATGTTCCAATTCACACACCTATCAATATAAAGCGTTGTCATCCCTTCTGCCTCTTATCTGGTGGACTCATTAAACACAAATACTGTGTGTTGGAGTGTGCCCTGGCTGTCCGAAAATAAATAAAAAATATAACAAAATCGTGCCGTCTGGTTTGCTTAATATAAGGAATTTGATGAATAGCATTTACTTTTACTTTTACTCAAGTATGACAATTGAGTACTTTTTCTAACACTGTACTTAAGTACATTCAAAACCAGATAATTTTTGACTTTTACTCAAGTACTATTTTACTAGGTGATATTCACTTTTACTTGAGTCATTTTCTATTAAGGTATCTTTACTTTTATGACAATTTAGTACTTTTTCCACCACTGCCATGGAGGAGACTTCTGTAAGGACAAGAAACATGATTTAGAAAGATGTTGATCTAACAATATTGAACTCGTAATGGCACTGCACCACTCTAAAATAAGGGCATGTTACGTTAAGGAAATATACACATGATTGGCCAAGCTGCTGGATCCCCTGTTGTATCTGTGGGAAAAAATATATCTAGAACACAGAGACATCGCAATACTTCCTAAAGCTCCGGAACCCACAGACATTCTGGAACACATAGACTAGACTACATCCCAATAGTTCCAGAACCCCACTTGGTGAAAACCTGTTTGGTCATCAGCCGCCTGGTGTTCTTATTAGGGATGATTGATCTTGTCAATCAATCAATCAATCAATCAATCAATCAATCAATCAATCAATCAGTCAGTCAGTCTGTCTGTCTGTCTGTCCGTCCGTCCGTCCGTCCGTCCGTCCGTCCGTCCGTCCGTCCGTCCGTCCGTCCGTCCGTCCGTCCGTCCGTCCGTCCGTCTATCTATCTATCTATCTATCTATCTATCTATCTATCTATCTATCTATCTATCTATCTATCTATCTATCTATCTATCTATCTATCTATCTATCTAGGTAGTATTGTTTGTTTGACGTTCTGTATGCTTCTCATGTTATCTGCATTTATTCAGTATTAAACTCACCTTGTGCACCTGCTTTCTGACTCCCGGCGTCGTACGTAACAGATGTCACTAGGAAGCGCCATACTTCTGCAAAGTTTTTCAACTGTAGCTTTTTGCCTAGCTGTCACATGACAGTGAGGCAGACTGGCGATTGGTAGTATTCATGTGGTCAATCTGGGTGCTTTGGTTTCTTCACAAACACAATTTCAGCCTAAAAAAGTAAAGTTCCTCAAATCAATATACCGTCTCAATAAAAACAGGGTTGTCCTATGAAAAGATGGTTAGATAGGCTTCTGCAACCCAAATGGCACCCTATTTTCTATCATTTAGCAGAAGCTCTTATCTAGAGCGACTTACTGTTAGTGCATTCATCTTATGATAGCTAAGTGAGACAACCACATATCACGGTCGTAGTAAAGTACATTTAGCTTAATAAAGAAGGGAATAGGGTTCCATCTGGGACATAATCTAGCCTATGACTTAGATGGAGCATGCATGTCACTGATGGAAACTGTCTTATGACAGGGAGGTAGACTGTACTATACTGGCGAGTCAAGGGCATCATGTGTGTACTAGACTACTGAGTGAAAGGCATCATGTGTGTACTAGACTGGTGAATGAAAGGCATCATGTGTGTACTAGACAGGTGAGTGAAAGGCATCATGTGTGTACTAGACTGGTGAATGAAAGGCATCATGTGTGTACTAGACTGGTGAATGAAAGGCATCATGTGTGTACTAGACTGGTGAATGAAAGGCATCATTTTAACTTTAAGGGTGGCAGGTAGCCTAGTGGTCAGAGCATTGGGCCAGTAACCGTACTACTATGGCTGTCCCTGTAGGTAGGCCGTCATTGTAAAGAAGAATTTTTCTTAACTGACTTGCCTAGTTAAATAAAGGTTACATTTACAAAAACTTTGATATGTGTGTGTCTGCCTTGCAGGCATTTTACAAAATAAATAATCCATGGTTGTATGGTCTACCTGGAGTACGTTTTCCATGATGTGCCATTCATACATCCAAATATTTATCCAACGACCACTCAACCAGATCTTTTTGCATTTAAAGGGAATTTCAATATTATGTGCATTTATACAGTAAATATTTTGGTTCTCCCTATCATTCATTTTGAAACGTTGGGGATTACACACAATATGAGAGAGGGTTCTCTCTACATTCCATCATTCATGGTCGTGCCCAAGATTGCTTTTCCATCCATCCTCAGTAATCTTTTCCCCCTGGAATCTTATTGCTGACAATTTTCTAAACTTCATATTAAATTCCCTCTGAGAGCCCCCTGCTGTCTCTGTTCATCAGTGTGAAGCCACTACCTCAAAAATGTCCCACTCTCTGTGTGTGTGTACGTGCGGGCGTGTGTGTGTGTGTGTGCCTGTGCGTGTGTGTGGTAGGGGGGTGAGGGACGGCTAGTGGTGGGTTAGTGGTGGGCATAGCTTGCTGAAGGTCTCTGCTGCCAGAGGTTGATTAAAAATGCAGTCGTTGTTATTCAACTGTCAGAGAATATTGCTCTGCATTTATCCAGCTGATGTGCTCATATGTAGGCTAGGGCTATAACCTAGCCTAAACAACGGCTCCCTCCTCTCTGTCATACAACCCAGTTTGCACACAGTGTCCTGGTGATTTAGCACAGGAAAGCCTGCTAGCATTCTGTCGTAAATTAGAGGATGGGAGAAGGGTTGCAGCACGATAATTTATGAGACCATGCTGGAGAGCCGCCCGCCCGAATGTGGAAGCGAAAGTGAGGCAGGCAGGAGGAGTAGTGGCATGTGTTCTTCTAGTGGCAAGTTGGGCAAGCTTGATGGACTTCCTCTCCTGGGTTTTAGAGTTGGAAACTAAATATTATCCAGCTATCCTGCTTGGCCCAAGGCTATGCACACAAACCCCTACCAAGATGTCAAGGGATGGGCAGACACTGGTTTCTTTTCATTCCGGTTTAGTGGAAAAGAGCAACACAGCAGCTCAAACTTGTGGTAACACTTAACATTAGGTATACTTTAAGGATAAAGGTTTTATACGTAGTGATAATTATGGATAGTTTATATGCTAGGCCTACATATAACCTCTTTATAAATCCTTTTAAGTATGTAAAGTGTTACCATACTAGGCCTATAGCCTCCTGGAAGTATTTGCAACTCCTGCAAGTATTCACAACTGATTTGGAACTTATGTTGCAAACTTAGCCTACTATGAGAATATTAACAGTGCAGCGCACTGTAATTAATTGCACAATTTATGCAATTTATTGTTTCTCAATAGCGTCATGGCTGACATGTTGTTGAAGGTGATGTTCCTCACATTCCTGACCTATTGGAGATAGGAGATGTGTACTTGCGTGATATGGAGGCCATTTTCCAAGCAGGTTTCTCAGAACCTGAACCCCCTTCAACAAAGAAAAGGGTAACACAATAATTCTCAAACGCGATTCACAGTTGGCGTCTGATAACTATTTGCATGTTAGATTAAATTAGTTTGACATTTACAGTTAGAAGTTTAGAGTGACGCACATCCTGTGAAATTCCCCTAGATCTGGACAGTTCGGGGTGCTTTCTTTCCCATAAAGGTTATCTTCCTGTCAGAATATGCGTCACTGGTATCTTCATGTTTCCTCATTACGCTTTCGCAAGTGATTCATTTTTACCTTCGTCAAACACTGCCCCGTGCACTCAAATCTAGGCTTATCTTTGACCTTTGGCATTCCAGCTATTTCAACAGATTTATTTGAATTCCATTCCAATCGATTCAAACTCCCTTCCAATTCCTATTTCATTAGCCTATCTAAGCCCAGGTGCATCTGTGAATCTTTAATTCAGACATGTACAGTATAACCTTTATAGTTAATAGAACCTGTCAAGTGTCAAGTGCAGTACAGTGATTACAGTAAAAGCCTACAGGTTGAACTGAACTGGGAGTACATCGGAAAGAAGGAGAATGAGCCCTGGACTTTCACTGAGGGAAACCGAAGGTGTTCAGTTTCAGACTGCGAATATTCGTGTGATCCAGGCCAGAATCTGGATTTAAATAGTATTTTTTTTAAACATGTGCTTGAGCTTGCCTAAAGTGCCAGATAGGCGGGATTTGCACTATCATCTTGGTTCCGTTGCGGGATGCATGCTCAATCAAGCACAGCTGAAGCATTTGAAAGAAAAAACTAAAACTATTTGAACCCAGGTAGGTCTGTGTGGAAGAGGTGTTACTGTATGTGTGCTTGAGAGAGGGAGATAGTTGGACAGGTTAGCAGCCAGAGACACTACTACCCCCTCCTGTATGGGCTGGATCACCTTTCACCTAATTCTGCTTGGTTTTGTCCTGCCGGCCACTGGCTCTAACTGTAGCTGTGGTTGTGGCTCTCCCTGGCTGAGAGGACAGAGTGGGGTGGTTGCCCAGGGCAATGAGGACGCTGGGGAGGCGGTTGGGTTGTCCAGCTGTAGACAGCTAGGGAGTCGTCCAGGCAGTGTGTGTGTGTGTGTGTGTGTGTGTGTGTGTGTGTGTGTGTGTGTGTGTGTGTGTGTGTGTGTGCGTGCGTGCGTGCGTGCGTGTGTGTGTGTGCATCTGTGTGTGTGAGAGAGAGATGCTGGGGTTGGAAAGTCAATGATTTAATAGCAGCTCCTGACAGCAGTTTTCCATTTAAAGTTGTGACTCAATGAAACTCTCACAGGAACTGTTGACTGTTTGATTTTCTGTTAGGCCTGTACATCTCATTCCCCCACAATCTAATTGTGAAACATCAGCTTTGTGGCACACACCTGGGCCGCTCCCAAGGACTGTGAGCTCTCGTTCTCCGTGGCCGACGTGTGAGTAAGACGTTTAAGCGTGTTAACCCTCGCAAGGCTGCCGGCCCAGACGGCATCCCTAGCCGCTTCATCAGAGCATGCTCAGACCAGCTGGCTGGAGTGTTTGTGGACATATTCAATCTCTCCCTATCCCAGTCTGCTGTCTACACTTTCTTCAAGATGTCCACCATTGTTCCTGTACCCAAGAAGGCGAAGGTAACTGTACTACTGTAAATGACTATTGCCCTGTAGCATTCACTTCTGTCATCATGAAGCGCTTTGAGAGACTGGTTAAGGATCATATCACCTCCACCTTACCCGATACTCTAGACCCACTGCCGCAGTGGAGAAGGATAAAAGCTTCAAGTTCCTCAGATTACATACCACTGATAATCTGAATTGTTCCATCCACACAGACAGAGAACATCAAAAGGCTGAAGAAATTTGGCTTGGCCCCTAAGACCCTCACAGACTTTTACAGATGCAACATTGAGAGCATCCTATCAGGGCTGTATCACCGCCTGGTCAGCAACTGCACCGTCCGCTCACCGGGGGCCCACTGCCAGCCCTCCAGGACATCTACAGCACTCAGTGTCACAGGAAGGCCAAAAAAATCATCAAGGACCTTAGCCACCCTAGCCATGGCCTGTTCACTCCGCTATCATCCAGAAAGCAAGGTCAGTACAGGTGCATCAAAGTTTCAGACGAGAGACTGACCATCACTAGCCGGCCTCTACCCAGTATCTTGCCCTGAACTTAGTCACTGTCACTAGCCGGTTACCGCCCGGTTACTCAACCCTGCACCTTAGAGGCTGCTACCCTATGTACATAGACATGGAACACTGGTCACTTTAATAATGGAACACTAGTCACTTTAATAATGTTTATATAATGTTTTACTCATTTCTTACTGTATGTATATACTGTATTCTAGTCAAGGCCATCCTATTCAACTATTGCTGTAAATTTACTATTCTTACATATTCTTCAGATATACTACATATTCTATCCACATGCTGTCCTTAATGTCTATACATCACATCACATATACAGTATATATATATACAGTACCAGTCAAAAGTTTGTAGAATGATAGTGAAGACATCAAAACTATGAAATAACACATATGGAATCATGTAGTAACCAAAAAAGTGTTAAACAATCTTATATAAATCATATAAATAGTATATACAGTACAATTGGAAAGTATTCAGACCCCTTGACTTTTTCCACATTTTGTTACGTTACAGCCAAGACAACACAGGAGTGGCTTCGGGACAAGTCCCTGAATGTCCTTGAGTGGCCCAGCCAGAGCCCGGAGTTGAACCCGATCTAACACCTCTGGAGAGACTTGAAAATAGCTGTGCAGCAACGCTCCACGTCCAACCTGACAAAGCTTGAGAAGATCTGCAGAGAAGAATGGGAGAAACTCTCCAAATACAGGTGTGCCAAGAAGACTAGAGGCTGTAATTGCTGCCAAAGGTGCTTCAACAAAGTAAAGGTTCTAAAAACCTGTTTTTGCTTTGTCATTATGGGGGTATTGTGTGTAGATTGATGGGATATATATGTATATATTATTTTTTAAATACGTTTTAGAATAAGGCTGTAACGTAACAAAATGTGGAAAAAGTCAAGGGGTCTGAATACTTTCCGAATGCACTGTATACTCTGTAAATCCGACATTGCTCGTCCTAATATTTATATATTTATTAATTCCATTATTTTACATTTAGATTTGTTTGTATTGTTAGATATTACTGCACTGTTAGCGCTAGGAACACAAGCATTTCGCTACACCCGCAATAACATCTGCTACATATGTGTATGCGACCAATTACATTTGATTTGATTTGATTTTGATCATGTCTGACAGCATTGTCCACTTTGATAATGTCTGACAGAAACGTCCACTGTGATAATGTCTGACAGTATTGTCCACTGTGATAATGTCTGACAGCATTGTCCACTGTGATAATATCCTCTTCCCTATCTATAGGCTTTACAATGGAAACCCTGTGGGCCAGCAATTTGGACCCAAATGCAACCGTGGTGACAGGATTGGTTGTGGAATATACACTGTGTGTACAAAACATTGTTACTCAGTGTACTGTGATACCACCGAGGCAGGGTTGATCATAGTCTTTTTCACTGAGAGGAGAGTTGCTCCTTGCTTTTGGACACATTCCACAAATCAATAAATGTGGGCTTAACTTCAGACAAGTGTTTTTGACCTCTGCTTAAGCCTAACATCCATGAGAAGAAAAACAGAGACATTCTTGAGTGTACTTGTGGACATGTTTAACTATACTTGTGGGGACCAACTGGGGACAAATGGGGGGGTTTAGGGTTAAGGTTAGAATTAGGTTTAAGATTAGGGTTAGGAGCTAGGGATAGTTTTAGAGTTAGGAGCTAGGGTTCAGGGACGGACTGGGAATGAAAAATGCCCCCCCCCCCCCCAGCAATACACCACCACCCACACAACCCACGCCACACTTTATGTAAACAAGATTACTGAACAATATTTATAACAATAACTTTAGTAAAATAGATGTAAAATAGAACGAGGGGAACATGTTGCTCTTAGGAGGAGGCTGGCTAGAAGGAGCACATATTGGCACAATGGCTCTGGCAGCAAGGTGGCAAGAATCTCTGGAACCATCTGACCAGTAAAAAAAAAATACTGGAAGAAATTTGTTGGTGAAAAGACTTGTAAATAGGCAAGTCATAGAATAAAATAAAAATACACATATTTCCTAATTCCTTAAATTAGCAATTTCTGCTAATTATTGTTACATACTTCAGCAAACCCTCAATGTATCCTTGTGCCTTGACCCGTGCAGTAGTGTTGTGTCTCCAATTGGAGCAAGACGTCTGTGTTTTGGATCCTTGCTCTCCTTCTCCCAAATGTTCATCCTCTGGTAGGATTCACGGAAGAACACAGCTGTTGTTAATGAGAGAAAAAAGTGACCCACTTGCCAAGACACTCTCTGTTGTGTCAGCCAAAACAAAGTTCAAAATGTGTGCATAGCACCACATATGCACTTGATTTGTGGACTTTGCAGAGAGCAGGGCAGAGAAGCCTTTATACTGGCCTTGCATACTGGAGTCTCCATCAGTGTAACTGCCAATGCACTTGCTGATGTCAAGCTTCATGTTTTCCAGTACTTCACTCAGTACCTGGACAGAGTATTGTCCAGTGGATGCCTCGCATTTCACCACAGCCACAAGCCTCTCATGGATGAGAGGTCACATATCTGACTTTACCAGAGCATTGATCTTGTGTTGTAATGTCCTGGGTAGTGTCAATCTGGACTGAAAACATACCAACTTCCTGGATTTCACTTGCTATGGTGGCCTGCATTGTGTGTTGGATGGTGGTAATGACGTTATCGATCGTAGACTTTGATAATAGAGTGATTAGAGAGCCTCTGCCCCCTCTTGACCCAGACAGTTTTTTGCCCTTTCTCTATGCATGCAGTGAGATGCTCTTTCAGACACAGGTCGTACTTTCCCAGCAGAATGATAATCTCTAAAAAGTTGCCATGGTCAATGCTGCTGTCATCTAGTGTATAAGCTGCTTCAGAATGCCTCTGTAGCTCAGAACCCTCTTGCCTATGACTTTAACATCTATAATGCACTTTAGCACTTGCCTTCTTCTGCTCACTTGCTCTCTATGAGCAGACATCTGACTGCCAATGAACAGGCTCTCAATGTTACCTTTGGAGGACCTTAGAAAGTAGGCCTCTATGCATAACGCTCTTCTCATGCTCCTCCACTCTCTTATGGATATGCTTCCATTCATAAAAGGGCTGTTCTCTGTGGGCTTTGCAAATGCCATACAAATGAAGCAGAATAAAGCATGGTTCTCTTGACAGCCACTTCCCGTTGGTCCCATCTTTACAAAAGAAAACCTTCTGCACCACAGACTGTTCACGCTTTTGTTGGGGATGGAAACTAAAACACAAATCTAGGTCCCCTGACAAGGCCTCTTAAAATAATAAAAAAAATTGGGGTGGCAGTGGCATCCTGAATCTGGCTCAATTTACATCTGTCCACTGCAGATGCACTATCCTCAACCTGGATGAGTAATTAGTATATTAGTATAACATTTAATAAAAGGTATAATGTTCATATAATAGTATAATGTTAGTATAATATTAATATATTAATGATATAATGTTAGTATATTCAAATACTTTCATATAATAGTATTTTATATAGCACTAGCATTATATTAATTCCAATTGGACAATACAGCAGTTTAAGAAATACACAACACACATTTATAATTTTTGTAGGTTTTGTTCCGTCATTAAATCCTTGTGCAAGAAAAATGGTCTACATTGGCAGTTAGTCTCTAATTTGTTAATGCTACGTACTAACTTGTCAATAATCATAACCATTCATGCATGACAATGAGTTCAACATTTCGAAAGTTTGCTGTAGCACGTCAACCTTTTTTTAATGTCCCGCCAAATCCAGGCTGTCATTTGTCGGTTCATGAAAAGTGACATTGACGAGCGCTTGTTTCAACAAAAGGCACCCGATATAGCCAAATAGCCAGCTAGCCAAACCCAAGCATTGCTAATCTTATCCCTATTGTATTCTGTCTTACCGCTTCAGCTGCAAAACCTTGACTAACAGTTGAACTGGTATCGCTGGGCTCAATGGTCTGCTCTCCCTGCTGCCAGTGCCTTCAGGTTCACTAGGCTGAGATGATTGACTGGTAACGGCGCCAAATGAATAATTACTTATTTTAAAACATTTGGCTGCATCAGCCTCAAGGGACTTCAACATCTTCTCTCTCAGCTTTTCAGCACCACCTTTACGTTTTTTTCTCTTTTTGTTTGTCCATCTTGCTCCACTCCACTACTTATCCAAATGTCACCACTTAACAGAGATAGGAAAGGGGTGGGACCAAAAGTAAAGTTAGAATGGACTGGACCAAATGTAATTGGCTGGGAGAGAGAGGCTGACAGATGAAATACCCAACCGCAGTGGCAGTGTGCCGGCAGCCCACTCACCTGGGCCAGTCAGACACACAGCACTTGGTTATTTTTATTTAAGCGGGGGCTGGGGTTATTTATATTTTGCGTTGCATCGGCCCCAATTGTCAAGCGGCCCATCGGGAAAACTCTTGGTGCTCCAGATGGCCAGGTTTAGGGTTAGGAGCTAGGGTTAGGTTTAGGGTTAGGCGTAAGAGGGTTTCTGTTCATGCTGGTATCAAACCTTGGGTTGCACGGGACTATTACAATGTTCTGCCCTTTCCCATTGGTGGTCTCGGAAGTGGTCCTGGTAGTGGTCCTCTGGTGATCCCGGTGGTGGTCTCTGTAGTGGTCCCGGTGGTGGTCCCAGTAGTGGTCCTGATGGTGATCCCGGTGGTGGTCTCTGTAGTGGTCCCGGTGGTGGTCCCAGTAGTGGTCCTGATGGTGATCCCGGTGGTGGTCTCTGTAGTGGTCCCGGTGGTGGTCCCAGTAGTGGTCCTGATGGTGATCCCGGTGGTGGTCCCGATAGCGGCGGTTCCCAGCCATCAGGATGCACTCCCTAGGGCAGAGTGGGACATGGAGGAGAATGACAGTGTCATGATGGTGGACAGCCATGTCACCGGCACGGTAAAGAGTGATACAGAACAGTGTCCTCTGTCATTCTCTCACTTCCTTTTTATAAATGGGTTGTGGAAGAACATACATGGCCAACAGAGGACTGACATATATGAAAAATACGACCAGCTCTTGCAAATGAAGTATAGGGTCTGTTACCGGAAGTGGTTACAGGGATGGGGATTTCTGAAAAAGGTCCGTTAATGGAAGTGGTTACAGGGATGGGGATTTCTGAAAAAGGTCTGTTAATGGAAGTGGTTACAGGGATGGGGATTTCTGAAGAAGGTCTGTTACTGGAAGTGGTTACATGGATGGGAATTTGGGAAGAGGTTCTGTTACTGGAAGTGGTTACAGGAATGGGGATTTCTGAAGAAGGTCTGTTACTGGAAGTGGTTACAGGGATGGGGATTTCTGAAGAAGGTCTGTTACTAGAAGTGAATACAGGGATGGGGATTTGGGAAGAAGGTCTGTTACTGGATGTGGTTACAGGGATGGGGATTTCTGAAGAAGGTCTGTTACTGGAAGTGGTTACAGGTATGTGGATGTCTGAAGAAGGTCTGTTACTATAAGTGGTTTCCGGATGGGGATTTGGGAAGAAGGTCTGTTACTGGAAGTGGTTACAGGAATGGGGATTTAGGAAGAAGGTCTGTTACTGTAAGTGGTTTCCGGATGGGGATTTGGGAAGAAGGTCTGTTACTAGAAGTGGTTACAGGGATGGGAATTTCTGAAGAAAGTCTGTTACTGGAAGTGGTTACAGAGATGGGGATTTCTGAAGAAGGTATGTTACTAGAAGTGGTTACAGGGATGGGGATTTGGGAAGAAGGTCTGTTACTGGGAGTGGTTACAGGGATGGTGATTTCTGAAGAAGATCTGTTACTGGAAGTGATAACAGGGATGGGGATTTCTGAAGAAGGTCTGTTACTGGAAGTGGTAACAGGGATGGGGATTTCTGAAGAAGGTCTGTTACTGGAAGTGGTTACAGGGATGGGGATTTGGGAAGAAGGTCTGCTACTGGAAGTGGTTACAGGGATGGGGATGTCTGAAGAAGGTCTGTTACTATAAGTGGTTTCCGGATGGTGATTTCTGAAGAAGATCTGTTACTGGAAGTGGTTACAGGGATGGGGATTTAGGAAGAAGGTCTGTTACTGGAAGTGGTAACAGGGATGGGGATTTCTGAAGAAGGTCTGCTACTGGAAGTGGTTACAGGGATGGGGATTTCTGAAGAAGTTCTGTTACTAGAAGTGAATACAGGGATGGGGATTTGGGAAGAAGGTCTGTTACTGGATGTGGTTACAGGGATGGGGATTTCTGAAGAAGGTCTGTTACTGGAAGTGGTTACAGGTATGTGGATGTCTGAAGAAGGTCTGTTACTATAAGTGGTTTCCGGATGGGGATTTGGGAAGAAGGTCTGTTACTGGAAGTGGTTACAGGAATGGGGATTTAGGAAGAAGGTCTGTTACTGTAAGTGGTTTCCGGATGGGGATTTGGGAAGAAGGTCTGTTACTAGAAGTGGTTACAGGGATGGGAATTTCTGAAGAAAGTCTGTTACTGGAAGTGGTTACAGAGATGGGGATTTCTGAAGAAGGTATGTTACTAGAAGTGGTTACAGGGATGGGGATTTGGGAAGAAGGTCTGTTACTGGGAGTGGTTACAGGGATGGTGATTTCTGAAGAAGATCTGTTACTGGAAGTGATAACAGGGATGGGGATTTCTGAAGAAGGTCTGTTACTGGAAGTGGTAACAGGGATGGGGATTTCTGAAGAAGGTCTGTTACTGGAAGTGGTTACAGGGATGGGGATTTGGGAAGAAGGTCTGCTACTGGAAGTGGTTACAGGGATGGGGATGTCTGAAGAAGGTCTGTTACTATAAGTGGTTTCCGGATGGTGATTTCTGAAGAAGATCTGTTACTGGAAGTGGTTACAGGGATGGGGATTTAGGAAGAAGGTCTGTTACTGGAAGTGGTAACAGGGATGGGGATTTCTGAAGAAGGTCTGCTACTGGAAGTGGTTACAGGGATGGGGATTTCTGAAGAAGTTCTGTTACTAGAAGTGAATACAGGGATGGGGATTTCTGAAGAAGGTCTGTTACTGGAATTGGTTATAGGGATGGGGATTTCTGAAGAAGTTCTGTTACTGGAAGTGGTTACAGGATGGGGATTTGGGAAGAAGGTCTGTTACTGGAAGTGGTTACAGGTATGTGGATTTCTGAAGAAGGTCTGTTACTGGAAGTGGTTACAGGTATGTGGATTTCTGAAGAAGGTCTGGTACTGTATGTGGTTTCCGGATGGGGATTTGGGAAGAAGGTCTGTTACTGGAAGTGGTTACAGGGATGGGGATTTCTGAAGAAGGTCCGTTACTAGAAGTGGTAATAGGGATGGGGATTTCTGAAGAAGGTCTGTTACTGGAAGTGGTAACAGGGATGGGGATTTCTGAAGAGGTTTTGCCCTGATTATGACTCCTCCTCCTTGCCCTAGCTTCTTGACTCTAGAAGACCTTGTTGGTTTACCATAAAACTGTGTCAATTACTGATTAGCTGGTGACTGTGTCAGTGTGTGTTTGTGTGCCAAGGTCTCGTTGGTTAATAGACAGAGTAGTGGGGGTCAGGATGGATGTTTGCTGTTGTCTCTGTCAGTTTCCCAGCAGTGTTTAGGAAAGTTAAGAGTAACAGTAACATCCTGGGTTTTTGGGGTTGTGGGTACGGAGATCAGACCCCCGTTATCTTTAATACAGGGATATTCAAATAATTCAGGTTACAGATGTTGATACTAGAGACTGAGACACACACACTCACACACACACACACACACACACACACACACACACATACATACAGACACTCTCTCTCTCACATACACACACACACACAGGTTGTCATCCACATCTTGTGAAACCTCCAGTCAAGAAGATTGAAACTGACACCATCATTGTCAGTAAGTAGTTAAGGTAGCTTGAAACTGACCCTTTCATCGTGAGTAAGTAGTGAAGCTAGACTGAAACTGACACCAGCATTGTCACTAAGCAGTGAAGTTAGACTGAAACTGACATCATCATCGTCAGTAAGTAGTGAACGTAGACTGAAACTGACACAGTCATCGTCAGTAAGTAGTGAAGCTAGACTGAAACTGACACAGTCATCGTCAGTAAGTAGTGAATGTAGACAAACTGACACCATCATCATCAGTAAGAAGTGAAGTTAAGACTGAAACTGACACCAGCATTGTCACTAAGTAGTGAAGATAGACTGAGGTCATACAAGAGCATTGTGGGTTAAAAACAAATTAACTTTGGGCTCTGCTTTCCTGGACTGAAGGCTGGCAAGGGCACATAAAGGGATGGTATCAGCCAAAGCCTGGCAGATCACCAGGTTGTAAAAATACAATAATGATTGTGTGTCTGTGTGTGTGTGTGTGTCCAGCACTGTGAGTAGAGGAGAGTAGGGAAGAGTAGAGTAGAGAGGAGTAGAGTAGAGTAGAGAGGAGTAGAGAGGAGTAGAGTAGAGTAGAGAGGAGTAGAGAGGAGTAGAGTAGAGTAGAGTAGAGTAGAGAGGAGTAGAGTAGAGTGGAGTAGAGAGGAGTAGAGAGGAGTAGAATAGAGAGGAGTAGAGTAGAGTAGAGAGGAGTAGAGAGGAGTAGAGTAGAGTAGAGAGGAGTAGAGTAGAGTAGAGAGGAGTAGAGAGGAGAAGAGTAGAGTAGAGAGGAGTAGAGAGGAGTAGAGTAGAGTAGAGTAGAGTAGAGTAGAGAGGAGTGGAGTAGAGTGGAGTAGAGAGGAGTAGAGTAGAGTAGAATAGAGAGGAGTAGAGTAGAGTAGAGAGGAGTAGAGAGGAGTAGAGTAGAGTAGAGAGGAGTAGAGTAGAGTAGAGTAGAGTAGAGTAGAGAGGAGTAGAGAGGAGTAGAGTAGAGTAGAGTAGAGAGGAGTAGAGTAGAGAGGAGTAGAGAGGAGTAGAGTAGAGATGAGTAGAGTAGAGTAGAGTAGAGATGAGTAGAGTAGAGTAGAGTAGAGAGGAGTCGAGTAGAGAGGAGCAGAGTAGAGTAAAATAGAGAGGAGTAGAGTAGAGTAGCCCTCACCAGCATGGTGAGTAGAGTGGGGTAGAGTTTTGAGCAGTTGAGAGAGGAGTAGAATAGAGAGGAGAGGAGAGGAGTAGAGTAGAATAGAATAGAATAGAGAGGAGTAGAGTAGAGAGGAGTAGAGTAGAGTAGTGTAGAGAGGAGTAGATTAGAGTAGAGTAGAGTAGAAAGGAGTAGAGTTGAGTAGAGTGGTGTAGAGAGGAGTAGAGTAGTGTAGAGAGGAGTAGATTAGAGTAGAGTAGAGAGGAGTAGAGAGGAGTAGAGTAGAGAGGAGAGGAGAGGAGAGGAGTAGAGTAGAGAGGAGTAGAGTAGGGTAGAGGAGAGGAGTAGAGTTGAGTAGAATAGTGCATAGAGGAGTAGATTAGAGTAGCGAGGAGTAGAGTATAATAGAGAGGAGCAGAGTTTAGTAAAATAGAGAGGAGTAGAGTAGAGAGGAGTAGAGTAGAGAGGAGAGTAGAGGAGAAAGGTAGAGAGGAGTAGAGTAGAGTAGAGAGGAGTAGAGTAGAGTAGAGAGGAGTAGAGTAGAGTAGAGAGGAGTAGAGTAGAGAGGAGTAGAGTAGAGTAGAGAGGAGTAGAGTAGAGTAGAGTAGAGTAGAGAGAAGTAGAGTAGAGTAGAGTAGAGTAGAGAGGAGTAGAGAGGAGTAGAGTAGAGTAGAGTAGAGTAGAGTAGAGAGGAGTAGAGAGGAGTAGAGTAGAGTAGAGAGGAGTAGAGTAGAGTAGAATAGAGAGGAGTAGAGTAGAGTAGAGAGGAGTAGAGAGGAGTAGAGTAGAGAGGAGTAGAGAGGAGTAGAGTAGAGTAGAGAGGAGTAGAGAGGAGTAGAGTAGAGTAGAGTAGAGTAGAGAGGAGAGTAGAGGAGAAAGGTAGAGAGGAGTAGAGTAGAGTAGAGAGGAGTAGAGTAGAGAGGAGTAGAGTAGAGTAGAGAGGAGTAGAGTAGAGTAGAGAGGAGTAGAATAGAGAGGAGTAGAGTAGAGTAGAGAGGAGTAGAGTAGAGTAGAGAGGAGTAGAGTAGAGAGGAGTAGAGTAGAGTAGAGAGGAGTAGAGTAGAGAGGAGTAGAGAGGAATAGAGTAGAAAGGAGTAGAGTAGAGAGGAGTAGAGAGGAGTAGAGTAGAGTAGAAAGGAGTAGAGTAGAGTGGAGTAGAGAGGAGTAGAGTAGAGTAGAGTAGAATATAGATGAGTAGAGTAGAGTAGAGAGGAGTCGAGAGGAGTAGAGTAGAGATGAGTAGAGTAGAGTAGAGTAGAGATGAGTAGACTGGAGAGGAGCAGAGTAGAGTAAAATAGAGAGGAGTGGAGTAGAGTAGAGAGGAGTAGAGAGGAGTAGAGTATAGAGGAGTAGAGTGGAGTAGAGAGGAGTAGAGTAGAGAGGAGAGGAGAGGAGTAGAGTAGAGTAGAATAGAATAGATAGGAGTAGAGTAGAGAGGAGAGGAGTCGAGTCGAGTAGAATAGTGTATAGAGGAGTAGAGTAGAGTAGAGTAGAGAGGAGTAGAGTATTATAGAGAGGAGCAGAGTATTAGTAAAATAGAGAGGAGTAGAGTAGAGTAGAGAGGAGTAGAGTAGCCCTCACCAGCATGGTGAGTAGAGTAGAGTTTACAGCAGTAGAGTAGAGTATAATGGAGTAGAGAGGAGTAGAGTAGAGATGAGTAGAGTAGAGATGAGTAGAGTAGAGTAGAGTAGAGTAGAGTAGAGTAGTGTTTTGGTAGAGTAGAACAGATTAGAGAGCAGTAGAGTAGAGTGGAGTAGAGTGGAGTGGAGTGGAGTGGATTGGAGTGGAGTGGCCGTCACCAGCATTGTGAGTAGAGGGTGATGATGGTGAGGCTGATGGTGCTGATTTAGCTCAAGGACTTTTAAAACAGGGATATGAGACTGAGGACTCTTAAGTCTTCTTAAGAGGACAGTACAGTCATTCTCTTCTCAGGACGACTAGTACAATAGAAGGGATTATGAATCTGAACAGACCAGGGTTCAAATACTATTTGTTTCCTTTCAAATACTTCAAGCTGCACTTGACAAAGCTAGCTTGCCACAATGGGACTAATGAAATAGTCTCAAATGTGCAAATCCCGCCTATCTGGCTCTCCAAATAACCTACTTTGAATATCAGGGTCGATAGAGTTGCATTTTAATGGCCCTGGGTGGATGTCTCAGTGGTTTTGGTTTCAACATTCAGCAAATGAATACTTCAACTTTGTTTTATCTTTTTTTGGTGAGAACCAAACCTCTCTTGTGGTGTGTTAACACTTGTTCCAAACAAAACACCTGGCTAGGTCTTCTAAACAGTGTGTGTGTGTGTGTGTGATGTGTTTTCCTCCCCCTCATGTCATGTCGTCTCTCCGTTGATGGAGAGTATTAATCTGATGTATAGCTAATTAAAAGAAATGCTAATATTATCCCTCTTTCACTGTAACTATGCAACAGTGCTTTCCAGTGAAAGTTTCCCATGACATAGCTATACAGTTTGTATTGTGGGTTGGTACCACCTAGGTCTACGTTATTTTACCGTATTCTTGCCTGCCATTGTTTGCTTTGAGTCAGCGTCACCACTTGTAAACTTTGCCACACAATGGAATACTGTACTTTTCTGTATAACTCTATATAATAACTGTTCTGATTCTGAGCGATAACTGTCCTAACAGATGTTAAAAAAAACATTATAATCATAACAGTGCAAGATAAATACGTTTTCGGAATAGTATGATTTTTATGGGTTTTGAATTGAGAAGTGCAAAGCCGCCGAATGCAGAGGAGTAGGAATGGTGATGCCACTCACTTGCCTGCCGTGGAGTTCTTGTCTTTGTACACTGTTGACATTGCAGTCGGCGGGACTGCGTTCCTGTTTAGATAAGTGGATATCAGGTCCCATCTCTATGCCAACTGTCAGAAGGCCTCTCTAGCAAAACCCTAAACCCAACCCTCAAATTGTTCTCTCTATAATATTATCCATCATCTTCAGATATACATGGCTACTTTAGTGTATATCATACCTTGACGTCACCATGATATAATTAATGTAATAAGGTACCTATCTATCTATCTATCTATCTATCTATCTATCTATCTATCTATCTATCTATCTATCTATCTATCTATCTATCTATCTATCTATCTATCTATCTATCTATCTATCTATCTATCTATCTATCTATCTATCTATCTATCTATCTATCTATCTATCTATCTATCTATCTAATAGAAAAGGGAATCTATTTTTTTAAAAGGTGACCTCCTTTGTTTTGTTGGATTCAAGTCCCTAATTGTCATAATATTACACCATTATTGGTTTATTTTAACTGCTTTTGTCATGGTTTTTAATGGAAGGTACACAAAACAGAAGTGTTTTTTAATCTAATGTATATAAATCTGATTTTGAATAATAGACTAAAACGCCCAACACAAATAAGACTGAGTAATGTTATAGGTTGTATTGTCTGGCACCATGCTACCGCTCCTGTATGTTTATCTTGTGAGAGGGCATTTTGGCTGGCTGTGCTGTGTACGTGCCGCTCGATACGAACACAAGCCGCAGAGGGCTGGGCAGCACCTGGATCTGTTGCTGGAATGACTGAGCGCTCCCTCAGATACGTACGCATGTGCTTACACACTGTAAGGGCTGGATTGTGGTAACCTTTATGTCCATTCAGGGGAAGCCACAACCCAGTCCTTACATCAGGGAGGGAAGGTGAATGATCCCCAATCAGAGACAGCTGTCTAGCGTTGTCTCTGATTGGGAATGGTATTTAGCCTTCTCTCCCATCCACCTGCATGTGGATCATTGTTCGTGTCTGCATGTTGCGCTAGACCGTAAGTCACTTTGCATTTGTTCAAAAGTTTGTTTGTTTCACTCTCCTTGTTTATTCATATGCTTCGTGAGAACAACTCATATAATAAAAAGGATGTCACTCCACGAGCGCTCCGTCTATCGTCCCTTATATCCACAGCATCGTGACACACACCACGCCAGACCTGGGTTCAAATACTGTTTAGGGTATTTCAATTACTTTCAAAGACATTTCTAATTAAATATTTGGATATTTTTTTATTTGAAAATAGAAGTAGTTGAAAATTGGAGTGTATTTGGAAATAGACAAGTGTATTTTATTATTATTCGGCCACATTATTAGAAAATACTCAGATACATAGAAAATAAGTATTTAAAATACAAATACTCAAATACAGTGCATTCGGAAAGTATTCAGACCCCTTGACTTTTTCCACATTTTGTTACGTTACAGCATTATTCTAAAATTTATTAAATAGTTAAATAATCTACACACAATACCCCATAAAGCAAAAACAGGTTTTTAGAAAATGTTGCTAATTTATTTAAAAAAAAAAAATGAAATATCACATTTACATAAGTATTCAGAACCTTTACTCAGTACTTTGTTGAAGCGTTTTTGGGTATGACGCTACAAGCTTGGCACACCTGTATTTTGGGAGTTTCTGCCATTCTTCTCTGCAGATCCTCTCAAGCTCTGTCAGGTTGGATGGGGAGCGTCGCTGCACAGCTATTTTCAGGTCTCTCCAGAGATGTTCAATCGGGTTCAGGCTGGGCCACTCAAGGACATTCAGAGACTTGTCCCGAAGCCACTCCTGTACTTTTCTCCGTTCATCTTTGCCTCAATCCTGACTAGTCTTCCAGTCACTACCGCTGAAAAACATCCCCACAGCTTCACCGTAGGGATGGTGCCAGGTTTCCTCCAGACGTGACTCTAGGCATTTAGGCCAAAGAGTTCAATCTTGGTTTCATCAGACCAGAGAATCTTGTTTCTCATGGTCTGAGTGTTCTTTAGGTGTCTTTTGTCAAACTCCAAGCGAGCTGTCATGTGCTTTTTACTGAGGGGTGGCTTCCGTCTGGCCACTCTACCATAAAGGCCTGATTGGTGGAGTGCTGCATTGATGGTTGTCCTTCTGGAAGGTTCTCGTATTTCCACAGAGGAACTCTGGAGCTCTGTCAGAGTGACAATTGGGTTCTTGGTCACCTCCCTGACCAAAGTCCTTCTCCCTCGATTGCTCAGTTTGGCCGGGCGGCCAGCTCTAGGAAGAGTCTTGGTGGTTCCAAACTTCTTCCATTTAAGAATGATGGAGGCCACTGTGTTCTTGAGGATCTTCAATGCTGCAAAAATGTTTTGGTACCCTTCCCCAGATCTGTGCTTCGACACAATCCTGTCTCTGAGCTCTACTGACAATTCCTTCGACCTCATGGCTTGGTTTTTGCTCTGACATGCTCTGTCAACTGTGGGACCTTATATAGACAGGTGTGTGCCTTTACGAATCATGTCAACTCAATTGAATGTAACACAGGTGGACTCCAATCAAGTTGTAGAAACAGCTCAAGGATGATCAATAGGGCGACAGGTAGCCTAGTGGTTAGGGTGTTGGGCCAGTAACTGAAAGGTTGCTGGCTCGAATCCCAGAGCTGACAAGGTAAACATTGGTCCTTCTGCCCCTGAACAAGGCATTAACCCACTGTTCACCGGTTGTAAATAAGATTTTTTTCTTAACTGACTTGCCTAGTTAAATAAAGGTTAACATGTATACATGTATTTGAACCCAGGTCTGTTACACACACCCTTGCACGGCCGCACACGCACAGACACAGACACACAGACACACACCAACAACGCATGCAAGCTAGTGATGCGAATGAAGGGCGGGTGGGTGGGTGGCGGGCAGGTTGAATAAAGACAAAACAATACCTTTAAAAAATCCCGAAATGAATAATTATTGTGCAATTCGTATCTATAGGCCACATTGAGGTTTTTATTTAATTATTTTTTTATCTGGCATTAGTGCGTAAGCCTTTTCATAAAAGCATGCATGCAGTTGTGAATTATTGTGTGGCAATTATTGTTTGGCATTTTCTTCACAAAAGCATGCGCAACCTGTCATTTTAGGCTATTGCTCGAAATGTTTTGTTTTAGCAAAACATTACACTACAGTTCGATAGGCCTAAATGTTCAATAAATAAATGAAAAAATGTATTTGTTCAATAAATGTTCAAGAGAAAAAAATGTTCTATATCTGCGGGTTTGGGTAGGGTGGGAACTTTACAGCACATGTTCTATATCTGCGGGTTAGGGTCGGGTGGGAACTTTACAGCACATGTTCTATATCTGCGAGTTCGGGTCGGGTGGGAACTTTACAGCACATGTTCTATATCTGCGGGTTAGGGTAAGGTGGGAACTGTACAGCACATGTTCTATATCTGGGGGTTAGGGTCGGGTTGGAACTTTACAGCACATGTTCTATATCTGGGGGTTAGGGTCGGGTTGGAACTTTACAGCACATGTTCTATATCTGCGGGTTAGGGTAGAGTGGGAACTTTACAGCACATGTTCTATATCTGGGGGTTAGGGTCGGGTTGGAACTTTACAGCACATTTTCTATATCTGCGGGTTAGGGTAGGGTGGGAACTTTACAGCACATTTTCTATATCTGCGGGTTAGGGTCGGGTTGGAACTTTACAGCACATGTTCTATATCTGCGGGTTAGGGTAGGGTGGGAACTTTACAGCACATGTTCTATATCTGCGGGTTAGGGTAGGGTGGGAAATTTACAGCACATGTTCTATATCTGCGGGTTAGGGTAGGGTGGGAACTTTACAGCACATGTTCTATATCTGCGGGTTAGGGTCGGGTTGGAACTTTACAGCACATGTTCTATATCTGCGGGTTAGGGTAGGGTGGGAACTTTACAGCACATGTTCTATATCTGCGGGTTAGGGTAGGGTGGGAACTTTACAGCACATGTTCTATATCTGCGGGTTAGGGTCGGGTTGGAACTTTACAGCACATGTTCTATATCTGCGGGTTAGGGTAGGGTGGGAACTTTACAGCACATGTTCTATATCTGCGGGTTAGGGTAGGGTGGGAACTTTACAGCACATGTTCTATATCTGCGCGTTTGGGTAGGGTGGGAACTTTACAGTACATGTTCTATATCTGCGGGTTAGGGTCGGGTGGGAACTTTACAGCACATGTTCTATATCTGCGAGTTCGGGTCGGGTGGGAACTTTACAGCACATGTTCTATATCTGCGGGTTAGGGTAGAGTGGGAACTTTACAGCACATGTTCTATATCTGGGGGTTAGGGTCGGGTTGGAACTTTACAGCACATATTCTATATCTGGGGGTTAGGGTCGGGTGGGAACTTTACAGCACATGTTCTATATCTGCGGGTTAGGGTAGGGTGGGAACTTTACAGCACATGCTCTATATCTGCGGGTTAGGGTCGGGTTGGAACTTTACAGCAGATGTTCTATATCTGCGGGTTAGGGTAGGGTGGGAACTTTACAGCACATGTTCTATATCTGCGGGTTAGGGTAGGGTGGGAACTTTACAGCACATGTTCTATATCTGCGCGTTTGGGTAGGGTGGGAACTTTACAGTACATGTTCTATATCTGCGGGTTAGGGTAGAGTGGGAACTTTACAGCACATGTTCTATATCTGCGAGTTCGGGTCGGGTGGGAACTTTACAGCACATGTTCTATATCTGCGGGTTAGGGTAGAGTGGGAACTTTACAGCACATGTTCTATATCTGCGGGTTAGGGTAGAGTGGGAACTTTACAGCACATGTTCTATATCTGGGGGTTAGGGTCGGGTTGGAACTTTACAGCACATGTTCTATATCTGGGGTTTAGGGTCGGGTGGGAACTTTACAGCACATGTTCTATATCTGCGGGTTAGGGTAGGGTGGGAACTTTACAGCACATGTTCTATATCTGCGGGTTAGGGTAGGGTGGGAACTTTACAGCACATGTTCTATATCTGCGGGTTAGGGTCAGGTTGGAACTTTACAGCACATGTTCTATATCTGCGGGTTAGGGTAGGGTGGGAACTTTACAGCACATGTTCTATATCTGCGGGTTAGGGTAGGGTGGGAACTTTACAGCACATGTTCTATATCTGCGGGTTAGGGTCGGGTTGGAACTTTACAGCACATGTTCTATATCTGCGGGTTAGGGTAGGGTGGGAACTTTACAGCACATGTTCTATATCTGCGGGTTAGGGTAGGGTGGGAACTTTACAGCACATGTTCTATATCTGCGCGTTTGGGTAGGGTGGGAACTTTACAGTACATGTTCTATATCTGCGGGTTAGGGTCGGGTGGGAACTTTACAGCACATGTTCTATATCTGCGAGTTCGGGTCGGGTGGGAACTTTACAGCACATGTTCTATATCTGCGGGTTAGGGTAGAGTGGGAACTTTACAGCACATGTTCTATATCTGGGGGTTAGGGTCGGGTTGGAACTTTACAGCACATATTCTATATCTGGGGGTTAGGGTCGGGTGGGAACTTTACAGCACATGTTCTATATCTGCGGGTTAGGGTAGGGTGGGAACTTTACAGCACATGCTCTATATCTGCGGGTTAGGGTCGGGTTGGAACTTTACAGCAGATGTTCTATATCTGCGGGTTAGGGTAGGGTGGGAACTTTACAGCACATGTTCTATATCTGCGGGTTAGGGTAGGGTGGGAACTTTACAGCACATGTTCTATATCTGCGCGTTTGGGTAGGGTGGGAACTTTACAGTACGTGTTCTATATCTGCGGGTTAGGGTAGAGTGGGAACTTTACAGCACATGTTCTATATCTGCGAGTTCGGGTCGGGTGGGAACTTTACAGCACATGTTCTATATCTGCGGGTTAGGGTAGAGTGGGAACTTTACAGCACATGTTCTATATCTGCGGGTTAGGGTAGAGTGGGAACTTTACAGCACATGTTCTATATCTGGGGGTTAGGGTCGGGTTGGAACTTTACAGCACATGTTCTATATCTGGGGTTTAGGGTCGGGTGGGAACTTTACAGCACATGTCCTATATCTGCGGGTTAGGGTAAGGTGGGAACTTTACAGCACATGTCCTATATCTGCGGGTTAGGGTCGGGTGGGAACTTTACAGCACATGTCCTATATCTGCGGGTTAGGGTCGGGTGGGAACTTTACAGCACATATTCTTAGGGTCGGGTGCGGGCCTCAGATTTTCACTTTATAGTCGGGCGTTGTGGAAGGGTTATTAGCAATTGCGAGTGGGAACAGCTGACCCGCGCATCACTAACGCACACATACACACACACACACACACACACACACACACACACACACACACACACACACACACACACACACACACACCTGCCTGGCTTTGTCTGTCTGTAGCCACCTCAACACAACACATCCAACAGGTCAAAAGGGTGCAAGTTACTGGATTTCTGCTGATTGTTGTCTGTCCCTGTAGGGTCTGGGTGGGATACTCTCAAATATTCTCAAAAGGACACAGCACTACAACTGACCAGAGCTTCTGAAGGGTTTATGGTGCCATTTCAGACACAGACTCAACAATAAACTTTGATTAGATTTTGAATAAGGTTTCCTGTCCTCTTATATCATAGACTGTAGTTGTTGTAAAATAAGGTTTCCTGTCCTCTTATATCATAGACTGTAGTTGTTGTAAAGTAAGGTTTCCTGTCCTCTTATATCATAGACTGTAGTTGTTGTAAAGTAAGGTTTCCTGTCCTCTTATCTCAAAGACTGTAGTTGTTGTAAAGTAAGGTTTCCTGTCCTCTTATATCATAGACTGTAGTTGTTGTAAAGTAAGCCCCAGCCAAACTGTTGAGGAAAGGAAGCCGGTGGGTGATTCCATGGGAGTGACTCAGACAGAAAGCTGGGCACTGAATCAGCTCTCCCATCCTGATGTATCACACATTGGCACACACATTTGTATTATTGTATTACCTCTTTTCACTCACGCACGCACGCACACACACACACACACACACACACACACACACACACACACACACACACACACATACACACACACAGTCCCTCTGAAGTTATGAATTGGCTGACAGTTCTAGTTATTCTCCTTAGTGTGGTAATTAATCTATGAAGATCAAATAATCATTTCCTCTTGCCCCACCCACTATCCCCCACCTAAACGTGTGCAGCACATAGACTATATCATCAACTGTGCTAGTCTCCTGCCAACACATGCACCTCTCTGTAGAGTTCTATCTGAACCACGAGTCATGTTATTTTTATTTGCTAGAGTAGCCAACACCCTTCTAAGGTTCCCTGGTTCCTTCCTTGGAGGAACAGTTGTCATGCGTCCCATCATGATAGTGTTTGATCTGTATTATCAGTTTCCCATAAACTAATTCCCCTGTTGAGAACCACTAGGCAGTATACTGACACCCTCTTATATGACTATTATGTCACAATGTATAATAATTACCTTCTGAACACCTTTAAGGTTAGAGCTGCTTTTCTTTTGAAGGTGGAAACCATCTAAGAGTCTGCCTGAATGGGATGGGAGAGAATGACAAAGCAAAGCCCAAATTAAGGTTTTCTCTTCCACTTCATTTGCAGTGAGGCCATGACTGTGTCCTGCGTGTCGGCCTGCCTTGAAACGACATGAAACTATGGAGGCACTACATGAAACTATGGAGACACTACATGAAACTATGGAGACTACATGAAACTAAGGAGAGACTACATGAAACTAAGGAGACACTACATGAAACTATGGAGACTACATGAAACTACAGAGACAATACATGAAACTATGGAGACTACATGAAACTATGGAGACACTACATGAAACTATGGAGACTACATGAAACTACAGAGACAATACATGAAACTATGGAGACTACATGAATCTAAGGACACACAACATGAGACTATGGAGACTACATGAAACTAAGGAGGCTGAGTCTGGTTAGGCAACATCCTTCCTGCTGCCACAATAGTGATCATAAACTCGTCTTTATCAAAAGGTACCTTGTGAGTGATGAAGTGTCAAAGGCAATGCTGTAGTGGTTCTCCTTGTTTTCAGAGAACAACATGGGGGAGCTGGATGATTCAAATAGGACTGTGTTGCTTTGGCTTGATGTTGGCTGTAGGATAACTCTCGAGAACCCAAGGAGGATATACAGTTGAAGTTGGAAGTTTACATACACCTTAGCCAAATACATTTATACTCAGTTTTTCACAATTCCTGAGATTTAATCCTAGTAAGAATTCCCTGTCATAGGTCAGTTAGGATCACCACTTTATTTTAAGAATGTGAAATGTCAGAATAATAGTAAAGAGAATTATTTATTTCAGCTTTTATTTCTTTCATCACATTCCCAGTGAGTCAGAAGTTTACATACACTCAATTAGTATTTGGTAGCATTGCCTTAAAATATAACTTGGGTCAAACATTTCGGGTAGCCTTCCACAAGCTTCCCAAAATAAGTTGGGTGAATTTTGGCCCATTCCTCCTGACAGAACTGGTGTAACTGAGTCAGGTTTGTAGGCCTCCTTGCTCGCACACGCTTTTTCAGTTCTGCCCACTAATTTTCTATAAGCTTGAGGTCAGGGCTTTGTGATGGCCACTCCAATACCTTGACTTTGTTGTCCTTAAGCCATTTTGCCAAAACTTTGGAAGTATGCTTGGGGTCATTGTCCATTCGGAAGACCCACTTGCGACCAAGCTTTAACTTCTTGAGATGTTGAGATGTCTAGAGATGTTGCTTCAATATATCTATTTTGTGAAGTGCACCAGTCCCTCCTGCAGCAAAGCACCCCCACAACATGATGCTGCCACCCCCGTGATTCACAGTTGGGATGGTGTTCTTCGGCTCCAAGCCTCCGCCTTTTTCCTCCAAACATAACAATGATCATTATGGCCAAACAGTTCTATTTTTGTTTCATCAGACCAGAGGACATTTCTCCAAAAAGTACGATCTTTGACCCATGTGCAGGTTTTTTTTTTTCACCTTTATTTAACCAGAAAGGTCAGTTGAGAACAAGTTCTCATTTGCAACTGCGACCTGGCCAAGACAAAGCAAGGCAGTGCGACAAAAAACAACACAGAGTTACACATGGGAAATAAACAAACGTACAGTCAATAACACAATAGAAAATCTATATACAAAGTGCAAATGTAGTGCAAAATGCAGTAAGGTTAGGAAGACAATAAATAGGCCATAGTGGCGAAATAAATTACAGATTAGCATTATCACTGGAATGATGGAATGTGCAAATTATGATGTGCAAATAGAGATACTGGAGTGCAAATGAGCGGAAGATAAAAAATAAATATGGGGATGAGGTAGTAGTATGGGCTATTTACAGAAGGGCTATATACATGTGCAGTGATCGATAAGCAGCTTTGACAGCTGATGCTTAAAGTTAGTGAGGGAGATAGGAACCTCTAGCTTCAAGGATTTTTGCAGTTCGTTCCAGTCATTGGCAGCAGAGAACTGGAAGGAATGGCGGCCAAAGGAGGTGTTGGCTTTGGGGGTGGCCAGTGAGATATACCTGCTGGAGCGCATGCTACGGGTAGGTGTTGCTATGGTGACCAGCGAGCTGAGATAAGGCAGGGATTTACCTAATAAAGACTTATAGATGATCTGGAGCCAGTGGGTTTGGCGACGAATATGTAGTGAGGGCCAGCCAACGAGAGCATACAGGTCGCAGTGGTGGGTAGTATATGGGGCTTTGGTAACAAAACGGATGGCACTGTGATAGACTACATCCAATTTGCTGAGTAGAGTGTTGGAGGCTATTTTGTAAATGACATTGCCGAAGTCAAGGATCGGTAGGATGGTAAGTTTTACAAGGGCATGTTTGGCAGCATGAGTGAAAGAGGCTTTGTTGCGAAATAGGAAGCCGATTCTAGATTTAATTTTGGATTGGAGATGGTTAATATGAGTCTGGAAGTTGAGTTTACAGTCTAACCAGAAGCCTAGGTATTTGTAGTTGTCCACATATTCTAAGTCAGACCCGTCGAGAGTAGTGATGATAGTCCGGTGGGCGGGTGCGGGCAACGTTCTATTGAAGAGCATGCATTTAGTCTTACTAGCATTTAAGAGCAGTTGGAGGCCACGGAAGGAGTGTTGTATAGCATTGAAGCTTGTTTGAAGGTTAGTTTACACAGTGTCCAAAGAGGGGCCAGATTTATACAGAATGGTGTCGTCTGCGTAGAGATGGATCAGAGAGTCACCAGCAGCGAGAGCGACATCATTGATGTATATAGAAAATAGGGTTGGTCCAAGAATTGAACCCTGTGGCACCCCCATAGAGACTGCCAGGGGACCGGACAGCAGGCCCTCCGATTTTACGCACTGAACTCTGTCTGAGAAGTAGTTGGAGAACCAGGCGAGGCAGTCACTTGAGAAACCAAGGCTGTTGAGTCTGCCAATAAGAATGCCGTGATTGACAGAGTCGAAAGCCTTGGCCAGGTCGATGAAGATGTCTACACAGTACTGTCTTCTGTCGATGGCGGTTATGATATCGTTAAGTACCTTGAGCGTAGCTGAGGTGCACCCATGACCAGCTCGGAAACCAGATTGCATAGCAGAGTGATGGATGGAAGAGACCACACTCTAGACTAGGAGGCTTGTGTTGTTTTCTATATTGTGGTAAAGAAAGGCTGTGTTTTGATCCATGTCTTCTGGCAGGTTCTGTTTTTATGTGGCCCTACTCCACTGTCCACACCACTTCAGTATCTTTACATACTATACAGTAGACATGGAAGGAATGGTCATTACCAGTCAAGTCAACGCTCTGTGAAGGGTAGACCAGTGTCCATTCTTTTAATTCCATTTCTATGTTCCACACCACCTGCTATGTATATTTACAGTCAACCTGACATACAGTAAATATTATCAGACTTGAAGTCATTATCTTTGAGTGTGATGGATTGAATTGGGTCTAGTAGAAAAATAATATTAATTTATTTATTTATTTATGTCTCTCTCTCTCTCTTTCTTTCTCTCTCTCTCTCTCTATCTCTCTCTCAAATTCTCTCTCTCTTTCTCTCGCTCTCTCAATTCAATTACATTTTAGGGCTTTATTGGCATGGGAAACATATGTTAACATTGCCAAAGGAAGTGAAGTAGATAAAAATTAACAAAGTAAATTCTCTCTCTCTGACATTCACCACAATTTGGCATTTGAGTTTATTTACCAAGTTATAGTTAGTGAATTAATGATTGATTAGTTATATTTTTGGAGTGTGTTTTCATTCTATGTTGACTCAGTTTCATTTACACACTTTCAATTACTGCTGAACAGTACTGCTTCAGCACGGACAGCACAGCCTGCATGGCAGCTTTTTGGCCATACGCAACACTACCGACAGAAAGCTTTAAATGGTCTGTTTAAAAAATGACTGTTGGTTGTGTTTCTGTCAATCAGGAAGTTCTTCAAGATTATTTCAGATCCATTGGCTAAGTATGATCCCAGCCCTACAGTATGGATAGGTCATTTGGCAACTGGTGAGTAACTGTTTGAGTCCCAAATGGAACCCTATTCCATATTTAGTGTAGCTACTACTTTTGACCAAGTAGTTCACTAACTAGGGAATAGTGTGCCATTTGGAATGCAGGAGACACTACACAGGCAGCACCCAATGGCAGCCAGACAAGTACCAAGCCCAAGCGGGCTGGCTGGGAGGGAGAGGCTCCCTCGTCTCCTACGCTTTCCTACGGTTTCTTCCAAATGCCCCCTGGCGTGACAGGAAACTGGGAAGACGGAGTTCTCAGCGTGTTGCACCTGTTGCCCGGGCAGCAGGTCAACAAAACAGGGCCCTGCTCTTGGGTAAACAACAACACCTAGGTATCTACTGTAACAACTGTTTACACTGCCCAATCACCACTGTCTCTACTGTTGATATTGTGAGTGGAGTTTGACAAAGTTGGTCCTGACTTGTGTTTCTTCATTCTGACTTATATTGCTGATGTAAGGAGGATGTATTTTGGTGTGAGTAATATGCCCGTCTACTGTAAATAATACTATACCTGGATTGGTTCTTCAACTTGCTTCCGAATAATTTAATGAAATCTATATTTTCTTGACTGAGACTTAATTAGGAAGTTATTTATTTCCACTGGATGGAAAACCATGCAATATTATGTAAAATTGAAAGAAAATGGAAATCATCATCATCATCTAGCCTAATTGAGGAAAACCATTCCATTGCAGTAGAACTCAAATAGCGTTAACATCTTCCAAACACATTTGGTAGCTGTTGGCCAATTAGCTTACCAAGCCCAGGGGTTGTCACAAGCTTATTAGAGGAGCCAACCACCACATTGTCTGTCATCTTTTCTCTTTTAATTCAAACTGGAGGTGTTTGTTCGCTGTCTCTGTTCTCTATGACACGATGGAAAAAGAGGAGCAGCACTTGGTTGCATAGCTACCCACCTACTCGCCCATCCCATAGTAACCTGTTCTTCTGAGGCTTATGTGTTTTTCCTATAGGATCTGGTTAAGCCCTCAGAGGAGAAGTTATTATAATGTTCAATCAGTAGAATATTTAGCGAGACTATTTAGACATGATCAACAGGGACGGGCTTGTTACAGTGGCAGTTGGACTGAATGACTGTGTCACAAAATTACACCTTATTCCCTTTGCTATTTAGTGCACTATTTTTGACCAGGGCCCCCTGACTGAGGACATCACATTTAGTTGTATCCAATGCATACTGACCCTCTCTCCCTCTCTCTCTCCCTCTCTCTCTCTCTCCCTCTCTCTCTCTCTCTCTCTCTCTCTCTCTCCCTCTCTCCCTCTCTCTCCCTCTCTCTCTCTCTCTCTCTCTCTCTCTCTCCTCTATCTATCCTCTATCGCTCCACTCTTCTCTCCTCTATCTCTCATCTCTTGTCTCTCTCTCTCTCTCGTCTCTCTCTCTCTCTCTCTCGCATCCTGGACGTGGGTCTGGCTTAGGCCTGTCAGCCTCTCAGCACCCACTGCCACTTCTTTGAGATGGATATAGTAGATTTGCATTTCCTGCTAAGCTAAAAAAATCCTTCAACAACAGAATGATCAAATTAAGATCCAGCATCTGTATTTCCTTCATTATTCAAAACCTTTGATGTAGGTGTAGGACACAGTGTGCTTGATGAAGAGGAAAAAAACAATTAAATAAATTTTAGTACGTCTAATTCGAACCCCTCATTTCTTTTTCCAAAGAATGCACATGCGGTTCCAATCTAATGTTAGCACAGTACAGGAGCTGCTAGACTTCTCATAATAACCTGTGTGCCTTGAAGCCCAACACAAATAACTGCTGTACGGGAACTGATCAAAGCAAGAAGCAACATCAACCTGGTCTTACAGCAATGTGGACTGGAACAGAACAAAATATATGCAGGTAGTGCACTGTATAGGGAATAGGGTGACATTTGGGATGTATCCATAATATACATACGTGCAGTATCAATGGAAGGCCAGAGAGATGCTCAATGACAGAGTTACAGTATATCACCCATTTGCACATACTGTGTGTAGGTCTGACCTAGGAACATCAGTCATGAGGTATAATGAACGCCAGCCACAGCCACAACCCAAGGCCTGGCCTGTGTGGAGTTGCCCTGTCCTGTCATGCTCTCCCTGATCTCTCTGTGGCCATGGTCATGGCTCACTGCAGTCAGAGACTAATTACTCTCAGGTCCTGAACTCCCCGAGACTGAAACTGTGAAGGGAAGGGTTGAGCAAGGACAAGGCCACTGGGTCTGACCGCTTAGGGCCCCCAAATAGCTAGGGCCTGCCCTGGGTTCAATAATATATTTTTATTTCAAATACTTTGAACGTTTGCTTTAGCCTGCCTGGTGAGCAGGGTTGGTAATTTTGGTACTTTTCTATTGGTTCCATTGCAACAGGCAAGCTCAATCATTGATAGCTTAACTATTTGACATTATTTAATATAGAATTTGAACCCAGGTATGCCGACCAGACATTTGTTGCTGATAACAAACCCTCTAACCTTTCCTCCTGATCAGACTCAGTCCCCCTCAGTCTCTCTCCATCTGTGTGTCATTACAGAGACATTATGACCTCCGTCCTCCTCCAAAGGCTAACAGAGGCCATAAAGCAGATAATTGAAGGGCTGGTTAATCACTGTTTACTCACCACAATGTTACATGTTGTCGGGCTCAGCTGCTTCACACAGATAGCATCCTGCTAGATGTCTCAGAGCGGATGCCCAACACACAAATTGAAATCAAGTCAATAACCACTGCGGAGTTACAGAGCTGTCTGTCTGTGTGTCTCGCCTGTTAATTGACTGACTGGCTGGTAGACTGACTGACTGTCTGGCTGGTAGACTGGCTAACTGACTGACTGACTGACTGACTGACTCACTGACTGACTGCCTTGTCTGTTGACTGACTGGTTGACTGACTGGCTGACTGGCCTGTTGACCGACTGGTTAGCTGACCGGTGGTTCCACCGTACAGTTACTGTACAGCCAGTAGGCCGAAGACCGGTTGGGGATGTATCGTATCACTAAAGCTAAATACATTTTAGATGTACATTTTAGTAATTTAGCAGATAATCTTATCCAGAGCGACTTATAGTTAGAGCATTCATCATAAAATAGCTATAGTAAGAACATTTTTCCTCAGTAAAGTACTGTAGCTAACAGCAAAGTATGTGCCAGTAGGAAAAAGCCAAGTGCGAGTGTTAGTTCACGAAAGGCAAATGCTTTTTTTTTTTTTTTTGTGAGCGGGGGGGGGGGGGGGGGGGGGGTGATGTGGGATTAATCAAGATACTCCGTGAAGAGGTAGTGTTTCAGTTTTCTATGGGCAGGGACTCCTAGTGTCAGGGGCAAGCTCATTCTGCCATTGAGGTGCCAGGACAGAGAATAGCTTTGCCTGAGCTGATCTAGATCTGACCTCCTGTAGGGGTGGGAGGGACAAGATTAAAATCACTTTATTAAGATTAAGATTAATATCTATGACTTCTGCTTACGATTAAACAGAAATCTGACTTCTGCTTAATCGTAACCCCTCCAAAAGACACACATACAGGTTGGAGAGGTTGGAGTGGGGCGCTGCCACACTGGATGCCCGTGGAGCAGTTGTTGTGGCGGGTTAAGTGTCTTGCTCAAGGGCACAATAGCAGAAAATGTCATATAGGATTTGATACCGTGGTGTTCTGGATAAATTGCATGGGTTTGATTGCACAAGTTGGGAGCCCAGCCAACAGAGAGCTGCAGTAGTCCAGACGGGAGATGACAAGTGCCTGGATTAGGACCTGCGCCGCTTGGAGGAAAGGTCGAACTCTGCGGATGTTGTAGAGCATGAACCTGTTGGAGTGAGTCACTGCTTTGATGTTTGCAGGGAATGACAGGGTGTTGTCCAGCGTCACGCCAAGGCTCTTTGCACCCTGAGAGGGGAACCCCGTGGAGTTGTCAACCGTGATGCAGAGGTCTTGGAGCGGGCTGGCCTTCCCCGGGAGGAAGAGCAGTTCCGTCTTTGCGCGGTCTAAAGTTTAGCAGCCATATGAATCTAGGCAAACACAGAGGTACACAGTCTGTATGTATGTGTGTGTTGGGGGAGATGTAATCTACGATCTCTCCTTCCCAGACCTGGCGCTACCTCTATTCTGGCTCTCCTTCCTCTCTCTGCAGATAAGAGTTTAGATGTACATGTGCTGCTTGGTAGCACTTCAGCTTGCATCCGGAGTGGAACACTGGTTGCTAAGCTGCAGGACAAAGAGAAAGTGGGGTGAAGTGGGGTGGCGAGGTGCACTCAGTGGTGTGTGTGTGTGTGTGTGTGTGTGTGTGTGTGTGTGTGTGTGTGTGTGTGTGTGTGTGTGTGTGTGTGTGTGGTGTGTGTGTGTGTGTGTGTGTGTGTGTGTGTGTGTGTGTGTGTGTGTGTGTGTGTGTGTGTGTGTGTGTGTGTGTGTGTGTGTGTGTGTGTGTGTGTGTGTGTGTGTGTGTGTGTGTGTGTGTGTGTGTGTGTGTGTGTGTGTGTGAATTAGCTACTGCGGTAAGCCGTTATCTCGCTGGCTGGCCTTCCACTCCCAGCCGTTCCCTGTCGACCCTTTCCTCTGTCCTCTTTCTTCCGTCCCCACGGGCTCAGTTTCAGCCCCCTTCCATCCCCCCTCGCACTGTGTGTGTGAGTGTGTGTGTGTGAACCCTGTTTCCTTCGGCCTGGCCGGGCCCTGTGGCTGCAGCTGTGTCTCTGTGTCCTCACTGGCCTGAGAACGCTCCCTGATGCAGCACTTCAGAACCAGAGCCTTTGAACATGTTTATTCTACTAAGGTCAGGTTCTATCTGGCTGAACAAAGGAGCTGAGAATGAAAGCCAAGCCAAGGCCTTTCGCTCCCTATCTGGTTTACTGTAGCAATAATAGAATTGACAGGACACACACACACACACACACACACACACACACGCTGTTGTTCTATTAATTCCCACCAAGTACTGTATCTCTGATACCCATCTCTCTGTCCTGGCATTTCACAACAGTGGTTTTTACACAATGAAAAGGGGTTACACAAACAAACCTGTACCACCCTCATCCCCCTCTCTCTCCCTCTTTCTGAGGGTTGTGGGCACACACACACACACACACACACACACATGCTCACCTGGCTTCTCCTGCAGTAATCCCTGTGTTGATATTTATAGCCCAGGACTCAGGAGAGAGATGGGTATCTGCTTCCACAAATCCCCCAGGGTCCGGCCAGGGAAGGCCAGCATCTCTGTAGCTCCAGCTTGTTGACTCTGTCACAGTGTGGAAATGCAGGCTAGCTCCAATGACACTGATAAAGCCTCTGAGGATCAGATAGGGATCTGCTACAGACAGGCAGAACGCTACTGTTTGTTGCTCTTGGAAGTAGCTTAGTTTTAGACTAATGGCTTCTGCAGAGCAATGTGGTCCAAAGTTCATGTTTAAGTAGTAGACTGGGGTTTCCTGGGTTAACAGAATAAACTTTTAGGCAGATTTATACAGACCGAGTGAGACCGTTGTTGATGATGACCGTTTGTGCAGATGGTATTTGTTTTGCAATCGAGTAGTCGACCCAAATGGGATATGCAAAACATGATGCATGTGATAATGATTAATAATTGTTAGTGAACAAATGGTACGTTTTGAAGGACGTTTTGAAGTTGTCATGTCAAAATGTAGGCACTTTCTGCTGTTTTAGTATTGCTCAACTGCATACTTTAATATGTAGAGCCCTCAGTCAGAAACAAAACAACATGGCACAGTAGATGGTAGAGATCCAGGGGTATTAAACTGAGGGGTATTAAAGACATCACTCATCATCTCTACTAACACACACGTCTGTGATTTCACTGTGGCTTGACTGTAAATCCATCACTTAAAATCCATATTAGATGAACAGATCAAATGAGCCCAATGCTGCTTTCTGCTGTCCCAAACCAAAGCATTGATCAGAGCCTTGTATTCTGTGTCCCAAATGGCACCCTATTCCCTCTATAGTGCACTACTTTTGACCAGGGTCCATAGACTACACTGTATACTTCTGCTGAAACAAAACCCCAAACAATCCTAGCTCATCGTCATCATCCCAGAGATGGGGCCAGCCAGAGAAATCCCAGGGCTTGAGGTTGAGAGAAGGTAAAGAAAGAGACTAGACATGGAAGAAAGTAAACAAAGAGACTAGACATGGCTGAAGGTAAAGAAAGAAACTAGACATGGAAGAAAGTAAACAAAGAGACTAGACATGGCTGAAGATAAAGAAAGAGACTAGACATGGAAGAAAGTAAACAAAGAGACTAGACATGGAAGAAGGTAAAGAAAGAGACTAGAGATGGCTGAAGGTAAAGAAAGAGACTAGACATGGCTGAAAATAAAGAAAGAGACTAGACATGGCTGAAGGTTTAAAAAAAAAAGAGACTAGACATGGCTGAAGGTGAAGAAAGAGACTAGACATGGAAGAAGTTAAAGAAAGAGACTAGACATGGAAGAAGGTAAAGGAGGAGACTAGACATGGCTGAAGGTAAAGAAAGGGACTAGACATGGAAGAAGGTAAAGAAAGAGACTAGACATGGCTGAAGGTAAAGAAAGAGACTAGACATGGCTGAAGTTAAAGAAAGAGACTAGACATGGAAGAAGGTGAAGAAAGAGACTAGACATGGAAGAAGGTAAAGAAAGAGACTAGAGCAAGGCACTTTACCCTAATTTGCTCCAGGGCCTGACCCTGTAGGTAGGCCGTCATTGTAAATAAGAATTTGTTCTTGACTGACTTGCCTGGTTAAATAAAGGTTAAATAAAAAATTTAACCTTTTACTGCCGTGGGCTAAATCAGGGTCACACAGAGTAATTATTGGTAGTCTTATTTTTGAAACAAAAGTATACACCTTACACACATGGTTATGGGCTTAACAAAAAGAAGACACCTGTACCATGTCAGATATAGAGTTGCATTGTATTACATTTTGAGTTTGCATCCAAATATTACACTTTATATACATCACAGAAGACTGAAATATACCAACACCGGATTGGAGCTGGAGAAGGAGGTGGAGCAGGAGGTAGAATTGGAGCTGGAGAAGGAGGTAGAGCTGGAGCTGGAGAAGGAGGTAGAGCTGGAGCTGGAGGTGGAGGTGGAGCTGGAGGTGGAGCTGGAGGTGGAGCTGGAGAAGAAGGTGGAGCTGGAGCTGGAGAAGGAGGTAGAGCTGGAGGTGGAGCTGGAGGTAGAGCTGGAGGTAGAGAAGGAGGTAGAGCTGGAGCTGGAAAAGGAAGTAGAGCTGGAGGTGGAGCTGGAGATGGAGGTAGAGAAGGAGGTGGAGCTGGAGATGAAGGTAGAGAAGGAGGTAGAGCTGGAGCTGGAGAAGGAAGTAGAGCTGGAGGTGGAGCTGGAGATGGAGGTAGAGCTGGAGGTGGAGCTGGAGGAAGAGGTAGAGCTGGAGGTGGAGCTGGAGCTGGAGAGGAGGTAGAGCTGGAGATGGAGCTGGAGAAGGAGGTAGAGCTGGAGGTGTAGCTGGAGAAGGAGGTAGAGCTGGAGGTGGAGCTGGAGAAGGAAGTAGAGCTGGAGGTGGACCAGGAGGTGGAGCAGAAGGTGGAGCTGGCAGATAGAGTAGGATCACGCAGGGCGATAAAGAAGAGTACAACAAAATATCTTAAGGAAGATGATATCTCCTTCTTCTGGGAGTTAGCCTCTCTCTCGCCAATCAGTTGTAGTTATCTTGCTACGGTTTGTTAACTTCTCAGTGTGGCCCTTTGTGAAGACAGGCCTTGTTTTTTTGTTTTTTTTTAACCTTTCTTTAACTAGGCAAGTCAGTTAAGAACAAATTCTTATTTAAAATGAAGGCCTACACCAGCCAAACTCTGATGACGCTGGGCCAATTGTGCGTGCCCTATGGGACTCCCAATCACGGCTACTTGTAATACAGTCTGGATTCAAACCAGGGTGTCTGTAGTGACACTTCTAGCACTGAGATGCAGTGTCTTACACCACTGCGCCAGTTGGGAGCCCCAACTGTTACCAACCACTGCTATCTCTCTGTCTCCAGGCATCTGCCATCCCAAAGCATCTAGCATCCCAACGCTATCTATCACTATAGATTAGCCATCAAGTGCTGCTAGGTCTGATACTGTATCAGAGCTACAGGGAGTGTATCGTAGGGGTGCTGAGAGTTATCTAGGCATAGGTCAGTCTGAAGGGCTTTATTGTTAAACCCATCCTTGTCAAGGGGTTACAGTCAGGGCCTCAGCCACATGCCATTTGTTCAAGTTAAAGTTGCGTCTCAAATGGCAACCTATTCTCGAATCCCTATACAGTGTAGTGCACTACTTTTGACCAGAGTCATCCACTAAATAGGGAATAGAGTGCCATTAGGGCTCTGGTCAAAATTAGTGCACTTTATAGCATGCAACCTTACTGCTTATTTTCCTCACTGTCTGACTATCGCTCCTAACCTGCAAGCTAAATGGGACCCTATTTCCTGGTGCACTACTTTTGACCAAAACCCTAATGGGCCCTGGTCAAAAGTACTGCACAATTTTTTTTTATTGAAAATAAAAATTTTCAATGACGGCTTAGGAACAGTGGGTTAACTGCCTTGTTCAGGGGCAGAACAACAGATTTCTACCTTGTCAGCTCGGGGATTCGATCCAGCAACCTTTCGGTTATGGGCCCAACACTCTAACCACTTGGCTACCTGCCACCCCTTAAAGGGAACAATAAAGGGAATAGGGTGTCATTTGGGATGTAATCCTAGTAAGGCTGGAGATGATACAGCCAGGCAGCACTGAGGGATGGATTGGGGCACCACGGTAACGTTACCACGCCAGTCAGTCCAACTGGGTTCTGTATGTGGACTCCCCCTCTGGTTTGGCTGGCGGGTGGTAGACGCCACAAGAATCTGCACGCCCCAGCACAGCTCCCCATTAATCTTAAAAATGATATATGTGGTTTTCCACTCTACGTCTGAGGTTTGCCTTCCCATGCATGGGTTCACATACAGGCTCCTGTCCAGCTCCTTCACTCTTCATCAACAGGACTCCTAGTACTTCGTAGGGTAAGTCCCAAATGGCACCCTAGTCCCTACATAGTGCACTACTTTTGACCATGGCCAAAGGACGCACACCAAATCAACAGGCCTCTTATAACCTCTTAGTGCTCTCCATCCATCCATCCATCCATCCATCCAAGCCTTTAACACAGTCAGCAACGCAATAACTCAGGACTTCACAATATGCACACAAAGTATCCAAAGTGTCTATGTATGCAATACTTATACTAAAGGCGATATAACACAAGGCCTCAGCAGACTCTCTATAGGAAAGACACTGTGAAGAGGTTCTTCTGCCTGGTGTGGTTTTCCACCTCAGTCATCTGTTAAACCACAGTACCCTATTGGCCCTGGTTCAAAGTAGTGGTGCCATTTGGGAATCAGCCAATATCTGTTTTTATGTTCTGTGGCTGCCAGCTGCCAGTGTATCATATCACTCATATCAATCACGAGTGTTGATGTTGGGATATTGGCACAGACAGTAAGGACCTCCATTCCATGTGTTGCAACACTGTGATGGTGCTGACTGTGTCAATAGGCCGTGGACCCTCTTCTGTGCTCAGAGCGAACCGATGCGTAGCGCCCTGCTTAGGTGTGTGTGTTTGTGTGTGTGTGTGTGTGTGTGTGTGTGTGTGTGTCTGTGTGTGTGTGTGTGTGTCTGTGTGTGTGCAGTGCCCTATTGGGAGCAGCCAGTGAGGCAGAGGCTCACCAAGCCTCATTAACCCTGTCAGCTTGGCGGGCGCTGGGCAATCAGAGCATGGCCCTATCACAGCTCCTCATCAGTGACTCATCAGCAGCATGAGGCCACGCCCTACAACCACTAGCATAACCTAACCTGGCTGTCACTGGCCCCACCCTGCCCTACAACCACTACGAATACCTAACCTGGCTGTCACTGGTCCTACCCTGCCCTACAACCACCACCTAACCTGGCTGTCACTGGCCCCACCCTGCCCTAAAACCACCATCAATACCTAACCTGGCTGTCACTCGCCCCACCCTGCCCTACAACCACCACCAATACCTAACTTGGCTGTCACTGGCCCCACCCTGCCCTACAACCACCATCACCTGGTACAGGCTCTACCTTATCACCACCGCCTCGCCTACCTGGCACAGGCCCTATCGTACCACCACCACTGCCTTGCCTAAGAGGCACAGGCCCTGTTCTACCAACCCCATAGTCAAAATTTAAGAATTAAGACCTGCTGTATGTATCTTCTAGATCAGTGGCTGTGGTGTTAAGGTCCACACACATATTCTAGCTGTTGATGTTGATATTGAGGAACCAGTTGAGTCAAAGTTCCCTGGGCCTGGCCAGGGAGGGATTGAGGGAAGCCCCTGTGTTTTCCAGACATACTCTCTTATAATGAACGCCAACCAGCCCTGTTCTCTCGTTCTCGCCTCTCTGTTCTTCCATCCCTCCAGTCCTAAGCTGCCTTCCAGCCAGGTCTCGGCAAGGTTTCAACCAGGTTTCCTGGCATGGCGAGCAGTTGTCTAAGGTGCCAGAGATTCTTGCCTTCTCCAGCCAGAGACCTCTCTCTCTCTCTCTCTCTCGCTCTCATCCCTTCTCTCTATCCACACTCCTCTTCTCCCTTCCTCTCCCTCGCTTCCTCACCATTCCCCTCCTCCTCTCCTCCCCCTCATCCTCCCCTCCTCTCCTCTCCTCCCACTGCGTGGCACCAGTGTTTGCTGAGTGTGTTGTGTGTGTTGTGACAGAGGCCCGCATGGGAGCACTAATGATACAGTGTCTCCATCTCTCTCCCCGTCCCACACACACACACACACACTCAGATAGAGATTGTTTAAACAGTATCTTAAGCCGGAGACGGCTCCCATGACAACTCCACAAATATTTACCAGCAACCAAGCCACACCGGAGAGGATCATGTCTACAGCAACCTAGCCGCACACACTGCAGGCTACCTTTAGCAATGTTTTTGTTATTTATTTTTTATTGTTGTCTCCGTCTCGATTTATGTATTGTTTTGATGTTTTTCAACCAGAGAGGGAATTTGTTTTACTGAAATAGTCCTGAAGTAATGTTATGTATGTGTAAAGCAGTGTACTGTAGCCGTGTTTGGCCCAGTTTACCTACCTATTTACCTAGCTGTTTACCTACATAATCGTTGCCTTCTTGTGGAAATTCAGCTGCAGGTGTTTCTAGTAACATGTTTTTTCCAAATAACAATTAGAAGGTGACAATGGTGCCCTCTTGGTGAAACTAAAATAACATTTGAGCATAATGCAGTTGGATAATCAATCAATCAATCAATCAATAAATAAACACAAATCACATCTACTATCAACAGTCCTCACTGACAACGCTCCTTTCTCCCACCTCTCTCCCTCTTTCGCTCTCATCCTCTCTCTCTCTCTTGCTCCCTCACTCGCTCTCGCTCTCGCTCTTGCTCTCATCCCTTCTGTGTCTCTCTCAGATGATGGGAAGATCGTCCATGGCAGTGGGGTTGGGAATCCCTTTGGTCCTTGCTGTTTCAAGGGTGATATCATGGGCTGTGGCATCATGTTCACACAAGACTACCTACTTGATGGTGAAAATAACGTCAATAAGATGGGTGCACATTTTCAATTCAAATTAATACATCTTTATTTTTTCAGAATGGTGATTTGTTTACAATAGAGGAAGTTAAAAGAGTTTCCAATGTCACTTGTTCCCATTAATGGCATACCAGGTCCTCCCTGAAACCAACAGATGTGGTGTAGAACAAAGAGGACATAGTGACACTTGAGATGAGATTAAATGGGAGATGAGATGGGAGATGAGATGAGATGAGATGGGATATGAGATGAGAGATGAGATGAGATGGGAGATGGGAGATGGGAGATGGGAGATGGGAGATGAGAGATGAGATGGGATAAGATGAGAGATGAGATGGGATAAGATGAGAGATGAGATGGGAGATGAAATGGGAGATGAGATGAGAAATGAGATGAGATGAGAGATGAGATGAGATGAGATGGGAGATGAGATGGGAGATGATATGAGAGATGAGATGAGATGGGAGATGAGATGGGAGATGAGAGATGAGAGATGAGATGAGATGATATGATATGAGATGAGATGAGATGGGAGATGAGATTAGATGAGATGGGAGATGAGATGGGATGAGATGGGAGATGAGATGGTAGATGAGATGAGATGAGATGAGAAATGAGATGAGATGAGAGATGAGATGGGAGATGAGATGAGAGATGAGATGAGAGATGAGATGGGAGATGAGATGGGAGATGAGATGAGATGAGATGAGATGGGATATGAGCTGGGAGATGAGCTGGTAGATGAGAGATGAGATGAGATGGGAGATGAGATGAGAGATGAGATGGGTGATGAGATGGGAGATGAGATGGGAGATGAGATGAGAGATGAGATGGGAAATGAGATGAGATGAGATGAGATGAGATGGGAGATGAGAGATGAGATGGGAGATGAGATGAGAGATGAGATGAGATGGGAGATGAGATGGGAGATGAGCTGAGATGGGAGATGATATGAGAGATGAGATGGGAAATGAGATGGGAGATTAGGTGAGATGGGAGATGAGAGATGAGATGGGAGATGAGATGGTAGATTAGATGGGAGATGAGATGAGATGAGAGATGAGATGGGAGATGAGATGGGAGATGGGAGATGAGATGGGAGATTAGATGGGAGATGAGATGGGAGAAACTGTTAGTTTTTATATTATTCATTGAAGACATGAAACTCAATAGGCATACATACAAAGAGGTGATTTTATAATGATTGGGTAATTATTTGATGTGATTTCAGTGAGTCAGTGTCAGTGAGATGGAGCTGGAGCTGTAGCTACAGTAAGTGTAGGGAATGGCTTTGGGCTCCCCCTTGTGGTTATGCAAGTGTTCTTCAATGATTGTGATGTGGTTGTTTTACCTACCTTAGTTGAATGTACTGATTGTAAGGCAGAGATTCAATTAAAGGCGTGTTGTCGATAATCTCATAGAACTTGACTTTTAAAGGTTATTTACACTTGAGCTGAAATCCGCAGCGATCTCCGCGAGCATCAATAAAATTGGCTTAAAGGTGCATTATCTGTAGTCTACAATGCTCCTATGATTGAATCCCACCACAGCCACTTATTGTAGATACGAGTGTCTGCTAGATGACAAAAATGTAAATGAAAATGAATTTAAAAAGTAGTGAATCTGAATGTCTTTGTAGCACCCCCCTGTGTCTGTGTGTTGTGTGGCAGCTGTTCTTCACCGTGAACTGGAAGCGAATGGGGCACCGGGAGAAGGTGGTTCTACCCCACCGTGGGGATGCTGAGCAGCGGGGAAAATGTCAAGGTGGCCCTGCACCCTCTAAGTGGATGAACCTGACCAACCTGGCATCCTCTAAGTAATTATTTTTTTAAAATATATAATCATTGAGTTTATAGAGCCGCATACAAACATGGTCCCTTTTTTGCTTTCTTGAGTAAGGCAGCTCCAAAATGCAGGTGTTTCAGCCTACCTCAGTGCTTTCTGTGGTGGTGGGGCAGCCAGCGAAAAATACGGAGCGTGATTGGCTGAGTGTTCTGTCACTCATGGGGAAAGTACATCACCACCAAGTCTAAGGGTAGAGCTCGAAAATTCATGCCCCTTGGGTGCTGCAATAGAGTTACATTAGAAGTGCCCATCCAAGAAGGCTCAAGGTTATTGGCCACAGATAAAAGGACGTCAAATCATGTCTAAAGTAGCTTTGATTGGACTGATCATGTCAACATCATACTTTCAAAATCTTAGCTAGCAGTCATCATCATGAATCAAGTCGACAATCTACTGGCAAATACTTTTTAATCCTTGTCATATGAAGAGAAATAATGAAGAGAAATTATAGATAAAACGTATCGGTGCTCATCAGCCATTGGACATAAACATTACACAAGTTAGAAATCGCAAATTCAACAATGAGTGGTTTGTAAGGAATCAGTGGCTAACTGCAAGCACTGCAAAGCAATCACTAGCCTGCTATTCAGTGTAGTACCAAATCTGGAATTAAGGGTCTCTTTTCCAAGTAAAAAAATATAAACATTCAACATTGGCCCTGCTGTCAAAAAGCATGACTTGTGCTGAAAATAACTGAACTCAGAACTGCGCAATCTGACTTCAGTGAGTTCAAGACAACTGGAAACTCTGTGAAAAAACGAAAATATGTTTTGAACGGTCATCCAACTTGGAATTGTAAATCCGGAATTAGGGCCTCTTTCTAGAGCTACGACCTGAAGAAAACTGACATCATCATGATTCCAGCACAACAAGGTCCAGCACAACAAGGTGAGTCCAAAAATGTCTTGTATGCTGCTGCATAAATGATGTAATATGCCAGTGAGATATGTATACTGTAGCTAAGAAAGTAATACTACGTGTATGTTGTGTGGTAAGCTGTTAGTAGCCCATGTGCCTCACCCGTCTACTGTTCTGACATGGTGGTACACATGTAGCCTACATATATACACATATACAATTAAAGTCTGAAGTTTACATACACTCATGTTTCAACCACTCCACAGATTTCATGTTAATAACCTTTTGGCAAGTCGGTTAGGACATCTACTGTGCTGTTTACCTGCCTATTTACCTAGCTGTTTACCTAGCCATTTATCTACCTATTTACCTAGCTGTTTACCTAGCTGCTTACCTAGCTGTTTACCTAGCCATTTATCTACCTATTTACCTAGATGTTTAGCTAGCTGTTTACCTACCTATTTACCTAGCTGTTTACCTAGCTGTTTACCTACCTATTTACCTAGCTGTTTACCTACATAATCGTTGCCTTCTTGTGGAAATTCAGCTGCAGGTGTTTCTAGTAACACGTTTTTTCCAAATAACAATTACAAGGTGACAATGGTGCCCTCTTGGTGAAACTAAAATAACATTTGAGCATAATGCAGTTGGATAATCAATCAATCAATAAATAAACACAATTGATAGTTGTAAAACAAGTCCTATATGGACGTAACCTGAATGGACGCTCAGCAAGGAAGAAGCCACTGCTCCAAAACTGCCATAAAAAAGCCAGACTACGGTTTGCAACTGCACATGGGTCAAAGATCGTACTTTTTGGAGAAATGTCCTCTGGTCTGATGAAACAAAAATAGAACTGTTTGGCCATAATGACCATCGTTATGTTTGGAGGAAAAAGGGGGAGGCTTGCAAGGCGAAGAACACCATCCCAACCGTGAAGCACAGGGGTGGCAGCATCATGTTGTGGGGGTGCTTTGCTGCGGGGGGACTGGTGCACTTCACAAAATAGATGGCATCATGAGGAAGGAAAATGATGTGTATATATTGAAGCAACAAGCTAGGTTGCAAATGGGTCTTCCAAATGGACAATGACCCCAAGCATACTTCCAAAGTTGTGGCAAAATGGCATAAGGACACCAAAGTCAAGGTATTGGAGTGGCCATCACAAAGCCCTGACCTCAATCCTATAGAACATTTGTGGGCAGAACTGAAAAATCGTGTGCGAGCAAGGAGGCCTACAAACCTGACTCAGTTACACGAGTTCTGTCAGGAGGAATGGGAAAAATTCACCCAACTTATTTTGGGAAGCTTGTGGAAGGCTACCCGAAACGTTAAGTTAAACAATTTAAAGGCAATGCTACCAAATACTAATTGAGTGTATGTAAACTTCTGACACAATGGGAATGTGATGAAATAAATAAAAGCTGAAATAAATCATTCTACTATTATTCTGACATTTCATATTCTTAAAATAAAGTGGTGATCCTAACTGACCTATGACAGGGAATTCTTACTAGGATTAAATTTCAGGAATTGTGAAAAACTGAGTATAAATGTATTTGGCTAAGGTGTATGTAGACTTCCGACTTAAACTGTATATCCTCCTTGGGTTCTCGAGAGTTATCCTACAGCCAACATCAAGCCAAAGCAACGCAGTCCTATTTTAATCATCCAGCTCCCCCATGTTGTTCTCTGAAAACAAGATTTTACAAATTTTTTACTACGATTAAAATGTCAGGAATTGTGAAAAACTCAGTTTAAACCTCCGACTTAAACTGTACATGGCAAAAGTGGGTGCAACTCAATATTAGGAAGGAGTTCCTAATGTTTTGTACACTCCGTGTATATTGTGAAGTATCCTACATAATTTTGTATTTTACCCTTTTTCTCCGCACTCAGACCACTCCCAGACAGTCCTAGCAAAAATCTTGCATGAGAAATTGCTCTTTACTAAGATACTGTTTTTGACCATTCTGTAACAATGTGTAGTGTACATATTCAGCCATACTATGCAATGTCTTTTTACTTCTTGTATTTTTATACTTTTTCATACTGCCACACTATGTATCATGTATCTGTCTTTTGTGTATTTTCATTCTGGCATTTTGCACCTGCCCTGTGTTTTTTCGTAGCTGCTTGACGAAGAAATTAAGTACCCATCTATCTTTTAATAGAAAACCATCACAGTAAGGTACTTAATTGTTTCACAGAAATTATTTGATGGCCACAGAGCAGCACCTCTGTAGTTAAGGTCTTACTAATATACAGTATGTTAATAACATAATACATGTATCAAAAGGTGGTTACTTCCATAAATTGTTTTCCATTTTCATTGTTCGATCTACATGTTTATAATGAAACTAGAGGTCACTGAATATTTTGTGTAGAACCATTTCTTTATTCATATTTGAACAATGATAACCAGCAGAATAAGTAATATGGTGGAAACCCATCCAGTCCTTACAGCTATCCTGCTGTCTGAAAACAAACCACCTTAAAAACATTCATAAAACTACTCTATTTTAGAAAAAAAATATTGCTCATTCACTGGGTTCAGTTCATATTATCAGCATTCGTTTGGTTTGTACTGTGCCATCTTCCAGGCAAATCCAGAGCTAAAAGGTAAAATTGACATAGATAAATTATTACAATTAGTAGTTTCAGGAGAGAGAGAGCGAAAGAGAGCACAACTGACATCGCACAGCCAGACAAACACTGTTCCTTAGGTTAGAGGGAAATGGAGAGAATTTCAAACAAAATGGATGGGCGGAAGTTTACAGTCAACAGCCTGGTGATTATGTCTAATAATGTTCATGGCTTAATAAACCAGAGTCTTTCAGTCTTCCTCGTCCTCATCTTCCTCATAGTAGCGGTTCCTCTTAATCATCTCCTCTACAGACACGGCCTCCTCGCCGTCCCAGAAGCCCACATCCTGAGACGTTTGGTTGGTCTTGGGCCTAGGCTCCGCCTCCGGAGAACAGGGGGGCGTGACGATCTCTGACGAGGCAGTCTGGCAGTTTTGAGAAGGTAACCCTTCCCCCTCCTCTTCTCCGTCTTCTTCTCCCCCCATCTTCTCCTCTTCTTGTTCTTCCTCCCAGTACTCCTTTCCTCCCTGTTCTTGTTTTGTTTCTAGTGATTCGTGGTGGTTCTTTTTCAGAGGTGCGACTCTCCCCTCCGTCCCTTCCTCCTCAGAGCTGGTGTGGACGTCCACATAGCTGTCGTTAGAAGGCGTATGGTAATCAGGTGACAGACTGTCAGGTTGTTCCTGGACCTCCATGCTCTGTTCCTCAGGACTGGAGGCCGGCTCAGACTCCCTGTCCTCCAGTGAGCTCCTCCTCTCCAGCGGCTCTGGCTCAGGATTGGCTGTCTGACTGGCAGCAGGGGCAGGAGCATGGGAGGGGCTGGCCAATGAGAAGGGCTGGCTGCGCTCTTTGAGGTAGGAGCTCCTGCAGAGGGTGAACTCTGGGCTCTGGTTGGGGAAGGCCGAGTCACACTCTGGGGGCCACTTGGCACGGGATGGTCTGCCAGCGGAGCTCCCGTCTGAGGTGGGGCTGGCCCCCATGTTACCCCCCTCGCCATCTCCTTCAGTGCGGGGGGGCCAGGAGATCTTCAGCCGACGCGTCTCCACTGGCTTGTCTTTCTCTGCTGAGATCTGGGTGAGGGTCTCCAGGGAGGCTGTCACCACGTTGACCTTGGCCAGTGGAGACTCCTCTACCGCTGTGCGGATCAACAGTGTTCCGGTAGAGGCGCACTTCTTCAGCTTGTCTTTGGAGAAGAAGTTGGACTCTGTGGTCTGTTCGGCCCCCTGTTCCTCCCCAGCCCCACTCTCTCCTTTGGTCTCCCACAGCTCCTTGTGAGGGCGCAGGCCGAAGCCCTCGTCGTAGTTGCCCTTGGCCTTGAACAGCTGACAGAAGTGAGGCTTGCAATAGACGTGGCTGTGCAAAGAGGCGTAGGTCCCCAGGCTGCCCAGCAGAGGGAGACAAAGACCACACATTGAGAAATAGAATCCTTTTATAATCAAGCAGCATAATCCCTCATCCTTAAACTCAAAAGGAACAAGCCTGTGGACCTAACGACAATATAAAGTCCAATAACAGTGAGGTTAACAGATGTTTAAACAATAAACAAACAATACCTTGCTGCATGGCATCGGTCTAATCCACTCACCTGAGTTTGGTGTTGCAGTAGAAACACCTAAAACAGGTGTTGTGGTAGACCTGTTGGTTGGCCACCAGTCTCTCCAGAGGGTAGACGGTCTTCTGGCACGACACACAACTCTCCTGTGCAGGTAAGCAGAAGCTCTGCACACACACAAAGATAGGCATTCAAGGCAGGTTAGTTAGGAGAGTGAATGATTTTAATGATTTGCTCTGAGACAAATGCTGAAAAGGAACTGTTGAACTCACCCTTGAGGTCTTGGGCTGCGCTTGGTCCTTCGGGTTCGAGGATACAGAGGAGTTGCCGGTACTGGAGCCTGCTGTGACATGAGACTAATATCAGCAATGACACACTCAACACCAGAGGGAGCTGTTGGGAATATACTGACCTAAAGCCCATGAACTGAAACCTCATACACTGGGTATACCAAACATTAGGAACACCTTCCTAATATTGAGTTGCGCACCCCCTTTGCCCTCAGAACAGCTTTATTTCATCGGGGCATGGACTCTACAAGGTGACGAAGCGTTCCACAGAGATGCTGGCTCATGTTGACTCCAATGCTTCCCACAGTTGTGTCAAGTTGGCTGGATGTCCTTTGGGTGGAGGACCATTCTTGATACACACGGGAAACTGTTGAGGATGAGAAACCCAGCAGCGTTGCAGTTCTTGGCTCACACCGGTGTGCCTGGCACCTACTACCATACCCTGTTCAAAAGGCACTTCACTTTTGTCTTTCCAATTCACCCTCTGAATGGCACACATACACAATCCATGTCTCAATTGTCTCAAGGCTTAAATATCCTTCTTTAACCTGTCTCCTCCCCTTCATCTACACTTAATTGTGCATCTGGCCCTTTAATTGGCATCTAGTGTGCAGGTCTAGGGATAGTTCTGTACTGCTGCTGCTCATTTCATGGCAACGTTTGCAAATACCAATGATATACTTATGCCAGGTAAGCCTACTTTGCAATTAACATTTAATTGAAAAGGTTTAGGGGAAAGTATTTCTGTCAACCCACAAGACGGTTATCACATCAACTGGCAAAAATCTAAATGTAACGATTTAAATCAATTTTATGGACTGAAAAAGATGAGCGTGGACCAGAATGAGGCTTTCCTCATTATATTGTTCCTGCACTGCAAATTACCTTCAGATAATGTTTTTATAATTTATCTGCAGATAAATCGATGTATGGAGCTCAAAAAGCAATAGTAAAAGTGATGCAAATTGCTTCCACACGATTACCAAAAAGAGCCGTTTGTTTGCAAACGACCCATCACTACTGGTTACACACCGAGTGACAGACAAACGCCAGCACCACACAGACAGAAAGGGGCAATATTGCTGGAACTTCATTGGCAGATAGTGTTAAGTTTGTCTTTTTAAGCCAATAGTGGCAAAACAGGGGTGGGAATATGTCAATGTTGCGTTGGTTGAATAGTATCTGGAAGCTTGCGGTGTCTGATACTTTATGACAGTTGCGGTGGAACATGTGAAAATTCCATGTACTTTCAGAATTGTTTGGAGAGCTACTCATAGGTGGTCTGCAAGCTACTGGTAGCTCGCGACCAACCTGTTAGAGACCATGATACTGATTGAAGTGAAATCAAAAGGGATCGAAGCGTTCGCCTTTATTCATCTAGTCAGTCTGTCACGGAAAAAGCAGGTGTCCTTAATGTTTTGTACACTCAGTGGAGGAGCCATAGATTATAAGACAAGAATATAGATATGGTGAAATGCAGCAGAGGACCAAAAGAGTTACCATTGCTCTCTGAGGAAGATGACTTCCTACAGTTGGGCTCTGAGTCTGAACCCTGATAGGAGAGGGAGAGGATAAGGATTTAGGGATGTTTCAGACAGACACACACATACATACACACAGAAACAAAGAGCACAGTTCCTCACCATGTCCCCACTGCCTGGAGGTAAGTTCTCCTTCTGTTTGCTGCTGCAGAGGAGGAGGTCTGAGTCCAGCTGATCACTCTGTCAGAGAGACAAAGACAGGGACCTGTTTTACAGTTGGGATAAGTAACCTGCACATGACAGGTTCTGGCCGGGATGGGCCTGAAGTTTGGTTTGGTTTATTCGGATCCCCATGAACTTTTTCCGAAGTAGCTATTCTTCCTGTGGTCCAAAAGTTATTACTTTGGGCTCAAGTTCAGTCAGATTTCAGAACTGCAACCACAGACATGGTAGTTAGTCTTCCATGGCAGTCAGACAGTAAAGCAGTGTAAGGGAAAGGTACTCACGCTGATTGAGGAGGATAACACCTCGGTTTTAGACACAGCAGCCTGGTACATGGCCATCCTGTCCCGCAGGGGCATGGACTCTATGCTCCCTGCATCTAGGAGACAGACAGTGAGAAGCACAGGTTACATACACAGATACACCTCTCTCATAAGCTATGAAAATAAAAGTACAGGTTGTAGATTCAGCACAATGCAGACTGTAGGTCATCGGGGGTGTCCCAAATGTCACCCTATATAGTGTACTACTTTTGACCAGAGCCCCATAGACTTTGTTCAAAAGTAGTGCACTATTAAGGAATAGGATACCATTTGAGACATAACATGAGACCAAGCCCTCTCTAGTCAGTCTATACCACTGAAACAGCTACAGGAAGGAAACAGCCCTCTCCAGTCAGTCTATACCACTGAAACAGCTACAGGAAGGAAACAGTCCTCTCCAGTCAGTCTATACCACTGAAACAGCTACAGGAAGGAAACAGCCCTCTCCAGTCAGTCTATACCACTGAAACAGCTACAGGAAGGAAACAGCCCTCTCCAGTCAGTCTATACCACTGAAACAGCTACAGGAAGGAAACAGCCCTCTCTAGTCAGTCTATACCACTGAAACAGCTACAGGAAGGAAACAGCCCTCTCCAGTCAGTCTATACCACTGAAACAGCTACAGGAAGGAAACAGCCCTCTCCAGTCAGTATATACCACTGAAACAGCTACAGGATGGAAACAGCCCTCTCCAGTCAGTCTATACCACTGAAACAGCTACAGGATGGAAACAGCCCTCTCCAGTCAGTATATACACCACTGAAACAGCTACAAGAAGGAAACAGCCCTCTCCAGTCAGTATATACACCACTGAAACAGCTACAAGAAGGAAACAACTTACATGTTCAAGTCTGTCTGTACTTCTGTGTATCCTAGTGAAACAATATACTCATGGAGAACAATGCATTTGCGTTTAACTCTGGTGTCCAATTCAGTATGTGTGTGCGTGTGAGACTCCTCAGTGTAATAGTACCTCCAAGTAGCTGGTCCATGTTATCAGTGATGCCTCCGATCCTCACAGGCACTCTGGACACCTGGAAACACAGAACCAAGCCACGCTATCAGGACAGCATATTCCATTATGGTAGCCTTTACATTGTAGATTGAGCAGGCTCTAAACATTCAGACTAATGCCAGCAGCACCTGCCTCGTTTGCATACAGAACCATATGATGCACACATACTTAGCTCTAGGCTAGCATAAAACACACAGCGGGTGGAGAACCAGGGCCATCCATCAGACTGTTCTGAGCCCTGTGCTCTGACAGAAGAGGAGAGGAAAACAGGAGTGGAGGGGGGGGGGGGGGAGGAGTATGGCAGCCTGTCAGTGAGTCAGTCAGTTCCAGCTCCGGTCCTGGCTGTCTGCCTCTCCCAGCCCTCTCTACTCTAATCCCCTTATGAGCTCAATGAGATACAGCCTGGGGCAGATGGGTGCCTCCCCCAGGCTCTCTGTCCATCCTCCTGTCCACGGTCAGGGACTCCCCACAGAGAACAGAGCAGAGCAGAACTCTTGGTACCTAGTCGATGTGCAGGTTAGTCGAGGTAATATGAACATGTAGGTAGAGGTAAAGTGACTATGCATAGATGTTGTATTCCATCTGATTAGTTGATTAGGACACTTCAGAATCTTCCATCATCTGACCCTAAGATTTTAACCAGTTAGGGCTACATAACCAACTGGACTGCATTGATCAAACCGTCTTCGCTCTGTGACGCTTTCAGACCCAAAGACATGGGGACAGAGTGGCTGCCTGCTTTTCAACCCTTTTCAGCAGTCAGGAGTGAGAGAGGGATTTCATAGAGCAGAGGTCAGAGGTAACAGCCAAGAGGATAAGACGCACTGTTCTTGGCACACACCTGTAGTACGTAGCAGAGACTCAAGGCAAGACGGGCTTCACCTGGCCTCCACCCGCTCAATGCGAGAACGGCCCAAATGACATATATAGGACGCTACTTTTGACCATGGCCCATAGGGTGCCATTTGGGACGCTAACTCAGTCTCCTGCCCGTCTGTACTTGTCTTTAAAAGGCCAATTTATGCTTGCACTGGAAATGCGATCCGGAGGCTCAATACAGAGGGTGTGACACAATTGCGGAGCCTCCGGTGGCTTGCGAAGGCCAAATTGAGCGCTGTACCGCATCACTGTGCGCCTCCCAAATGTTGCAACAATGCAGAGGGCTCCGTATAGCCCCGCGTTGACATGATTGGTTGACGGTAGGAGTACCTGTATAAGCAAAGTCTCATCCTTGACAACTTCCTTCACGACAGCTCTGCTCCATGAAGCACAAAAAGTACGAATGCTCGGACTTCTGCGGACGATGCATCGCAGCAAATGCTGTACGGCCACCGCAGACGGCGCAGAGCCTTTCAGCCAGAGTGTGATCAGCATCAGAGATTAGAAGAGCAGCAGGGTATCACGGAGCCCTGGGAGGCTGGGACTGCACCGAGCACAGCCTTAAATAATACAAAGACAGACAGTGGGGGGGGTGAGAGGAGGGGGTCAAAGGGTGGATAAAACCCTGAAATACAAAGAGGAGACAGCAGTGCTGTTCCAGAGGAAACGTCTTTATAGCGTTGTGCGTTTGTGGCAGCCTCGATTTTAGATCTGCGTTCGCGGAAGGGGGTGACGCGTGCTGTTCCATCCTCCAGATTGGCTTAATCTAGGCTCTAGAGGGAGCCAGACCCCAGCTGGCCCAGATGGACCCCAGGTGGAGAGAGCCCCTCCCAAGCCAGACCAAGATTCAACCCAGACCCCTCTCCAGACTGTGGTCACGGGTGGTGCCTCAACAAAATGGGGGCGGCTGTAAACAAACAAAGGGCCAGGAGGCAGCTGAGCTCAGAGAGGGAGGAACTGATCAGCAGGCCAGACAAAGAGCTGACACTAATTCCACTGACAATTAAAACCCTCAGAGACAGATGATACAGACAGAGGCTCCTCCTTGAATCCTACCGCCACCTGGCATCAGCGCTATAACAACAAAAAAAAAGGTACATCAAAATCTGACTCGAAGGCCAAAGCCCAAAACCACCATTGACAAAAACATAAAAAAGTCCTTTAAAAGTCCATTCATTGACAGTAAAGTCCATTCATTGACAGTAACCATAATTCACCAACCATAGTGCAGTCAGTGTATACGCTAGCCCTTTCATCAAAGGACTCAATTCATAGCTTAATGTGCTAACCTAATAAAAACATACTGAACCAGCAAAAAAGCAAATATAAGGCGGAGACTGTTACAGAGCCTCAGTACCAAAAGTGAGTTCATGGAGATTCAAGGTTGAGGGTTGAGACCAAAAAAAGAGCAAAAAACATATTTACCTCTCGCAAAGGAACGCTAGGAGCTACGGGGAGAAGCAGAGTGGAACACAAGGAAGAGGGGAGGAGAAGAGTTAAGATGGAGCGCTCATGCCTGTCCTGGAGGAGTTTGGAACATCAACAGCAGCTAACTCGATTCTGTTCATTACACTGGGTCTCCACTCGACTGGTGCCTATCCTTCGTCCTTCCTTTCTGCCTCGTCACAGTCACAGAGAGAGAGAGAGAGAGAGAGAGAGAGAGAGAGAGGAAGCCTTCAGGGCGGCATATGGAGAGGAGGGGAGTGGGGCTGGAAAGGAGGGAGGGAGAGTGGGATGACGGGGGGAGGATGAAGTTGGGTCAATTAATTACACAGTGCCTCTCCCTCATGGCTGTCTCCTCCAGCGAGAGGAGCAAGAGGGGGAGGAGAGAAGGAGCAGTAGGAGAAGGCCTTATTTTAATAAACCAGGGAGGATCAGAGGAGGCTCAGTTTGTTCTCTACTGTGGTAATGTGCATGCCTGCCCCATGACATCACCACCTCTTGAGGATAGGAGAGGGGCTAGGGCTCAGCTACAGGTCAGGGAGCAGGCCAGGCACAGGGCTGGGTGTGGGTCGAGGCAAGGCTAGGGGTGTAGGTCGAGGGAAGAGGCAGCCCAGGTCACTTCCTGGCTGGCAGTTGAGAGAACGAGAAAGAGCTGCTCATGTGCTTAAGAAAGGAAGGAAGGTTCAGCCAGCTGGGGTGTGGCAACTTGTTAAGGAACAACGAAACACTCCTCTGATCTGGTGATCTGGGCGCCCATGTTCAAAGACTGAGCTAGTTAACCCACAGCACTGGCACTGATTTTTTGATCAATGGTAAACTAAAACCCTACCTCATAGGAAAGTTACATCTGGCCTTGCACATCCAATACCTAACATTTGTACAAGCCAGGAAAACAAACAAAATAGACTCTTAGTCTAGACTAGAGTAAAAAGGGTTAAAATTATATTTTACTTTTAAAATGAGCTCACCTACACTGAACAAAAATAAAACACAACATGTAAAGTGTTGGTCCCATGTTTAGTACGCACAAAAAGCTTATTTCTCTCAAATTTGTGCACATCCCTGTTAGTGAGCATTTCTCCTTTGCCAAGATAATCCATCCACCTGACCGGTGTGGCATATCAAGAAATGTATTAAACAGCATGATCATTACACAGGTGCACCTTGTGCTGGGGACAATAAAAGACCATATGCAGTTTTGTGCCACAACACAATGCCACAGATGTCTTGAGGGAGCGTGCAATTAGCATGCTGACTGCAGGAATGTCCACCAGAGCTTTTGCCAGACAATTTAATGTTAATTTCTCTACCATAAGCCGCCTCCAACATTGTTTTAGAGAATTTGGCAGTACGTCCAACCGGCCTCACAACCGCAGACCCACGTGTATGGCGTCATGTGGGTGAGCGGTTTGCTTATGTCAACATTGTGAACAGAGTGCCCCATGGTGGCGGTGGGGTTATGGTATGGGCAAGCATAAGCTACGGACAACGAACGCAATTGCATTTTAATCCATGGCAGTTTGAATGCACAGAGATACCGTGACGAGATCCATTGTCGTGCCATTCATCCACCGCCATCACCTTGTGTTTCAGCATGATAATGCATGCCCCCATGTCGCAAGGATCTGTACACAATTCCTGGAAGCTGAAAATGTCCCAGTTCTTCCATGGACAGACATGTCACTCTTTGAGAATATTTGGGATGTTCTGGATCGACGGGTATGACAGCGTGTTCAGTTCCCGCCAATGTCCAGCAACTTCACACAGCCTCTGACGAGGAGTGGGACAACATTCCACAATCAACAGCCTGATGAACTCTATGCGAAGGAGATGTCGCGCTGCATGAGGCAAATGGTGGTCACGCCAGATACTGACTGGTTTGCCCCAGATACTGATCCACGCCCCTACCTTCTTTGAAGGTCTCTGTGACCAACAGATCCATATCTGTACTCCCAGTCATGTGAAATCCATAGGGCCTAATGCTTGTATTTAAATTGACTGATTTCCTCATATGAACTGTAACAGTCAAATCTTTAAAATTGTTACATGTTGCGTTTATATCAACATGGCTGTTAACCCCAGAGTGAGCATGAGGAGGATATGACAGTGGTTGTTTTGAAGCACCCCTCCTATCTGCCGGAAGACGCGACAGAGAGGAGGTGAACGCCCTGGGAGTGTGGTTCCAGGAAAATAACCTCTCCCTCAATGTCGACAAATCAAAGGAGCTGATCGTGGACTTCAGGAAACAGCAGAGGGAGCACGCCCCTATACACTTTGACGGGACTGCAGTGGAGCAGGTGGAAAGCTTCAAGTTCCTCGGCGTACACCTCACTGGCGATCTGAAATGGTCCAGCCACACAGACAGTGTGGTGAAGAAGGCGCAACAGCACCTCTTCAACCTCATGAGGCTGAAGAAATTTGGCTTGGCACCTAAAAACACTCAAACTTTTACAGATGCACAATTGAGAGCATCATGTTGAGCTGTATCACTATCTGGTACGGCAACTGCACCGCCCGCAACCGCAGGGCTCTCCAGAGGATGGTGCGTTCTGCCCAACGCATCACTGGGGGAAAACTACCTGCCCTCCAGGACACCTACAGCACCCGATGTCACAGGAAGGCCAAAAAAAACCCATCAAGGACAACAACCACCCGAGCCACTGCCTGTTCACTATGCTATCATCCAGAAGGTGAGGTCATTACAGGTGCATCAAAACTGGGACCGAGAGACTGAAAAACAGCTTCTATCTCAAGGCCGTCAGACTTAAATAGCCATCACTAGGCAGCTTCCACCCGGTTACGCAACCCTTCACCTTAGAGGCTGCTGCCCTATATACGTAGACTTGGAATCACTGGCCACTTTAATTATGGAACACTAGTCACTTGAATAATGTTTACATATTTTTGCTTTACTCATCTCATATGTATATACTGTATTCTATTCTACTGTATTTTAGTCTATGCCACTCCAACATTGCTCGCCTAATATTTATATATTCCTTAATTCCATTATTTTAGGTTGTGTGTAGTTAGATATTACTGCGCTGTTGGAGCTAGAAACACAATCGTTTCGCTACACCCGCAATAACATCTGCATGTAACAAATAAAAAATGTTTTGATTTGATTTACATCTTGCCAATAACAAGGAGTGTTCTGTAGTGGGATGAGAACACTCATAGCGGTGCATGTGACTGGCTGCATGACTAACCCCAGGAGGGCTCTGACCCCGGAAGAACACGACACCTTCACTTCTAGAACAGGAACAATGATGGCACACAGACCAGTTGTCTTATGAACCACAATAATTCAGCTTCAGGGAGTCCTCTGACCTCGGATTAAAACACATAGGGCTTTTCTTTAGCAAACCCATCGGCTAAGTCACTGTTACAGAGCAGCATGTGGAATCACACCACCTGATCCACACAACAACAACTCTCTCCTAATACCTAAACAATATAAAAGTGTTTCCATTCAGCCAATCTCACTATTTATTTAAAATCTAATGCAAAGAGTAAAAAAGGTGTCTGAAAATGTGACACGAAAAAATATATCCTATTGAAATACAGTTGTAATCAGTGAGTTTGGACTTACTTTGTTCTGATGGATCTCTCCTTTCTCGAACATCATCTTGAGGTTATTGAGGGGGATGCTGGGCTTCTCACTTGGGACACAAGGCACTTCTGCTGCTGCCTCCTGCCTCTCAGAGTCTCTCTGCTGCAGTCTTCTCTCCATGCCTAGTCCTGCCTGGTCCTCTGCGGCTGTGGGGCTGGTGTTGGGACTGGGGTTGGGGCTGGGGTCTGGTGAGAGAGGTGGCTGGGCCTGGATCTGTTGCTTGGCTTTAGGGTCTGAGGGGAGTAAGCAGTGAGTGTGGGGGGTGTGGGGTAGCGGGGCGCAGGACGTGGCTGAGGACTGGACAGGCTGCTCCCAGCGCTTCTTCAACACACTCAGGTTGCCACTGCGGAGAGTTGGGGGCAACGGCTCTGCAGCCTGGAGGAGGATGTCAAGTTTAGTTTATTAAGATATCCATTATATCCACGAGGTCTACTTCTCAACTTGTTCATGTAGTCTGACTAGCAGAAACATAGCAATGGCATAAATCAAAAGGGTTGCACAATGTGTGCCCAAATAGAATCTAAGAATATAAACACTGTGAAATTTAACCCAGAAGGGCAATACTATTAGCACCATATGAAGGAGATAAGATACAGAGACAAAGGGTAACAGGACAGAGAACAGATAGCAGTCACACCAGTAGTTTCAGGATACAAGAGTGGGTCTCCAACCTCATTCTAATAAAGCCAAAGTTAGCATTCAACAGGAGTACCTCTCCCTGGCTAACCCAACCAGCTGACTACACTTCCTCATGCTCATTAAAATGACCAGGATCATGTGACTAGAACACTGAGGGATGTTTAACACAAGATAGGCCTACTCATGAAAAAGATGCCATTGCTTTCTTTCAAGTAAACAACTGATGCATTGTCCTATGATGACAGAACAACCATGAGAGTAAGAGAAGTGAAGCTGAATTAAAAGATGCAGTCCGGAATCTTAAGCACTTGCAAATTTGTAACATTGTATGAATAAGAATTCATAACATATCATAGGAATTGCAATTTGTATAACGAGTATACCAAACATTATGAACATCTTCCTAATATTGAGTTGCACACCCCCTATGGCCCATGTTGACTCCAATATTTCCCACAGTTGTGTCAAGTTGGCTGGATGTCCTTTGGGTGGTGGACATTCTTGATACACACAGGAAACTGCAGCGTTGCAGTTCTTGACACATTCAAACCAGTGCACCTGGCAACTACTACCATACCCCTTTCAAAGGCATTTAAACTTTTGTCTTGCCCATTCACCCTCTGAATGGCACACATACACAATCCATGTCTCAAATGTCTCAAGGCTTAAAAATCCTTCTTTAACCGGACTCCTCCCCTTCATCTATACTAATTGACTGACCAGGTGAACGTTTTGATCCCTTATTGATGAGATCCAGTTAGCTGTGTGAAAGTCTGGTAACCTGTGTGAAAGCCTGGTAACCTGGTGGCCAGTTGGCTGTGTGAAAGCCTGGTAACCTGGTGGCCAGTTGGCTGTGTGAAAGCCTGGTAACCTGGAGGCCAGTTGGCTGTGTGAAAGCCTGGTAACCTGGAGGCCAGTTGGCTGTGTGTCTGCCAGGTGGAAATTTTAAAGCTCACAGACTTTAGAAAAGATGGCGCTAGCCCACCGCCTATGCCAGGAGAGAGAGAAAAAGGAGCCTTGTCAGTGAGGACTGTTGATACTAGGGCTCCCAAGTGGCTGTATCACATCTGGTTGTGATTGGGAGTCCCATAGGGCGGCGCACAACTGGCTCGGCGTCGTCCAGGTAGGCTTTCATTGTAAATAAGAATCTGTTCTTAACTGACTTGCCTAGTTAAATAAATAAAATAGTAGATGTGATTTATGTTTGATTGATTAATTGTACAACTGTAATATGCTAACAAGTTATTTCAGTTTCACCAAGAGGGCACCATTGTCAGAAACAGAAAAGTGTCAGTTGAAAGAAAGGGAAAAATCCAGAGAAATGTTCTCATTTTACGTTCTTTGAAATACCCTGACCCTAACAGCTAGTTCTATACGAAAACCCAGGTGTAAACCCCAACATCACGCTGAGGAGTCCCAGACTGGTCTTCCATCGTCTTTGCAGTTGTCACTTTAGTTTTTTAGTTTCTGGTTATAAATATTGGCACTTCAATTGTTCTACTGCTCAAGTCCCTGGCTTCAAATTATTGGAGTACTCCCGCACCTAAATATACATGTAAACAGTACTGTCACCCAAAATGAGTGCTGGCACCTATTTCAATCCACTCCAAGCACTGCTTTCAATACAGTACAACAGCTGATGGTCTACCTATTCCAGACACCTACCTGGGATTGAAAAAAAACGAAATACCCCACTGTCTGTTTATATCCCCTCAAGTGCCATTCCTGGGACGAGCCAATTGACCACTGGAAAAAGTGGATGTATCGGCCAGGTTGGATCGGCCATTACATTGTAGTCCTTCATGCCTGTGAATTGAGTGACCACCCAGGAACAGGAGCAGCGATGTGAAACGACAGTGGAGATTAAAGTCTCAATATAAGGATTAAGGCTTTACTAGTCTAGCCTCCAAGTGCAGTATGTGGACATCTGTGTGTGTGTGTGTGGGGGGGGGGGGGGGGGGGTTTGTAGGCCTACCTGCAGAGTGAGAGTGAGTGAGTGAGTGAGTGAGATAATAGAGTTTTGTTAGATATTTGAACTTTCTAACCCTGACTGGGTACTTACTGCTTTCTTCTTCTCCGAGTTCCCCTCCTCTGCAGCCAGTTGGTATCTAGGAAGAGGGTAGAGGGGGTTGTGAGCATATGCCTACATAATGAGCTAGAGCAGTTTATAGGTGTTGCTGTTTAAAGCCCTGTCTTAGCCTCTATAGCTAAAATTACTTGGGCGTTTGTAATGATCCCTTCTAATTCCAACTATACACATAAACATGGATCAACGCTGTCACCTAGTGGTCAGATACTGAAACCTCAGAATATATAAAAAAATATGAAACTACGTATGTCAATGACCCTGACCATGTATCAATCATAAAATAACAAAAGGGACGTTTCATTCAGTAAAATGGCCTACTGACACGCTGGATGGTGATTTGGGAGGATAAAGGAGACATTTCACAGGAAGTTCATCTCAGCTGACATCAGTGAAACTGGAATAACAGGTTTGTGGTGATGTTATGGATAAACATCATTCTACACAGAATAACAACAGCTGGAAAGGAAAACAGGTCAGAAGGAAAAACTAAATGTCAAACTGTTGTAAGTAGAGCAGTATGAAAGGGGGGGACAAATCTAAGAAATGTAATAGCCGGTGCAGTTTCTACAATTGGCTAGACAAACTGGTAAAAATCTAGCCTGGTCCCTGGTCAGTTTGTCCTCTTGCCTACTCAATTACAATGAGTTGGCATGATAGCACAAGCAGACTCAGCAATGTTATCAAATACAGTTTCAAGCCATTTAAATGTTCTTCTCTTGTACTGATCCAGCAAACACGTGGACAGGACAGGACAGGAGAGGACAGGACAAAGAGTGGGAGTAAGTGATGATCTATTACTATGGTTTCAGGCAGGAGGGCAGACTGGCATGAAAAAGCCATCAGTGGTCAGGAGTATGTGGGTTTCTACCTTGGTACAAGGATATGTACAGTAGAGAGAGAGAGAGAGAGAGAGAATAGATACATCTGGGTGAGTTTATATGTGAAGAGTCATTGAATGAGAAGAGAAGATAATATGAAGAGAGAAGTTAGTAACAGACACAGTAAGGAAAAATGGGAGAGTGTGAGAAACGTACTTGGAGAAGCGCTCAGCGATGGCATTGTTCTTGCCTCTGGTGCCGACTGTGGACAACTCCTTAGCTGTGACTCTGAGGGACTGGGAGGCCCAGTGTCTGCGACTGAACGGAGCGACGGCCATCTCTGTTGTTCTCAGGGAAAAACTGCTCTAGCTGTCTGGAGAAGGAGAAAGGTATGAGGTCAAATTAACCTCAAAATGAAAAAGGAACAAAAATGAGATTCTACCTTAGACAATCATACTACTCGTACACTCTTCTGGAATTAGACATCCTTCTAATTAAAAAAACTAATGTGTTTGCTTCATGGCAGCAGTATCTCACCATGTGAACAGGCTGCAATGAATGACAATAAGCTACAATTGTGTAGAATGACTCATGGTTGCCATGGATGAATGAATCAGCAGTGATTAAGGCAGTAGCCAGCACACAGCAGCTACTCATCCAACTCTCATCATTGAGATACTGAACTCATCATGAAGTTGAAGCCCCAAAGTTTGTACCAGCAGGCACAGGCCTTGCCCAGTCATCTCTGTGTCATACAGTTCCGTGAAGTACCCACCTGTTTCCTGGGACATCACACAGACTGACTGGAAGCCAGGGCAAGCAGATACAGACACTCACTCGCAGCCCAACTGTCATTACATGCACTCACGCTCAGCCTAACTGTCATTACATGCACTCACGCTCAGCCTAACTGTCATTACATGCACTCACGCTCAGCCTAACTGTCATTACATGCATTCACTCAGCCTAACTGTCATGCATGCACTCTCATTTCATCTGTCATTTTAGGATTACACATGGTCCACCAAACAAAAACAATTAGCCTATCTTGATGATGAGGATTCCAGTGAGGAAAAAGCCTCTAGGGTTCTGTACAGTTTTATGAGCTAACATAGTACTGTTTGAAACTATTGGTTCAAATTTCCTTTTTGAACAGAGGTATGGTAAGACAGGTAGACCTAGGCTATATATTCCTTCATAAGGAGAACTATGAGACACCTTCCTTCCACACATCCAGCACAATGTAAAAAAAGTGTATATATCTCCTTTATTTAACTAGGCAAGTCAGTTAAGAACGAATTCTTATTTACAATGACGGCCTACACCGGCCAAACTCGGACGACGCTGGGCCAATTGTGCGCCGCCCTATGGGACTCCCAATCCCGGCCGGTTGTGATACAGTCTGGATATAACCATGGTGATGATCTCACCGTTAATATGAATAATATTGAGGTCAGGTTGGCATTTATCCAAATCTGGTGCTCTGGAACATAGGCTAACCTTAATACTTACTCCACTGATCAAGCTAATACACTGATCTAACATAAACAAATCAAAATATCACCTCATACAACACATTTTAGACTGACTATATAATAAAAATATATAACTAATAGGAAATGACTTGAGCACAGAGAGCAAACAACTAAAATGATTAGACCCCATCAGAGTATTATTTCCAGACTGATGTATAAATACCATAAGTCTTTTTTATTTTTTTAAAGATCAGCAAAAAAACAAAAAACATCATGTTTCTTTTCTCATTCATGAGATACAGACAAGCTGTTTTGCATCACATCTCATGAAAAAACATAAAACAGGCTTTTAAAAACAATCATCTCTCCACCCTTAAACAAATCTAAAGAGCTCAGGCACATTACATACCTTTGAATTTATCTTATCAGTCCTCTCTTATTACTTGGTGCTTGTTTCAACTTTGCTCAGTCTCAGGTGTAGAGCTCTCTTTGCCTTCTCTCTCACTCTCCAAGTCTCTTTCTCCTCAGTGCCTCAGTAACAGTTCACTATCTTGCACTGCTGTGTGCTCATAGAAGTCTGTAATATGCTTGGAGAAATGGGAGGGGGCAAATTAAGACCATGAGACTCCAACCAATAATGATGTAGCACTTACTTCCACCTGGCAGGTACGGTCAGAGTCACTCCCACTGTGTTCTGGTTTCCTCTAGATATCACATCCACAAAGTCAGATTCCACAGCCACAAAGTCAAAATTGGCAGAACAAATAAATTGCTTTTTGTTCTTAATTTAAACATAGGGTTAGGCATAAGGTTAGCAGTGTGGTTAAGGTTAGGGTTAAGGTTAGAGTTTAAAATCACATTTTAAGAAGAGAAATTGTAGAAATGGGTTTAGCCATAATTATTACTTTGTGGCGGTGTTAACTAGTGACGACCCTATGTTCCTAAGGGTGAATCTAAAAGCAAACAAGGTGAGTACATACAGTATAACCTACACCTCCTTACACAGTATGACATAAAGGGAAGAACCCCACTCAATTCCTGGAAGTGGCACAGACTCCACCCACCTTCTCATGAGGTCAAAGGCTGAGAGGATGTGAGTCGTTCTCAATCCAGACAAACGTCACTGAGTGTATGTGATCAAAAGACTTGAGATGTCTCATCCCTCTTCAACTCAAAAGGTTTGTCTGTCAATAAACCAATACTAAAAGAAATCCTCTGTACCTTGTTGTTCCTGTAAGATGTTCGAAACACTGTTATTCTATCCTCTAACACTAATACCATGTGGTTAAACAGGACTGCTGATAGTGTGGAACCAGGGTCTAGGCTAAATCAGTGTCACATCACTACAGTCTAATCCAAACCACATGATTCTACTGTGTGTATAGGGCAGGGCTTTTTGTCACTATAGCTAAATGTAACCTGACCGATAACTATGTCTATGGCAGACAGGATTTCAGAGAATACAAACTGGGTTTCATTTCAAGTTGTGGATCAGGATAAAACTCTCTCTATGGCTTTTCTTTGGATGAACCACAGGGGAAACCTTATTTTGGCTTATCCTCATTACATGGCATCCATGCTAAAAATGACTGACTATTCATTCACTAACTTATCACATCTAACATTACAACGAGTATACTCCATATCTGCCAGGCTGTCAGGTATTTCATGCTGGCTCAACAACAAGCTGTATGCATACAGGTAACTGCCAAAATTAAGGAAACACTTGAGTTGAGGGACACCATGTATATTGAAAGCAGGTGCTTCCACACAGGTGTGGTTCCTGGATTAATTAAGCAAGTATACAAATGCCCAGTTGCCCAGTATTTTGGCTACCATGGCTAGAAGAAGAGATCTCAGTGACCTTGAAAGTGGGGTTGCAACCCAGCTAGTACATTTGGTTCCTTGGAAGTTGTGTAAATGTATGTTTTTGGTTTTCCATTGGTTCTGGGAACAAAGTCATACGTTTCTTGACCGGTAAAACAGAATGATTTTTAAAAGTTCTAAGAACAGAAGTGAACATTTTGCTTGTTCTGAGAACGTACATTTTTAGGTTGCAGTGAGGTTCTGAGAACATTTTACTATGGTTCCCTGAAAGTTTTCCTGAGAGGTTTTATTAATGTTCTGAGAATGGAAATTATAGGTTATTTGAAGATAAATAACTGAGAACATGTTTCAATAAGAATTTTATTGACACCGTTAGCATAACTATTTTGAACTCCCAGCACAGTCACATAGAAATTAATTTGCTTAGGCATTAATTATGCAAACACATTTATTTTTCATTATCGCACAGTGTCAGTGAGATTAAAACCTACAGTATGACTTTCTGTTCTCTATCCATGGAAATAGTCCAGTGTTCCACCATGATGGAGTTAGCATGTTTTTTTAAACTTGTACAAAGCTGTTCATTTTAATCTATTCAAACAGACCCCATTTCAAAGGAAAAAAGCAATAATTAAGATCAGGTGTGGTCAATTAGTGAGCACAGCCAATATACCTGAACATCAACAAGATAGAGGATAGAGAGATTTTTGTTGAAGCTGAGAACGGAATGTACAGTACATGTTTTTAAATAACATTCTTAGAACATTCTTTGAACGTTACTAAAGTTTTCTTGTGGTTTTTATGGAACATTTTCTTAACGTTCTCAGAACAATTTAAAAACATTACTTTAAATAGAACCATGAAGTACTGAAATTCCCACAGAAGGATGTTTTTTCTTAACATTCTCTGAAAAAATTGAGAATATTCCCAACGTCAAACCATTTACAAAACATTCCTAGAACATGACCCAAATTTAAATGAAATGTAACCATGTTTTAACTTTTAGGAAACGTTCTGTTAAAATAATGAAATACCATGAAAATAACTAGTTTTTTTGTCAAGTTCCTTAAATGTGCTGAGAATGTTCCAAAGCCAAGAAAATATTGGCAACAGCAAGCTCTAAGAAATATATATTTCTCAGAATGTTATGTGTTAGCTCGGAAAAGGAGCATAGGGTGTTTAGTGTGTGTGTGTGTGTGTGTGTCTCAGTCACCAGATCCCAACCCAATCGGACACTTATTGGAGATTCTGGAGCAGAGCCTGAGACAGCGTTTTCTACCACCATTAACAAAAAACCAAATGATGGAATTTCTAATGGAAGAAGGGTGTCGCATCCCTCCAATAGAGTTCCAGACACTTGTGGAATCTATACCAGGGCGCATTGAAGCCATTCTGGCAGCTCGTGGTGGCCCAAAGCCCTATTAAGACACTTTGTTTCCTTTATTTTGTCAGTAACCTGTACCTCAATGCAAGCAGGGGCATGTAGACATGTCCCTTAACTAGTAATCTAAATCTCAAACAACATGATGACATCAGCAGCATGGATCAGAACGTGAGAACTGTTTCCTATCATGAGTCACAGTGTTCTGTGTTCCATTGATGAAATCATGAGATCTAATCATCACAGAATGACCTATTTGGAAACCCATGGATAAAGAAACTATAATCAAATAGACACAAACAAACATTGTGGAGAGGAAATGTAGTTTTTGGCTTGGTTTCGGCTCTCCCAGCCTTATATATTTGGAAATTAAACTCTTTTCCTGTTTGTATTAGCTGGGACAGTCATGGGAGGAGAGAGAGGATTTATAGGCCTATGAATAGAGATGCTTTTCTCATTAATAAAAAGAAAAGTGCTCCTCACAGTCAAAGGAAATGCCCCTTAGTCGTTCTTATCCACATGTTGAGTAATAAAAGCCATTTCAAAGCCAGCCCGGCCTGCACCTCCTTTTGACTTTTCAGTGGCTGTTTCTGCCACTTCACTGGTTTTGCCTTGCAGTAATGAGTCTCATGTGGTAGGTTTGCTCTGTTGGAACTGCCAGCCAACTCCCATCAACAACAACTCAGACTGGTGACCAACAGGGTGATACTGATGGGTTGAACGATCATCATCCTCCACAGTTAGCTAGCTAACATACACCTTAGCCAAATACATTTAAAACTCAGTTTTCACAATTCCTGACATTTAATCCTAGTACAAATTCCCTGTCTTAGGTCAGTTAGGATCACCACTTTTTTTTAAGAATGTCAAATGTCAGAATAATAGTATTCTATTATTATTTATTCAAGCTTTTATTTCTTTCATCACATTCCCAGTGGGTCAGAAGTTTACATACACTTAATTAGTATTTGGTAGCATTGCCTTTAAATTGTTTAACTTGGGTCAAACATTTTGGGTAGACTTCCACAAGCTTCCCACAATAAGTTGGGTGAATTTTGGCCCATTCCTCCTAACAGAACTGGTGTAACTGAGTCAGGTTTGTAGGCTTCCTTGCTCGCACACGCTTTTTCAGTTCTGCCCTCAAATTTTCTATAGGATTGAGGTCAGGGCTTTGTGATGGCCACTACTTTGGAAGTATGCTTGGGGTCATTGTCCATTTGGAAGACCCATTTGAAACCAAGCTTTAACTTGTTGCTTCAATATATCCACATAATTTTCCTTCCTCATGATGCCATCTATTTTGTGAAGTGCACCAGTCCCTCCTGCAGCAAAGCACCCCCACAACATGATGCTGCCATCCCCGTGCTTCACGGTTGGGATGCCGTTCTTCGGCTTGCAAGCCTCCCCCTTTTTCCTCCAAACATAACGATGGTCATTATGGCCAAACAGTTATATTTTTGTTTCATCAGACCAGAGGACATTTCTCCAAAAAGTACGATCTTTGTCCCCATGTGCAGTTGCAAACTGTAGTCTGGCTTTTTTATGGCAGTTTTTATTTTATTTTTTTTATTTCACCTTTATTTAACCAGGTAGGTCAGTTGAGAACAAGTTCTCATTTGCAACTGCGACCTGGCCAAGACAAAGCAAAGCAGTGCGACAAAAAAAAAAAACACAACAACACAGAGTTACACATTAAACAAACAGTCAAAAACACAATAGAAAATCTATAAACAGTGTGCAAAATGTAGTGCCAAAATGCAGTAAGGTTGGGAGGTAGGACAATAAATAGACTATAGAGTAGAAATAAATTACAGAATTATCATCATTAACACAGGAATGAAGGATGTGCAAATTATGATGTGCAAATAGAGATACTGGAGTGCAAGATTAGTGAAAAATAAACGAAAATAAATATGGGGATGAGGTAGTAGTGTGGGCTATTTACAGAAGGGCTATATACAGGTGCAGTGATCGATAAGCAGCTTTGACAGCTGATGCTTAAAGTTATTGAGGGAGATAGGAACCTCCAGCTTCAATGATTTTTGCAATTCGTTCCAGTCATTGGCAGCAGCGAACTGGAAGGAATGGCGGCCAAAGGAGGTGTTGGCTTTGGGGGTGACCAGTGAGATATACCTGCTGGAGCGCATGCTACGGGTGGGTGTTGCTATGGTGACCAGTGAGCTGAGATAGGGCGGGGATTTACCTAATAAAGACTTATAGATGACCTGGAGCCAGTGGGTTTGGCGACGAATATATAGTGAAGGCCAGCCACTGAGAGCATACAGGTCGCAGTGGTGGGTAGTGTAAGGGGCTTTGGTGACAAAACGGATGGCACTATGATAGACTACATCCAATTTGCTAAGTAGAGTGTTGGAGGCTAGTTTGTAAATGACATCGCCGAAATCAAGGATCGGTAGGATAGTCAGTTTTACAAGGGCATGTTTGGCAGCATGAGTGAAGGAGGCTCTGTTGCGAAATAGGAAGCCAATTCTGGATTTAATTTTGGATTGGAGATGGTTGATGTGAGTCTGGAAGTTGAGTTTATAGTCTAACCAGATGCCTAGGTATTTGTAGGTGTCCACGTATTCTAATTCGGATCCGTCGAGAGTAGTGATGATAGTCCGGTGGGCGGGTGCTGGCATTGTTCGATAGAAAAGCATGCACTTAGTTTTACTAGCGTTTAAGAGCAGTTGTAGGCCACGGAAGGAGTGTTGTATGGCATTGAAGCTTGATTGAAGGTTAGTAAACACAGTATCCAAAGAGGGGCCAGATGTATACAGAATGGTGTCATCTGCGTAGAGATGGATCAGAGAGTCACCAGCAGCGAGAGCGACATCGTTGATGTATATAGAGAAAAGGGTTGGCCCAAGAATTGAACCCTGTGGCACCCCCATAGAGACTGCCAGAGGATCGGACAATAGGCCCTCCGATTTGACACACTGAACTCTGTCTGCAAAGTAGTTAGAGAACCAAGCAAGGCAGTCACTTGAGAAACCAAGGCTGTTGAGTCTGCCAATAAGAATGCGGTGATTGACAGAGTCGAAAGCCTTGGCCAGGTCGATGAAAACGGCTGCACAGTACTGTCTTTTATCGATGGCGGTTATGATATCGTTCAGTACCTTGAGCGTAGCTGAGGTGCACCCATGACCAGCTCGGAAACCAGATTGCATAGCAGAGAAGGTACGGTGGGATTCGAAGTGGTCAGTTATCTGTTTGTTAACTTGGCTTTCGAAAACTTTAGAAAGGCAGGGCAGGATGGATATTGGTCTATAACAGTTTGGGTCTAGAGTGTCTCCTCCTTTGAAGAGGGGGATGACCGCGGCAGCTTTCCAATCTCTAGGGATCTCAGACGATACGAAAGAGAGGTTGAACAAGCTAGTGATAGGTGTTGCAACAATTTTGGCTGATAATTTCAGAAAGAGAGGGTCCAGATTATCTAGCCCAGCAGATTTGTAGGGGTCCAGACTTAGCAGCTCTTTCAGAACATCAGCTGTCAGGATTTGGGTGAAGGAGAAGCGGGGGGGGCTTGGGCAAGTAGCTGCCGGGGGTGCAGAGCTGTTGACCGGGGTAGGGGTAGCCAGATGGAAAGCATGGCCAGCCGTAGCAAAATGCTTATTGAAATTTTCAATAATCGTGGATTTATCAGTGGTAACAGTGTTTCCGAGCCTCAGTGCAGTGGGCAACTGGGAGGAGGTGCTCTTATTCTCCATGGACTTTACAGTGTCCCAGAACTTTTTGGAGTTAGTAGCTGTGGCTTCTTCCTTGCTGAGCGGCCTTTCAGGTTATGTCCATATAGGACTTGTTTTACTGTGGATATAGATACTTTAGTACCTGTTTCCTCCAGCATCTTCACAAGGTCCTTTGCAGTTGTTTTGGGATTGATTTGCACTTTTCGCACCAAAGTACGTTCATCTCTAGGAGACAGAACGCGTCTCCTTCCTGAGCGATATGGTAGCTGTGTGGTCCCATGGTGTTTATACTTGCATACTATTGTTTGTACAGATGAATGTGGTACCAGGCATTTGGAAATTGCTCCCAAGGATGAACCAGACCTGTGGAGGTCTACAATTTGTTTTCTGAGGACTGATTTCTTTTGATTTTCTGGCTACCTGTCAATGTATATACAGTCTATACCCAGCTAGCAAATCACATTAATTTAATGAAATCCTAACTATGCATATGATGAGAATTTGAGACATTTTAAAACTTGATTTACAGCTGCATGATGTCAGCTTTCATGTGGAGATTTAATTATAGCTACAGTAATGCATAATTGTCTCAGCTCCAGAGGAGATACAGTACAAGGGATGGCTAGCCTATCATGGCTGAAGAGGAACACCTAGGTCAGGACTGTCCAACCCTGTTCCATCTAGCGCACCTGATTCTAGTAATTAGCTGCTTGAAAAGCTGAATCAGGTTGGTTACAACTGGGTTTGGAGTGCAAACCTACAAGGGGGTAGCTCTCCAGAAACAGGGTTGGACAGCACTGACCTAGGTGGTACCCAGCAGTTACAGAGGGTAGTGTGTACAGCCCAGTACATCACTGGGGCCAAGCTTCCTGCCATCCAGGACCTATATACTAGGCGGTATTACTGTGTTGTCTAAGCCCAAGCTGATCAATGCTCTGAGTGCAGAACTTTGTGCTGCATCATGCACACTCTCTCAGCCTAGTGTCACGGCCTGAGTACCAACAGGTCAAAGCCCTCACTAACGCATTAGAAAGGGCCCAGGACCTTCTGGACAATGTGATCTACAAAGGAAAGTATTCAGACCCCTTGTCTTTTTGCTACATTACAGCCTTATTCTAAAAAATATTAAAAAAATACAAATCCTCATCAACCTACACACAATACCCCATGATGACAAAGCGAAAACAGGTTGTTAGACATTTTTGCAAATGTATTAAAAATAAAAAAACAGAAATACCTTATTTACATAAGTATTCAGACCCTTTGCTATGAGACACGAAATTGAGCTCAGGTGCATCCTGTTTCCATTGATCATCCTTGAGATGTTTCTACAACTTGGAGTGCACCTGTGGTAAATTCTATTAATTGGGACATGATTTTGAAAAGGCACACACCTGTCTATATAAGGTCCCACATTTGACAGTGTATGTCAGAGCAAAAACCAAGCCATGAGGTCAAAGGAATTGTCCGTAGAGCTCCGAGACAGGATTGTGTCGAGGCACAAATCTGGGGAACGGTACCAAAAAATGTTTGCAGCATTGAAGGTCCCCAAGAACACAGTAGGCTCCATCATTCTTAAATGGAAGAAGTTTGAAACCACCAAGACTTTTCTTAGAGCTGGCCGCCCAGCCAAACTGAGCAATCAGGGGAGAAGGGCCTTGTTCAGGGAGATGAACAAGAACCCGATGGTCACTCTGACAGAGCTCCAGAGTTCCTCTGTGGAGATGGGAGAACTTTCCTAAAGGACAACCATCTCTGCAGCACTCCACCAATCAGGCCTTTATGGTAGAATGGCCAAACGGAAGCCACTCCTCAGTAAAGTCACATGACAGCCTGCTTGGAGTTTGCCAAAAGGCACCTAAAGGACTCAGACCATGAGAAACAAGATTCTCTGGTCTGATGAACCCAAGACGGAACTCTTTGATCTGAATGCCAAGTGTCACGTCTAAAGAAACCTGGCACTATCCCTACGGTGAAGCATGGTGATGGCAAGGACTGGGAGACTAGTCAGGATCGAGGGAAAGATGAACGGAGGAAAGCACAGAGAGATCCTTGATGAAAATCTGCTCCAGAACGCTCAGGACCTGACTGGGGTGAAGGTTCACCTTCCAACAGGACAACGACCCTAAGCACACAGCCAAAACAACGCAGTAGTGGCTTCGGGATAAGTCTCTGAATGTCCTTGAGTGGCCCAGCCAGAACCCGGACTTGCATCCGATCTAACATCTCTGGAGAGACCTGAAAATAGCTGTGCAGCGACACTCCCCATCCAACCTGGCAGAGCTTGAGAGGATCTGCAGAGAAGAATGGGAGAAACTCCCCAAATACAGTTGTGCCAAGCTTGTAGTGTCATACTCAAGAAGACTCAAGGCTGTAATCACTGCCAAAGCTGCTTCAACAAAGTACTGAGTAAAGGGTCTGAATACTTATGTAAATGTGATATTTCAGTTTTTAATTTTTTATAAATTAGCAAAAATCTCTAAAAAACAGTTTTTGCTTTGTTGTTATGGGGTATTGTGTGTAGGGATGACCAGGGATGTTCTCTTGATACTTTTGCGTGAACTGGACCATTTTCCTGTCCTGCTACTTTTGGGTATGTATTGAGTAAAAAGTACATTATTTTATTTAGGAATATAGGGAAGTAAATGTATAAGTTGTCAAAAATATCAATAGTAAAGTACAGATACCCCCAAAAACTACTTAAGTAGTACTTTAAAGAATTTTTATTTAAGTGTTTTACACCACTGCTCCTTTTTACACATTTCTACTGTCCCTTCTGTGGTCTTTCTTGCAATAACAAATGCTGTTATTTGTTTTTGTTGCAGGGGGGACAGTAACATTTTTATGTTTAGCTCACATATTACAATTTAAAAGAATGCATTAAGATGTCTGTAATATAATAACTGTGGGAAAAACCAATGCAGAAATTAATAAATGCATTTCTATAACTTCCAATATATATATTTTTACAATGGTGCCAAAATGGACGCTTTGAGGCTTCAAAACAGCACCACCTGTCTGTTATCTTGTGTAAGTATAAGTAAATCATTCAAAATCAAATCAAATCAAATTGTATTGGTCACATACACACAATTAGCAGATGTTATTGCGGGTGTAGCAAAATGCTTGTGTTTCTAGCTCCAACAGTGCAGTAGTATCTAACATTTCACAAACAATACATACAATACACACAAATCTAAAAGTAAAAGAATGGAATTAAGAAATATATAAATATTAGGACAAGCAATGTCGGAGTGGCATATACTAAAAAACAGCAGAATACAAAAGAATACTGTATATACATATGAGATGAGTAAAGCAAAAATATATAAACATTATTAAACTTGCTAGTGTTCCATTATTAAAGTGGCCAGCTCTGCGGTTGCGGGCGGTGCAGTTGTCGTACCAGGCGGTGATACAGCCCGACAGGATGCTCTCAATTGTGCATCTGTAGAAGTTTGTGAGGTTTTTAGGTGCCAGTCTCCTGAGGTTAAAGAGACGCTGTTGCGCATTCTTCACCACACTGTCTGTGTGGGTGGACCATTTCAGATCGTCAGTGATGTGTACGCCGAGGAACCTGAAGCTTTCCACCTTCTCTACTGCGGTCCCGTCGATGTGGATATGGATGTGCTCCCTCTGTTGTTTCCTGAAGTCCACGATCAGCTCCTTTGTTTTGATGATGTTGAGTGAGAGGTTATTTTCCTGGCACCACTCCCCCAGGGCCCTCACCTCCTCTCTGTAGGCTGTCTCGTCATTGTTGGTAATCAGGCCTACTACCGTTGTGTCAACCGCAAACTTGAAGATTGAGTTGAAGTTGTGCGTGGCCATACGTGGCTATAGTCAATGAACAGTATTCTTCCATAGCTATTCCTCTTTTCCAGATGGGATAGGGAAGTGTGCAGTGCGATGGTGATTGCATCGTCTGTGGATCTATTGGGTCGGTAAGCAAATTTAAGTGGGTCTAGGGTGTCAGATAAGGTAGAGGTGATGTGATCCTTAACTAGCCTCTCAAAGCACTTCATGTTGACATAAGTGAGTGCTACGGGGCAATAGTTATTTAGTTCAGTTACCTTTGCTTTCTTGGGTACAAGAACAATGGTGGACATCTTGAAGCAAGTAGGAACAGCAGACTGGGATAGGGAGAGATTGAATATGTCCGTAAACACTCCAGCCAGCTGGTCTGCGCAAGCTCTGAGGACGTGGCTAGGGATTCCATCTGGGCCGGCAGCCTTGCGAGGGTTAACACACTTAAGTGTCTGACTGACGTCAACCACAGAGAAGGAGAGCCCACAGTCCTTGGTAGCGGGCTGCGTCGGTGGCACTGTGATCCTCAAAGCGGGCAAAGAAGGTATTTAGCTTGTCCGGAAGCAAGACATTGGTGTCTGCGCCCTTGCTGGTTTTCCTTTTGTAGTCTGTGATTGTCTGTGGACCCTGCCACATACTGTGCATCTCATGTCTGAGCCATCAAATTGCGAATCCACTTTGTCTCTGTACTGATGTTTTGCCTGTTTGATTGCCTTATGGAGGGAATGACTACACTCTTTGTATTCGGCCATATTCCCAGTCACCTTGCCATGGTTAAATGCAGTGGTTTGCAGTGGTTTGTGCAAATGCTGCCATATATCCATGGTTTCTGGTTTGGGTAGGTTTTAATAGTCACAGTGGGTACAACATCTCCTGTACACTTCCTGATTAACTCAGTCACCGTATCAATGTATTTGTCAATGTTATTCTCTGAGGCTACCCGGAACATATCCCAGTCCGCGTGATCAAAACACTCTTGAAGCATGGATTCCGATTGGTCAGATCAGCATTGGATAGACCTTAACACGGGTACTTCCTGTTTGAGGTTCTGCCTATAGGAAGGGAGGAGCAAAATGGAGTCGTGATCAGATTGGCCGAAGGGAGGGCGGGGGAGGGCCTTGTAGGCATTTTGAAAAGTTGAGTAGCAATGGTCCAATGTTTACCCAGAGAGAGTACTACAGTCAATGTGTTGGAAGAACTTCGGTAGCGTTTTCCTCAAATTTGCTTTGTTAAAATCCACAGCTACAATAAATGTGTGGTTTCCAGTTTGCATAAAGTCCAGTGTAGTTCTTTGAGGGCCGTTGTGGTATCGACTTGAGGGGGAGTATACACTGCTGTAACTATAACCAAAGAGAATTCGCTTGGGAGGTAATACGGTCAGCATTTGATTGTGAGGTATTCTAGGTCGGCTGAACAAAAGGACTTGAGTATCTGTATATTATCACAATCACACCATGAGTAGTTAATCATGGAAACATACACCCCCGCCTTTCTTCTTCACAGAGAGTTTTTTATGCCTGTCTGCATGATGTACTGAGAACCCAGCTGGTTGTATTTGCGAAGACAGTATATCCCGAGGGAGCCATGTTTCCGTGAAACAGAGTATGTTACAATCCCTGATGTCTCTCTGGAAGGAGATCTTCGCCCTGAGCTCATCTACTTTATTATCCAGAGACTGAACATTAGCGAGTAATATACTCGGAAGCGGTGGATGGTGTGCACGCCTCCTGAGTCATAATGCTGGTGAGTTACCGCCGCTTTGATATCCAAAAGTTATTTCCGGCTGTATGTAATAACACAAAAAATATTCTGGGCTAATAATGTAAGAAATAACACACAAAATAACAAAACACTGCAAAGTTGCTTAGGAGCTAGAAGCAGAGCTGCTATATCTGTCGGTACCATCTTACTTGGTACAACCCCATGGCTGTAATTCTAAATAAGGTGACTCATGCTCCTGACATATGTCAATGAAACACGTTTTAAATGGAATGGAATTAATCATTTGTCCCTGTCTGTCCCACACGTTTCTGGTAGAGGAGATTAAGAAACATGAGTGATTTCAATTTATATAGAAGGTGAGATTTTATTGATAGTACTGTACAAACTACAGAATATTTTAATTTTCCCATTTTCATCTCACCAAGGTCTTCTGCTCTTGTCCCATTGAACAGCCTGAGTTTGTGACTGTGTTTCTGGTTCATATCACCCAGTTTGAGGGGAAAGGAGAACAGTCCAGATTATCAAAACAGATTGTCAAAGGTTGGTGTATGTAGTAGTTTACTGTGATGACAGTAATGTTTTTATGTTGCACCTTAATTGGGGAGGACGGACAATGGGATGGCACCAACACATCAAACACGTGGGAGAATTACCAATTATGTTTTATAACTAACTCAAGATAGACCAGAACCTGTCGTTTCCAATGGGAGCAAATTAATCATAGTGGGCAGAACAAACAAGGAGGTGGGCAGAACGCACAACGAGCTAGCGAGATCCTATTTGCGTGTTCTAGCATGTATTTGCGTATTTATGTTAGGGAACGCCTATTATGTGAAGTGCGCTTGTGCAATAACTCAATTCGTCCTTGCACTCCTTCTTAAGAACGCAATTTTTAAAAACTTTGGCAAAGGGTAAAGTCTACAAAACTTAGTCCACTCTGTTCGTAAAATATTTTAGTTTAGGAAATAGAAAACTGCATTGTGATCAAATACTTAATCGATGAGAACATGTGCAGAATGTCGGCCAAAATCCACCTCGCTCCATCTTCTCCCACTACTGGCCACTGGGCTTCCTCTCATCACCATATTTGGTAGAGTGGATACGCCAACCGGATGCTTCACATTTCTACATGCGGTGAAATATCTTGCTCGTTGGTCTATCTGTTAAACTACCCATTATCTTTCCTTTACCAATATGGCCGATAATATGCGTCATTGTTCTTAAATCACGTGGACGTTCACCGGGTGAACACTTCCGGTGGCGTTTCCTGTGTTTGTAAACTGAGAAAAATTGGAACTCCGACAATAAATATTAATCTGCGAAGCTCAACACATTTTTAAGGTAAACCAATTCTAAAATATACTTCCCAACAAAACCACCATAGAGTTAACAATGTATATGATTAAGCTATTTCCCCGAATGTTAAGGCAAATTAGAGTTATGACCATTTGTAGTGGCGCAAAACCCGCACGCCCTGCCTGTTGTTGTGTTGTCTGTGTGAGTGGGGGGCACTCAACCAGTGACTCTTCCTCTTACCCTTGCTATACCCCATTAGTTACCTCATGGTTGATTATTCGCAAAATATTTAGCTGAACAATATTTTCACTCATCTTACCCCATGTGTTGGTATTTGGCCTCGGTAACTGTCAGACAGTGATGTCTAGTTAGCTAACTAGCTAGCTTTAGATAGCTAGCTAACGTTGAGCTGGCACAGCTTTTCTCTCAGTATTCAGACATTATTGTTGCTAACTAGAGCACTGAATAATACTGCATGTTTTACAGGCCTATTGCAATGTTAAAACATAGGTTATCTATCCAATGCATTTGCCCAATGCTGCCTGCGTTATCATTGTGCTGCTGTGTGGGTGTGAACTTTAACAAGCTAACTAGGTAGCCCCTCCCTTCCAGGCAGCTTTAGCTGGCCCTTTGCATGAAGACTAGCAGTAGAATATAATCAACTGTGTGGCTAGGCTAAATCAGGCTTTCCTGTTTGTTTTTGTACTTGACTCCTAAAATGTGACATCATATCGTTAGCATAATACGTTGGTCAATATTGAATGTTCTCTTGAGTAACTTGCACATGCATGAATCATCACCCCTTCTCAGATCATCTTCATGAACTTCAAGATCATTTTTACAAACCGTATTTGTCCTTGTCCAGCTTTATTTATGTCTTCATTGCAACAATACTGGACAACAATTGTTTTCTATGGGAAGAGGTGGCATACACCAAACCATCTCCAAGCCTGATATACACTTCCTTCCTTTGTTGAGTTGACAAAGCCACATTTATAAAAGCACCCCTGATGATTAAACCAACTTGCACTGTAGCTAGTAGATATAGGCCTGAATATGAAAAGCAGTAGCCATAGTCAAAATAAACAAAATACAATAATTTTGGCCTCACAATAACCCTCTATTTCCAGGCCTTGGCCCCTGATTATGTGGGTGAGTGTGGTCTCTTCTCACCCCTCATCCTGAGTGACCCCCCTTGATGCGCCCCTGTACCCCCATACACACACACGCATTCAAACCACGCACCGGCGATGACACACCATCCCAACAACTCCGTTCGAGACCACATGAAATGGGTCAGTTGAATTGTCCTTGCTTCTTTCATCATTGTTTTGTTTTTATTTATTTATACATTTTTTTGTCTCTGTTCCTTCGCTGTTCCCTCTTCCTCACCGTTTTTCCCTTCGAGGCTTGACACACCAGGCCAAAAATCATCAGAGAACAGTCAGTGAACGACCATCTATAGTCCCCGCAGGATTTTGGCCCTGTGTGTCGGGCCTTTATGCCTGGGACTGCGGCCCTAGCCCTGATATGGACCCTGACGCTGACTGTGAGCGTCTGATTGTTTTGTCCTGTGTTGCTCCTGCAGGCTGGGTCGATGACCCTCCTAGGCCTCCATACTACACTCCAACTGAACTGCTGTTTGTGTTGCTCCTGCAGGCTGGGTCGATGACCCTCCTAGGCCTCCATACTACGCTCCAACTGAACTGCTGTTTGTGTTGTTCCTGTAGGCTGGGTCTATGACCCACCTTGGCCACCATACTACACTCCAACTGAACTGCTGTCTGTGTTGTTCCTGTAGGCTGGGTTGCTGGGCTGTGAGACAGTGCTGTCCAGCATGGCCCTGATGCAGGCCAACAACATGTCTGGCAGTCAGAAGAAGATGGCGTCACAGCCCGGCCAGGGTCAGCAGGGTCAGAGAGACCCCAACAACCCTGAGAGCCACCAGCAGCAGTCTCACCAGTCCCACCACAGCCACATGGTCCTGCCCTCTGGGGTCAGCTGCCCACCCCTGGTGAGAAACCGAGACACGCTAATGTTATAGGACGTAGTCTACTTACTACAAGTGCTTCTGTGTTCATTGGCATGGAGAACAACACTGTTGTTGTTTACATTTGGGAGTTAATTAATCAGAATTTATGTTCACGTAATTATTGTAAATCTATCAGAAATATAAAACATGTAATAAATATCTAAGCAGTAGCTCTATTTTGGTTAGTATGTTAGAAACATGAATTGCCAACCATTTCCCCCCTCTCTCTTCGATAGTTAATCAGAAAAGATGGACACTCGTTTCACACGCCCAGGCTGCTGGATGAGAAAGATATGCAGGCCAGCCATAATATGCAATCGATAAAGAAGAAGCACAGAAAATCAGGAACACCCAATAAAATGAGAGAGAAAGTGGAGGTAAGTAGTGTATGTGTGATGGAATGTACAATATTGGATACACTTACGGGACAGGTGTGTGTGTGTGCTGTAGCTTTACACTTTTAGGATGTGTGTATAATATGAGAAGTTGTAGTCTTCTGAACACTCATTGGGTTTCCCAGCAGGTGGAGATGGATATAAATGGTGATGATGATCATGATTCACAAGTCCAGAAGAACTTCATCTGTGAGCATTGCTATGGCGCATTCCGAAGTAGCTATCACCTGAAGCGGCACATCCTCACTCATACAGGTTTATATCACTTTACGTTTCCCCTTCCTTGCTCAGGAATACTCATCAAATGTGGCAACAGTTCTAACATTCATTTTTTAATTTTATTTAACCTTTATTTAACTTGGAAAGTCAGTTAAGAACAAATTCTTATTTACGGCCTACCTACAGGGACAGCCATAGTAGTACGGCGCCCCTGGAGCAAATTAGGGTTAAGTGCCTTGCTCAAGGACACATTGACAGGTTTTTCACCTTGTCTGCTCAGGTATTCAAACCAGCAACCTTTTGGTTACTGGGCCAGCGCTCTAACCGCTAGGCTACCTGCAGCCAATACAATCACTTAGTAGAGAAATATACACGGCTCACTCAAAAACAGGAAATTCAAACCATACCATTAGGTTTTGAACAGTGTTTTTGTGTTGTTGTTGTTTAGGGGAGAAGCCATTTGCATGTGACGTGTGTGACATGCGGTTTATTCAGCGATACCACCTGGACAGACACAAGAGAGTTCACAGTGGAGAGAAGCCCTACCAATGTGATCGCTGCAATCAGGTAAGAGGGATCTACACTCCACACTGTACACACACACCTGGTACACACTCTACCCCATTCCTAACACACACACACACCTGGTACACACACTACCCCATTCCTAACACACACACACACACTACCCCATTCCTAACACACACCTGGTACACACACTACCCCATTCCTAACACACACCTGGTACACACACTACCCCATTCCTAACACACACCTGGTACACACACTACCCCATTCCTAACACACACCTGGTACACACACTACCCCATTCCTAACACACACCTGGTACACACACTACCCCATTCCTAACACACACCTGGTACACACACTACCCCATTCCTAACACACACCTGGTACACACACTACCCCATTCCTAACACACACCTGGTACACACACTACCCCATTCCTAACACACACCTGGTACACACACTACCCCATTCCTAACACACACCTGGTACACACACTACCCCATTCCTAACACACACCTGGTACACACACTACCCCATTCCTAACACACACCTGGTACACACACTACCCCATTCCTAACACACACCTGGTACACACACTACCCCATTCCTAACACACACCTGGTACACACACTACCGCATTCCTAACACACACACACACACACACCTGGTACACACACTACCCCATTCCTAACACACACACCTGTTATCAGCAGGACAGGATACAACGTTGTGGAATGTTCAGATAGAAATATGCTATGTAGAACAAACATGTTTTAAGCTGACCACCATTGTTAAGGTAACCTGTCTAAATGACTACCTCCCCGTAGCACTCACATCTGTAGTTATGAAGTGCTCTGAAAGGCTGGTCATGGCACATCTACACCATCATTCCTGTCACGCTGGACCCACTCCAATTCGCATACCTCCCCAACAGACCCACAGATGACGCAAAACAGATGCACAGATAACGCGATCTCAATTGCACTTCACACTGCCCTTTCCCACCTGGACAAGAGGGGAAATAACTATGTGAGAATGCTGTTCATAGACTACAGCTCAGTGTTCAACACCATAGTCCTCTGTAATTTTATCAACAAGCTAGGGACCCTGGGATTGAACCCCTCCCTCTGTAACTGGGTTCTAGACTTCCCGACGGGCTGCCCCCAGGTGGTGAGGGTAGGCAACAACACATCCTCCACGCTGACCCTCAACACGGGGGCCCCTCTAGGTTATGTGCTTAGTCCCCTCCTGTACTCCTTGTTCACCCACGACTGTGTGGCCGCTCACGACTCCCCAACACCATCATCAAGTTTGCTGACGGTGGTAGGCCTGATCACCAACCGCAATGAGACAGCCTGCAGAGAGGAGATCAGAGAGTTGGCAGTGTGGCACCACGACAACAAGCTCTCCCTCAACGTCAGTCAGACCAAGGAGCTGACCGTGGACTACAGAGGAAAGAGGGGAGAGCACGCCCCCATCCACATTGACTGGGCTCTAGTGGAGCGAGTCAAGAACTTCATGTTACTTGGCGTCCACATCCCTAAGGACTTAACACGGTCCACACACACCCGCACAGTCATGAGGAGGGCACGACAGCGCATCTTCCCCCTCGAAAGGTTTTACAGCTGCGCCATCGAGAGCATCTTGACTGGCTGCATCACCGCTTGGTATGGTAAATGCACCACCCTCGACCGCAAAGCACTACAGAAGGTGGTGCGGATAGCCCAGTAAATCACTGGGGCCTAGCTCTAGGGCTGGGCGATATGACGATATATATATATCGTGTGACGATAGAAAAACGTATATCGTTTCATATTATTCTCTATCGTTTTATTTAGTTGTGTCGCAAATCACACTTTTTACGGCAATATTTTTCATCAATTGGACGACGCTTTGCCGTGTGGAAGGAAATTTGCAACACAAACAAACATGGAGGAGAGTGAACGTGACACAGTGAACGAGACACGGAGCTTGTACCTAAAAGAGGGGCTACTTCGGTCGCATGGGCGTGGTTTGGGTATGAAAAGTCTGACACGGACCAGAAAACCGTCCTCTGCAAAATATGCCGCAGGTGGGTCCCAACAGCAGGATCATACACCACTAACCTCTTTTACCACCTACGCAAGAATCATGTGAAACAGTGCGGAGAGAGTCTACGGGTGAGACCCAAAAAAGTACAGCCAAGTGCTCAAAACAAACTGCCCCCGACTCAGACGCTGCAAGAGGCATTGTTGCCAAATATCTATTTTGTTTGCTGCACTTTGGTTGTTGTCATACAATGCTATGTTTTTGTTTACTTGTTATATTTTATATATTTATTTGTGAGCCTTATTTTGCTGCTATAGTTTAAACTTGAAAGTTTTCCATGTTTACATTTGGTGTTTTATATACCAATATTTTTCAGGCCTGTATTAATGTGTTTGCTCCTACAATTCACACAGTTCTACTGTTAGAGTATTATATGTTTGGTTTTGATATTTTTGACCATATTCAAAGTTTAGGCCTATATTAACAATTAATATTTTATATTTTGTTACCTGCTTAATTGAAAATTTGAACCAAGGTTCTAAATATAAGGAGAAATAATCGAATATGAGTAATTACCTTTTATTCTAAATGTATTAAGAAATAGGCCTTACATGTGGTCATTATATATAAACTATTTATTCATTGAATTTACAGAAAATGTGCTAAATCGTGATATGTATCGTTATCGGGATATGAAATTACCTATATCGGGATATGAGATTTTGGTCATATCGCCCAGCCGTACCTAGCTCCCTGCCATCCAGAAACGTCTACCTCCAAGCCATAAGACTGCTAAATAGTTTGATCATGTTTACCGGGACTATCTTTCACTGACTCTATGCACATTCACAAGACTATACCCACTATATACACATTCACATACACTACATAAACACACAATAACGCGTATATTGACAACACAAACCCACTTTTACACTCATCACATGCTGCTGCTTCTCTGTTCTTTATGTTACTCTTATTATTATATATCCTGATGCCTAGTCACTTACTCATGTACATACAGTGCATTCGGAAAGTATTCACACCCCTAGAGTTTTCCACATTTTGTAACGTTACAGCCTTATTCTAAAATGGATTACACAATACCCCATAATGACAAAGCAAAAACAGGTATTGACATTTTTGAGAATGTATTCAAAATAAAGAAAACTGTCTAGGATTCAAAGTCATTTTATATATATATATATATTTGGACAGATGGATATCTTCAACATTATTAAGGTTACCCAATTTAACAAATCACACACACACACACACACAAAACAAACTTTGAAAATGCTTTGCAATTAAAATAAACAAAAATGCCTTTTCCTTATGGGGAAAAAGTTAGTACACCCCTACCTTTACCATCACATAAAATGGCTCAAATTTGAATGTGTACCAAAACAAGTACAAATGATTAGAAAACATTAGAGAGAAACTTAGGAGGGTCCAGCCTTCCATAAAGATAAGAAAATTGGTCTGATTTGGTCTTAACCATATGGGTTGTGGTAACACATCATGCAAAGATCAAAATACCTACCCAAGGCCTTCAGAAGAAAGATTGAGTCTAGGAGGGGTTACAAATCCATTTCCAAGCAATTGGAAGTACATCATTCCACTGTCCGATGAAAATTCCAGACCACTGGCAAACTACCTAGGACAGGTCGTCCCACCAAAGTCAGCCCAAGAGCTGACCAAAAGATGCTCATAGAAGTCTCTAAGAACCCCAGGGTAACATCAAGGGATCTACAGGCCTCTCTTGCCACAATCAATGTTGAATTGCATGGGTACACTGTAAGAAAGAGACTGCACAAACTTGGCCTACATGGGAGGTCAGGAAGGAAGAAGCCTCTGCTCTCAAAAAAGAATATCAAGATGCAACTGACTTTTGCCAGACAACACCTGGGTAAAGTCAGTTGTGTCTTGATATTATTTTTTGAGAGCAGAGGCTCCTTCCTTTATAGAAGGCTGGACCCTCCTAAGGTTTCTAATCATTTGCACTTGTTTTGGTACACCTAATTCAAATGTTAGCCATTTTATGTGATGGTAACGGTACGGTTGTACTCACATTTTCCCCATAAGGAAAATGCATTTTTGTTTATTTTAATTGCATATGTTTTTTTTTTTGTGATTTGTTAATTTGAGTAACCTTTATCTGTCAATAGTGTTGAAGTGAAGATTACATATCCATCTGTCCAAATATGTGAAAAAAGAGAACGTTCCAGGGGGTGTACTTACTTTTTCACATGACTAAGTATTCAGACATTTTACTCAGTAAAGCACCTTTGGCAGCATTTACAGCCTCGAGTCGTCTTGGGTATGATGCTACAAGCTTGGTACACCTGTATTTGGGGAATTTCTCCCATTCTTCTCTACAGATCCTCTCCAGCTCTGTCTAGCTATTTTCAGGTCTCTCCAGAGATGTTCGATTGGGTTCAAGTCCGGGTTCTGGCTGGGCCACTGGAGACTTGTCCCGAAGCCACTCCTGCGTTGATTTGGCTGTGTGCTTAGGGTCTTTGTCCTGTTGGAAGGTGAACCTTCGCCCCAGTCTGAGGTCCTGAGCGCTCTGGACTTTGCTCCATTCATCTTTTCCTCGATCTTGACTAGTCTCCCAGTCCCTGCCGCTGAAAAACATCCCCACAGCATGATGCTTCCACCACCATGCTTTCATCCAGACGTGACGCTTAGTATTCAGGCCAAAGAGTTCAATCTTGGTTTCACCAGACCAGAGTATCTTGTTTCTCATGGTCTGATAGTCCTTTAGATGCCTTTTGGCAAACTCCAAGCGGGTGGTCATGTGTCTTTTACTGAGTAGTGGCTTCTGTCTGGCCACTCTACTACAAAGGCCTGATTGGTGGAGTACTGCAGAGATGGTTGTCGTTCTGGAAGGTTCTCCCATCTCCACAGAGGAACTCTGGAGCTCTGCCAGAATGACCATCCGGTTCTTGGTCACCTCCCTGACCAAGGCCCTTCTCCCCCGATTGCTCAGTTTGGCCGGGTGGCCAGCTCTAGGAATAGTCTTGGTAGTTCCAAACTTCTTACATTTAAGAATGATGGAGGCCACTGTGTTCTTGGGGACCTTCAATGCTGCAGAAATGTTTTGGTACCCTTCCCCAGATCTGTGCCTCGACACAATCCTGTTTCGGCGCTCTACGGACAATTCGTCTGACTTTCCAAATCATGTTCTATCAATTTACCACAGGTGGACTCCAATCAAGTTGTAGAAACATCTCAAGGATGATTAATGGAAACAGGATGCACCTGAGCTCAATTTTGAGTCTGATAGCAAAGGGTCTGAATACTTATGTAAATAAGGTATTTCTGTTTTTTATGTTTTATAAACTAGCTAAAATAATGGGGTATTGTGTGTAGACAAAGCTGTAACGTAACAAAATGTGGAAAAAGTCATTGGGTCTGAATACTTTCTGAATGCACTGTATCTACCTCCGATACCTTATACACCTGCACATTGATCTGGTACTCCCTGGATATAGCTGTATAGCATTTTGCTACACCTGCAATAACATCTGCTAAACATGTGTATGTGACCAATCAGATTTGATTTGTTATATCGCCCTTCTTGTGTTTTTCATTCTCTTGTTACAATTTTTCTTTTCATTATACATTTTTAACTCCCCATCGTTGGGAAGGGCTTGTAAGCAAGCATTTCACCGTGAAGTTTACACCGTTGTATTCGGCACGTGACAAATAAAAATAGATTTGATTTGTAGAATAAGGAATCATGTCGGCTCTTCATTGAAATTTCTATCTGTAACGCTCAACAACGTTTTCCTTTTGAACATGGTCCAGGGTTTGGAGTCAATAGGTAGGTACATTACACTGACTCCTGTCATTTGTGGTTATAAGTATGCTCTCCTTCTGCCCCCATTTCAGAACTTCTCACGGACGGACCGTCTGCTACGTCACCGGCGTCTGTGTGGAGCGGGGTCCAGCCTTCCCAAGGAGGAGAACCAGTCATTCTGCGAGAGCAGAGGAGGAGCCTACTCCCAGGATGCACCTGGGCACACGGCTGCCTGGAGCCCCCTACAGCAGCAGAACAGCCGTCTGGCTGTCTAATCTCTGACCCCTCAGAGAAACCCCCAACACACAGTCAGCATACTGGAGCAGACCAGTACTGCGTCGTCCCTCAGCCTCAGCCCAGATAAACCTGGCTAAGACACAAGACAAAGACACCAAACCTTATGCTGTTTTCACCAGCGAGCTCATATCCTGTTGATGGGATAGTGAATTATTTTCTACTCGTTTTATTATATTTTTTGTATCGTTACGTACATGGTACAAGACCTGGGGTGGGAGGGGTTTGGGCAAGCTGTCATATTACTATGGCAATTAATTCACAAACTGACTTGTAGCCTCAATTGGACTAGTATTTTTTTGACTGGGAATGACCATGAAGACCCAATGTAAGGTTTGTCTGGTCAAACCAATATACTCCCCTGGCTTTGCTTTTTTACCATTGAGTGTTTGTGGAATCTCACTATTGGGCAATACTGATCAGTAACCTAGGACACTCTTCCTGTTCCATAAGCAGCCTCAGTGGTCATTGGCCAACCAGGTCATAGGCCAACCAGGTCATACTATGGACATGATTAAGTTATTTTAAAGACAATGGTGAACACACAAATCCTTGTGGCCTTGAACCATTCAGATGAATTCAAAGTTGATTCTGTTACTACTACTTGTAGCTCACTAGCTCCTGGACTACTTTGTTAGGGAATGGTTGTGAGCTAATAGACCTGTGTAACTAGCTGATCCTACCTTCATGTAGAGACCGTTAGGGAGTTCATTAATTTCTTGTTCTCTGTTGTGTGTCCCACACATCCACCCAGTCCTTGTTATGTGTTTCATTCAATGCCATCTAAAGATATCTAACTTATGTAATTTGATAAACACCATCTGACCAGTGTAACTCTAGAACCTCTCATAGGTACCGTTTTGGGGATAGTGACCATAGAAATATAATTACTAATGTCCATTCTAGTATTCTATTTCTATGTTAGTGACCTCAGTCTTTTCAGTGAATAATCAGGACGTCTGTGTATGTAGGCCTATTCTATATTAATTCACTCTATGAAGTCTGTCTTTCCTAACCCTTGTGTTATTTTAATTCATTGTTATCACATGCCCTGAGTATGTTTATCCAGCTTGTCATATTTCATATTTCTGGTGTTATTTTAAAGAAGGGGGTCATCATAAGCAGCAGATTAAGCAGGGTGGTTGACCTCTCAACTTTGACCTGCTCTGACCCAGAATTGAGCCATGTTTTTTAATGAATGCTTCCTCTATAATATACCATGTTATGTTTCTATTTACCTCTGACATCTTCAGTGAAGATTACCATTTCTGATCCAAAACGACCCCTACAACCTAGGCACAACCTAGGATCAATATAACCATTATGGTTATAGCTATTGCTTCTGTCTGTCTAATCCTCTCAGAGCTACAGGCATGGCTAGGCAGTAGGGGCTAGCGGTCAGTTTGGAATTCAGTATATGGCTACTCAGTGGGGTTCTTTTAATTCACATTTTTATTGGAGCGTCTCAAGCTCCATTATGGTAACCTGGTCCCAGATCAGTTTGTACTGTCTTGCCAACTCCTGTAAGTAGCCTTCTGCAAGCTGGAACAGCTCATAGGCGCAGATCTCATGTTTCTGTAGAGTGAGGCAGCTTGAAATACAAGTACACCTCCTGGACAGAACGCTAGTCTATTGCAGGGCCTTAGCCCCAATCCATCTCCTGAATGCGGAGTGTCAAGCAGAGACGCATCAGGTCCCATTTTTTTGTCTTTGGTATGACTCGGCCGACCGTCCAATCTCAGGGCGGACTCTCTAATCACAACGCCACTGAGTTGGTCATTGTCATATCTACGACCATAGGAGTGGGCTATATAGCACAAACAGATCTGGGACCAGGCTACCATTACGACATTCTGTATCTGTAAACACTGGATTGGGGAAGTGTGAAATATAGGAGAAACAACAGTTATCTGTATAGAGGACCAGTAGTTACTATTGCATCACTGTCAGACTGTTAGTTGTGTCAAAGGAGTTTTATGGCAGTTAGTTTTCTACTGCTGAATTTAAGTTTATATATTTTTAAATGTAATTTCAATTAGGAGTAGAGGCTGACTTGCCACTAGTGCCTGTCTAGTGTAGCAGTCATGATTAGTTAATTTACTTTTTATTACTGGTAGTTTTGCATGCATTTGTGATCCCCAAAATTAAATTAAGTAATATTTTATACATTTTGTTTTTGGTAAAGACAGTAAAAAGGTTTTGATAAAATTAGTTTTTATTTTTAAAATAATAACTTTGTTATTGTCACGATTCTAGTCCCTATCACAGGCTAAAAGTACATTTTTGATCCAGTAAGACTTATTGTAGTGAATGGAAAACTAGGGCCTCAAGCTTAAATAAAGGTGTTTCTCTTTTTAATGTCTTTAAACATGTGGTACTGTTCCCGCTTTATAATATGATCAAGGGAGATGTAGTTTCACCCATCTTGCCAGTAGATGGCACACAGGTTCAACTGAATTGGACGCCAAATCATATCTGGCAACCATATTGCCTAGCTGCTATACACCGCTAGAGGAGGCTCGATCCCCAGTCTAATTGTGACCCAACAGCAGCAGGCGGGCTTTGATACTATTCTCATCATTATCTAGTACTGATAGCGTTAGATCATTACATTTGTTCTGAGATGGTTTAGGAAGAAAGAGAGTGAAGCAACCTTAGATGGCCTAGCTTGTCTAGTGAGAACAACAACATTCTGGGAGAGTGGTGTTGAGACTATAGGTAGGAGTAGCCTACCAACTGTCTGAACAAATCGTGAGCTGGGGCCATCCCTCTCTTGTATTGGGTTTTCCCTTCTATACCTCTCCCCCCTCTCTTTTGGGGGCCATCACTTCCTTTCCAAACCTCTCCCCTTTGTATTGGACCCATCTCTCCCACCATACCACATTTTGAGGCTATTCTCTCCATACCCCTCTCTTCACCCTGTATTGGGGCTATACCTGCCCCCTCCACCCTTATTGACCAGGCTTTGTCATTAAACCTCCAGGACGATTAGCTGGATGAGATCAGCCTGAGCTGGAGGTTGCAGGCCAGGGAGTCCACCCCTGATTTACAGCACCCACGGGCTGGAGTACTACACTGGGCTGCCTTAAGTGAGGGAAAAGGTGGTGATACGATACCTCTCCATCATCGCAGAGAGTGTTGTAATCATCCAGGTTTTAAATCATTCTGCAGACAGACTGTATGTGGTTTCTCTCCAACACTGGCACTGCGTCCCAAATGAAAACCTATTCCCTACATAGTGCACTACTTTCGACCAGAGGGCCTGTAAAGTGAATAATTAAATATTCACTTCCTCGTTCCTCCTCACCCCATCTGCCATTCTACACGACCTCCAACAGCGGTGTGGCCACCCATTAATGAAAATTATGAAATATTAATACAGGAATTGTCTTGTCACTTAGAATTCAGGTTTAAGCAATTAAAACTGATAGATCAATTGTTTTATTCATGAGTATCTAGTCGTAAAGCATGGTCTATATATCATGATGTGCTTCTATGGTAAACCATAGTCTTCTAAGGTATCTCAACCCACAGCCTGTTAGTAAACAGATACCAAACACTTTCCCATACATTCTGAAATCCCATCAACTCTGCACAGAGAAATATTCTTAATAAGAATATTATTTTGTTTAATAAGAACAAAATATTCAGAAATACTCAATGCAATTATTCTGAAATTAATTATATATGAGGATCTGAATCCTAAAACACAGTATAACACAAAGGCATAATAAACCCATATAAGAACTGTTCAGAGGACCTGAGACGTCAGTGAGCGTGAAGTGCTCTCTTGGGACAGGAAAGCAAGAATGGGCTCTTATTAAATGGCAGCCATCTTACATGACTGACTGCATTTTCTGCTGCTTGAGGGTGACAAACAAAATGGCTTCCAAATAGTTCATTCATTGGTAAATGCATTACTAAAAACAGATAGCAACTCAACTCTATTATGCACAGGCAATCACTTGAGAAAAAAGCATACTGAAAGTCTCTTCCATATGTGGCTGATAAGAAAAAGGTGTGTTCCACGAAAAGTGTGCATTTTGCGTCCCTTTGATATTCTAAGTAGAAATTATGCACCAATATAGATTTAAAAAATCGAAGTTCCCTTCAATATAAACCACATCGATATTTTTTTTTTTGTATGAATAAAGAATTCTGCATTTTGACATGTCTCTGTGCACCGTGTGTGACTTCTAGGAAGATTTCAACCACAGGCGGCCGGTGGAAACTTGATTGGGGAGGACGGGTTCATAGTAATGGCTGGAATGGAATAAATGGAATGGTGTGGAACACATCAAACACACGGTTTCCATGGTGTTTTTTATTAAGTTGAACATGTGCCCTTTATGACAGACTTAAAATTAGGCGAAAGTCGGCAAACAAACCTGTATACCTAGGGGCCTTTTGAGACCCTTGAACCGTTGAAAATCTGATGTTGAAGAAAGACAGTTAAGACAACACATTATTTTGCTCCCAAGTGGCGCAGCGGTTTAAGGCACTGCATCTCAGTGCTAGAGGAGTCACTACTTCCCGGACTAAAAAAGGCCTTAAGTCACTCTGAAATCTCCATGGGCATCATGTCATAAAGGCATGAACAAACCGGTAGGATTCAGGACCAAGAAGTAGGTTCGAGAAAGTTTAAGATAGATATAGTAAAGGTAGATCTGCTGCATATAAAATATGAGTCTCCTTAATGTGTTCTCACCTGCTGACCACGCAGATCAATAGAGGAGAATTTTAACAAGTTTTCTTCCAGGCTCAACTTCTAGGCTCAGCTCTAGGGGCGTGACTTCTGGGCTGTGTCCCAAATGTCACCCTATTCCTTATAAAGTGCACTACTTTCGACCAGAGCTCATCTGGTCAAAAGTAGTGCACTTTATAGGGAATAGGGTGCCATTTGGGACGCAGCCCTGGTTTGAGAGACTGTCTGGCGGATGGGAGAGATCAAAACTGAGCGTGGCGGATGGGAGAGATCAAAACTGAGCGTGGTGGATGGGAGAGATCAAAACTGAGCGTGGCGGATGGGAGAGATCAAAACTGAGCGTGGTGGATGGGAGAGATCAAAACTGAGCGTGGCGGATGGGAGAGATCAAAACTGAGCGTGGCGGATGGGAGAGATCAAAACTGAGCGTGGCGGATGGGAGAGATCAAAACTGAGCGTGGCGGATGGGAGAGATCAAAACTGAGCGTAGCGGATGGGAGAGATCAAAACTGAGCGTGGCGGATGGGAGAGATCAAAACTGAGCGTGGCGGATGGGAGAGTTCAAAACCAGCACAGTAATATGTTTACCGCTTTAACTTACACATAGCGGCGATAGAAAATCTTTTTAATGCCCTATTAATATGATTAGGCTGATCTCTTGTCATGAGTGAGCAGCCATGGTGCAGAATCTCTCTCACTCTCTCTCAGCAATGTTCCACTTGAGCAGACTGACCTAACCTATAAGTGTCAGGTGAAGGAGTGAGGAGGGTTCTGATATCAGGGTGAATGATGCACGAATCCTTGGGGTTTGATAGACAGGGCCGGCCTCGCTATTTACCCTTAGAGATATTCACGGGTCACCAGTGGTACAGAAGTGCACTCTGGGGTCATATTCGTAAAGTGTCTCAGAGTAGTGAGTGCTGATCCAGGATCAGTTTAGCCTTTTGGATCATAATGAATAAGATAAGGGTGGGACATGATCTTAGATCAGCACTCTTACTTTGAGACGCTTAATGAATACAGGCCATGGGCTCTTTTTGATCTCAAGGGGATAGACTGTCTGCCTGGCTGATGGAGACATAGACAATAGATAGATGACTAACTGTATTTATGACTCATAGGAGATATTGTACCAGTGGGCAGATAGACAAGGATTCAAAGTGACTTTGGCAGTTTGCTTCTGTTGATCAGCTCTGCGATAGATACGGTGATTTAGTCTTCCATTTTAGTCTTATTATAGGTTTTGATGTATTATCAGTGATATAAATCTGCCTCGTTGATTAAAGGATATATGGGCTGGGGATGGGGGGGTAAGATAGGTGGATGGTTGAGGGGGCACTTGTCTTTACTGCGGGATCTGAGGAAGGCGCTACGCAACGACAGACAGATGCACACACACACACACACTCCCAATTCAACGACGATGACTGGGGTGGCATGTCCTTTCTCTTTTAATCTGACTCTCTCTAGTAGTGGGTCTCATCCTCCCTCTGTGTGACTCTCTAGTAGTGGGTCTCATCCTCCCTCTGTGTGACTCTCTAGTAGTGGGTCTCATCCTCCCTCTGTGTGACTCTCTAGTAGTGGGTCTCATCCTCTCTCTGTGTGACTCTCTAGTAGTGGGTCTCATCCTCTCTCTGTGTGACTCTCTAGTAGTGGGTCTCATCCTCTCTCTGTGTGACTCTCTAGTAGTGGGTCTCATCCTCTCTCTGTGTGACTCTCTAGTAGTGGGTCTCATCCTCTCTCTGTGTGACTCTCTAGTAGTGGGTCTCATCCTCTCTCTGTGTGACTCTAGTAGTGGGTCTCATCCTCTCTCTGTGTGACTCTCTAGTAGTGGGTCTCATCCTCTCTTTGAGTGACTCTAGTAGTGGGTCTCATCCTCTCTCTGAGTGACTCTAGTAGTGGGTCTCATCCTCTCTGTGTGACTCTCTAGTAGTGGGTCTCATCCTCTCTCTGTGTGACACGCTAGTAGTGGGTCTCATCTCTCTCTGTGTGACTCTCTAGTAGTGGGTCTCATCCTCTCTGTGTGACTCTCTAGTAGTGGGTCTCATCCTCTCTCTGTGTGACTCTCTAGTAGTGGGTCTCATCCTCTCTCTGTGTGACTCTCTAGTAGTGGGTCTCATCCTCTCTCTGTGTGACTCTCTAGTAGTGGGTCTCACCTCCTCTCTTCTAATGACATCAGTCAGCCCGGCAGTGTTATCCAGAAGGCAGCACCACCTACCTTTGGGGATAAGATTTTATGACTGAAACCTGACACCGTTTCTGTGTCCTATAAGCGACAGAGCTGTAACTCACTTCAAAGGCAGCTGGCATCGAATCACAGCACAGTCATAAATTCCCCTGTCACGCCTGGGCCAATCAGGATGCGGCACTAAATCACACCTGTCACTCTGGCGGCCAATGGAAAGACGCCGGCGGTAAATCTGTCAAGGTACGTCTGTTAACAGTGTTTTGGTGTGGTTGGGGAATCCGTGGGGGGGGGGGAGAGCAGAGAGAGGAGAGAGAAAGAGCGCGAGAGAGAGAGGCGAGAGAGAGTAGATGACAGAGGGAGGAGGGAAGGGAGAAAGGGAGTGAATGGAAGGCTAGAGGTATGCAGCAGAATAAAATATATCAGTTGGCAGACAGAGGGACTAACTAGCTGAAGGCAGGCTGGGCTGAGGCGGACACTTCCCCGGGTCTGAGGCTCAGGGTATGGGTTTGGGTCTGCGTGCCGAGAGTGAGCTGGCTGACCAGATGGGATCCCTCCTTCAGGTCTCTGCAGCAGTCTGCAGACAGCCGGTTCAAATGAAGAGAAGTTGTTGTCTGGGTACTATCAGCACAGCAGGGCAGAGGCCTGGATGTGAAAGGATTTCATTCTGCTTCTAAATCACACACAGAGAGAGATGAGACAGCGAGAGCCTTGCTATTGAGAAAGGCCGCCGTAGTCAGACATGGCTCTCAAGAGAAGACAGGCTATGTGCACACTTCACAGAAAATGAGGTGGAAACTGAGCTGCACTTCCTAACCTCCTGCCAAATGTATGACCATATTAGAGACACATATTTCCCTCAGATTATACAGATCCACAAAGAATTAGAAAACAAATCCAATTTTGATAAACTCCCATATCTACTGGGTGAAATACCACAGTGTACCATCACAGCAGCAAGATTTGTGACCTGTTGCCACAGGAAAAGGGCAACCAGTGAAGAACAAACACCATTGTAAATACAACCCATATAACACTGTATATATAGATAATATGACATTTGAAATGTCTTTATTCCTTTGGAACCTCATTTTTTATTTCATTCATTTTGTTTATGATCTAGTTCACTTTCTATGGGAATACATATGCTCTGAGACCAGGTTGCCCACAGAGCCCCAGGCCAGCAACACAATTTGAAAACAAATCCAATAGGCGAAATACCTCAACGTGCAATCACAGCAGCAAGATATGGCCTGTTGCCATGACACAATGGCAACCAGTGGAGCACCAACAACATTTAAACACCACCAGTACTGTTTATGCATCTTTCTCTACTATTCATACACCTACTATTTGCACATTACTGAAACACTGCACATAGCTGATAATATAACACTTGAAATGTCTTGGATCTTTTTTACACCTTTTTGAATGCAATGTTTACTGTTAATTTCTAATAGTTTCTTGTTGATGTTGTTAAATATATGTTTCTTCACACATTTGGAAATCACTTGCTTTGGAAATGTAAATATACTGTGTTTCCCATGCCAATAAAGCCCCTTTGAATAGAGAGAGAGAGAGAGAAAGAGTTTATGGGTAAAAAAACAACCATAGGAACTACTGCAAAAGACATAGGGGAATAGTAGTGCAGAGGTGGAGTATTGTTGATTTATTACACCCTTGATAATGCATGTCATTAACCTTTCAATGTGTTAGAAAATGTATTTGACATAGTTTGAGAAGCAAATGAAATGTGATGGATGGATAAATATGTTCATGCAAAAGCACTGTTATTCAATGATTGAAAAAAAGCGTTATCCTAACAAAACTATTAAACCTTCCCAACGAAAGAATCAACAGTAGCCAATAAACCAGCTAGGGTTCTGGTAACATACATCAGGGATTGATCATCCGCAATAACATCTGCTAAACGCGTATGTGACCAATAAAATATGATTTGTTCTTTTGTCATTGATAGTAACAACATTTTTTTTTTTTTTGCAAAGACATACATTGGTGTGTTGAGTTATGGCTGAGGAGACCAGAACAGAGAGAATGTGCTGTGGTGTGTTCTCTGGCGGTGCTGTTGTTTTTGGCTGGCTTTTTCTATTCTATGGGAATACATACACTGTGAGGGCCGCCATGGCGACCAGAGCCATAAAGCATGTTAGACTGTAGTGATGCTGTTGATAAGAGACCAGCCCAGGACCCCTCCTCCACATGGCCCTCCATGCACACTCCCAGCTCACACACTCTGCGCACACACACATGCGAGGAGGCGACAAGCAGAGAACCCCAACATACAGCACCCCCAAACAATCTTTAGACCTACCCCCCCTCCACACATCACCAAAATACCAGCCCCCCACCCCCTCCACACAGACACGCCTGTATGGCTCATGTCCACAATATCTCTCTGTGTTGATTCTGACTGGACTAAATGTTTTCCTGGTGCAACACAGAAACATTGGGATATAGCACTAAGATACATTGGGGTATAGCACTAAGAGGTATAGTACTAAGATACATTAGGGTATAGCACTAAGGGGTATAGCACTAAGATACATTGGGATATAGCACTAAGATACATTAGGGTATAGCACTAAGGGGTATAGCACTCAGATACATTGGGGTATAGCACTAAGATACATTGGGGAATAGCACTAAGATACATTAGGGTATAGCACTAAGATACATTGGGGTATAGCACTAAGATACATTGGTTTATAGCACTAAGATACATTGGGGTATAGCACTAAGATACATTGGGGTATAGTACTAAGATACATTGGGGTATAGCACTAAGATACATTGGGGTATAGCACTAAGATACATTGGGGTATAGCACTAAGATACATTGGGTTATAGCACTAAGATACATTGGGGTATAGCACTAAGATACATTGGGGTATAGCACTAAGATACATTGGGGTATAGCACTAAGATACATTGGGGTATAGCACTAAGATACATTGGGGTATAGCACTAAGGTGTGGTGTTTGTAATGTATCAAGGTCTTACACATTATAGCCTGAGACTTCAACCCAGTCATAATAATGTCCTATTGGTTTAAATATTTTATAGTGTAGAGCAGGGGTGTCAAACTAATTTTAGGCCGGGGAGAAGTGGTTATATTGAGAAGTGTTTTTTTTTTTTTTTACTCAATTCACTCATGTGGGCAGATGACAATAATTGACTGACTCTTACTCACACACTCTCTCTTTTACTGTACACAGCATCTATCAATTACAAGGCTCTAGCCCATCACATGCTCCTGACTGTTTAACAGCGTGTTATGTACGTGTCAAGCCGTGGCGTTACAGACTATCATACTCATTCCTGTATAATTAATATAAATGACCTCTGGGTTTTACGACGGTGTAACTGTAATTAGCCGATGAAAGGGAGTTGTTGACTGCCCCCAAGGTACCGCCTACCCTGCCGAAGGAATACCTAGACGGAAACTAAGTGAGGGGACGGCAGGACAAAAACGCACACACAACATTTAATTGGCACATACTGAATATCTAGATGAAAACTAAGTGATGGGATGACCCAGGAGGCACCAGGGTGTGTGTGATCCAGTGGAACCCTCTCCAGTCCCTCCCTCCCCTGCTGGGGGAGGACACAGTGAGGTGGATCTGATCTAATCACTTACTGCAGTGCTGCTGTCTAGATCTGCTGTTCTGTCCAGCCTTGTCCTCTTTAACCTTCACATTATAGCCTGGTTAAACCAGACTGAACGCTACTGGAACAAAGGAGCCTATCACATCTCCCCTCCCCCAAAATCACACGTGTTTTGGTCGGGACATATAGAATAGGCAGAATTTTTCTATCTGCTGACTGGTTTGATAATGGAATGAATAGATGCAACATCATATCCTAATCCTTTCTAAAATGCTTAAAGACAATGATAACCCACAAATGCAATTCATGGCATCTCGGTATCCATTTCAAGAGAGTAAAGAGCGGTTGACTTGTCCACCTAGCAACACAAATTGTAGGCTTTTACAGTGGACCTGACTGGAGGCCAGCCAAGATAATGGATCTGCAGGTCAAAGCCAATAAATGTTTTATTAACTTCACTTAACTTCTTCCTCTCTCTCTGTGTCCCTGGCAGACACTCCTCTGTTACTGCAGCCTATAGACATCCACTCCTCTGTTACTGCAGCCTATAGACATCCACTCCTCTGTTACTGCAGCCTATAGACATCCACTCCTCTGTTACTGCAGCCTATAGACATCCACTCCTCTCTTACTGCAGCCTATAGACATCCACTCCTCTGTTACTGCAGCCTATAGACATCCACTCCTCTGTTACTGCAGCCTATAGACATCCACTCCTCTGTTACTGCAGCCTATAGACATCCACTCCTCTGTTACTGCAGCCTATAGACATCCACTCCTCTGTTACTGCAGCCTATAGACATCCACTCCTCTGTTACTGCAGCCTATAGACATCCACTCCTCTGTTACTGCAGCCTATAGACATCCACACCTCTGTTACTGCAGCCTATAGACATCCACTCCTCTGTTACTGCAGCCTATAGACAGGCTGCAGGACATACAGCTATTCTCAAGCAATCACACCTTTCAGACATGAGTGCATTTCTCAACTGGTCAAATTAAGCCAAACCATCATTAAAGACAGAGAGATCAGAGAAGAGGCGCAAAGTAAGGGGGGGGGGGGGGGCTTTAGGTGCCCATCTACTCGCTGTGTTAGATAGTAGCGGTAGTAGTACATGGTCCTAGAGACAAGCTGGGGTTGTCAACTTACAACTGGCTTTGTGAGTGAGTACAGTCAAGACACAAAGGGAAGATCTATGAAGGAGTTATGACTTTTATTGGGCTCAGAGGAGGCTGGTGTGGGGAGTTATAGGAGGACAGGCTCATTGTATTGGCTGCAATGGAATCAATGGAACGGTATCAACCACATCAAACACACGGAAACCATATTTGACTCCGTTCCATTAATTTCATTGGAGCCAATACAATGAGCCCGTCCTCCTATAGCTCCTCCCACCAGCCTCCACTGATTGGGTTATATCACGGACACTGAATGATATACTGATGCTTCATACAAACCAGACATCTGAAGCAGACATGTACCTCCATCTGTCTGTGTTGCCTCAGGAAAACATGAATAATGCTGCAAATAGTAGAGTCAAGGTCTGGACAAGGAGGACCGCTCACTCCAAAACGGTCCACATTAGGCATGGTCATGGATGGTAGACCAGTTACGCAACATGATGCGCATCTCAGTTTGTGTCCGACACCTTAAAAACGTGTGCAGCTACACCAGGGTCATATTTATCAAACACCAAATGGAAGAAAACAGACTGAACAGGGAGGGACTACCATTTTCTCTCCCGTTGAGAAATGTTGTATAAGGTTCGTAATGAACATGACCCATTGGTAGTGAAATGCAGCAACCAAAGATAATGAGAATATTTTTGTAATAGACATCACTGCCAGGTACAGTATCTACGTGATATAGTGTCTGATCTCACATCCATTTCTCCGGAGGGCATCTTCATTTGCATTAAGAGGAGCATGTTTTTGTGAGGTTCAAAAAATATTAACTGAAGCTCACAATTCATCTCTCTACTGCTCCGTTTGAAATGGATCGCAAGTGCAGGATGATTATCAAGGGGGGAAAAAAACCTGACTAATTATTTGTAAAACTCCTTTACAATAACACAGCATCCAAACACATAATGCCTAACTGAAAATGTACTTACATGTAAAGTGTTCACCTCAGGAATGTGTTTTGGTATATCGACCAGAAGATGGAGCCCTTGCTTTAGCTGTGAGTCACTCCCTGTTTGGCTAGCAGAGTTATCTGTAAGTACCATGGTATGACATGAGAACTCTGCAACTGAGAAAACAGTACATTTTCAAGTGGACTGAAATTCTCAAATTCTACAGTGGCTAACTGTGCTTCCATTCATAAAACCCTGACATTAACATATTTAAAAGTGTGGCAAGAACAAAAAAGGGTGAACAAGAACATAAGCAACCACAAAATACCATAATAGTCGCAGCTTCAGTGTCTATGAATGTTTTTATTCAAAAGAGTTAAATGTTTGAATTTATCCAGTATTCTGACTAACTGATCTGACCATATAAATTCATAATTTTTATGGTCTGTACTATATCAGAGATGAGGGGCATGAAGCTGTCAACTGAAATGGTAAGAAAATGCAAACCAGGCAGCTGGAATGTATTGACACACTACCATCCAATATCCCTCTCACAGCTAGTTTTACAGCAAGATATCAGAATAATACACTTTTACAGTAAAGACACACAATAGAAATGATTGATTCTGACAGACAAAACTAAAATATATCCCTGGCCCTGGGAGTGTCTGATTGGATGAGCGATCAGCCTCTCCTCAGTCCTGATTGGAGGGATGGGAGGAATGGTGTGGAGTGAGTAGAGGGGAAGAGATGACATCACAGAGAGAGGAGCCATGCGTAATGGTGGTACAGTATTCGATGAGGGGAGTCGACAGGTCCTATCGTAGCAGAGACCATTTGATCTGTTCCTTGGCAGACTGTAGCACCTGTAGAAGAAAACTGGCCTTATAAAATAGGATCATACAAACAAGTAAACATACAAACAAACCCGTTTGAGTAATGAGCCTCCAGTCTGTGTTTATGACATTTTTTTTTAAAACAAGACTTCCCCTTTAGAAACAATGAATGTAAATGAATACCACCTTGATGGATAGACAGAGACCAATTTCCCAAAGCAGATGTTTTTAATCTCAATAACAATAATAATTAAGTAACTCACTGTAAGAGTGTGATTAAAATGGTCAAAAAGAAACAGAACTTTTAAGCTAAAAGAAAAAGAAAAAAATTCAAGCAAGAATTTTGATAGGACTGTCTGGGAGTGGTCTGAGTGAGGGACCTAATTAGAAGGGGCCAATGGGAGGGATGTGTAAGCACAAAACTATAGGTGTTATTGTAAGATGTTTCAAAGTCTTTGTTATTGGTCTATTAATTTATACCACCTGGTGATGTCCCCAGGCAGGCCATAATCCCACCCATGCAAAACCGGCTGATTAGAAGGTCCTGTATATATGTTTTTTTCAAATAGCAACTATCAGGAAATAACACTGATCACATTTACAGTGTTAGTTTCATTAGCTGTTCTACAAATATGACAAAACACAGGAAACCGGAATTTTGACTGCACTGGGTCTTTAAGGAAGTGGAGGGAGACCATACGATTCACAATTATTTTTTTTTAAAAACAAAATTTACCTCAACAAAAAGTTTGACAAAGGTTGGATAGAGAAAGATGAGTAATGCCAGTAAATTAAAATATGCAGGAATGAATTAATAATTAATTAGTTGAAGGGAAATAACCATAAGGAAGACGGACAGCCATTAAATCAGTAGACAGGGAGGGAGAGAGGAGGGAGAGAGAGAGACAGACCGAGACAGAGAGCGAGAGGGATGGCAGCAGCCGGGCACAGGCCTCTTAAATTAGAACATTAATCAGGACGGAGAGGAGCTCAGCTCATAGGCCACACACACACACACACACACACACTCACGATGGAACCACCGCTGGCTACCGTACCACCTGCCAATAATTTGCAATTGTGTGCTTTACATGCATAAGGAAGTATGGAAGCAGTAGGATAGGAGAGAGTGATGCTGAAGTATATGAGAGAGGGATATTGGTAGCCTGGAAACCCAGACTATATTCAGCTCTGTTTTACTCTACTGTCACTAAACTAGTAAAGTGAAACTAGTGTGGTGAAATGTAGTTTGATTCAGTCTGGATTTCCAGGCTAGGACATTGGGCCCAGCTCTTAAGCTTGTAAGGCTGGGCCCTGGTCAAAAGTAGTGCACTACATAGGGACTAGGGTGCTATTTGGGGACACATCCTAAGTCTCAGGAGAGAGAATAATGCAATGGAGCATGATCCACACTGATCAATGTAGTATGCTAAGATAAATGTTGTAACTAGGGCTTTTCTACTCGCCTGGGTGACAGTCTGCTCGGAGTAAGGCACATCTTCCCCCTGTAGGAGAGATTACATAGCGGGGTTAGGCAACCACACTCAGAACATTAGGGTCCACTGGGTTGAGTGAAGACTGAGGAGAGAAGAGGAAAGGGGCCCTTACTTACCCTTAGTGCCACGCGGTGGACCACTTGCTGAGGATCACTTTCCAGAATCACTCTTTAGGAGACAGCAGAGGGAGAAGCTTGTTATCACTCTCACACTGTGCAAAGTGACGGCCACACAGAACCAGACCACAGCAAAGATCATACAACCATGCTTATTGGTTTGGACGGTTGAAAATAAGCAGTCTATATCCAATCTAAAATAAAATGGCGAAATTATAAGATATGGAACTCACCCCCCATCCACAATTTCGTCCACAGCGAGAAAGAGACCTTCCATATTCTCAAGTAGAGCTCTCCTCTCAACATTCTTCCTACAGAGAAAAACAACAGATAATTATTCAAGCCTTGCCTTTTGATGAAAGATGTGATGTACGAGTTAGGTCTCACATCAACATTTGGCTCAGTGAGTCAAACAGACAGTTTAGAACAGCCATAGATCTCACCTCAACATTTGGCTCAGTGAGTCAAACAGACAGTTTAGAACATCCATTAGCATCAACTGTTGGTGGGAAACAAAACACAGAAACAACAAAAAGATCATTTAGAGCATGGCAGGGTGCACTGCACTGAAATTAAACATAAGTTATTCATTATGTTTCCAATATGATTACCTCATTTTCATGTGAGCTTCCAATGACATAGAAGAAGAGATCAATGTTGCTCTTGTAGATGACTGTGAGGCCCTCTAGCAAAGCTATCTCACCTGAGTAGGCACAGAAACATGACAATGGCTGCGTTTAGACAAGGAGACCAATTCTGATCTTTTTTTCACTAATTGGTCTTTTGACCAATTAGATCAGCTCTGAAAATGATCTGATGTGAAAAGATCTGGTTGCGCAAAAGACTAATTAGTGGACAAAAGATCTAGTTACATAACAAGGCTGAGGTAAAACACTATTCACTGACCAGAGAGTGTGTGTGTGTGTGTATTCAAATGCATTTCGTACTGTCAGTCCGGTGTGTCTTGCTGAAGATATTCTTCTCAAAAGCTTTCTGTTCCTTCACTGAAGGGTATGTGTCATCATAATACTGTAAATAAAGCATTAATAAAAAGAGGGGTGAAACCACAACTAAATGTTGTTAGTACATTTCATACGGTAGGCTAATAATGCATTTGGGTATTACATAATTACAGAATGAGTGACATAGCATGGATCACCAATTTTGGCCCTGAGCTAAGATTACTGGGTGCGTGCATGCTTTTGTTCCGACCCAGCACTAACACACCTCTAAGTAAAACACTTATCAAAGTCTTACTTTAGCATAGAGTCGTTCTCCATCATTATCCATAATGAGGACTGCTTTCACAGTGTACAAAGATGGTTCCTGTTGGGCAGATACACACAGACATGACTGACTAGCAGATAAGTTACACATCATCAGTACACAGTAGCTAGCTAACCAGGTAGAAGGTAGCTAGCTAACGTTAGCAAACTAGCCAACTAAACAAAATAACATTCACTAACGGAAGCATGTGTCATTAATACGCTGATAGCTATTCCTAGTAACTAAGCATTGTAACCAGAGATAGTAGATATATTAAAAGTGACCGTTGTAACTATCTAGCTAGTTCGTTTTCTAAAACAGCTGGTGGTAGGTTCGCCAGCTAACGTTACCGTCTGCAGCTAGCTAACAGCTCCTTCACAATTCTCAAAAGGCAGCAAGCACAATAATCTCTCTTCTGAAAAGGTTGCTAGACTTCAAACAAAAATCGAATCAGGAAATCTAACATAAAAACTGGTTGTTGTTTTTTTGACATCAGCGTTACCAGCATTACCGTATCCATCTCCTTGGTAAATTCGTAGCTAGCTAGCAAATGTCCTAGATAGCTGCCTAAATGTTTGTCCTCTTCCATTGGATGATCATTCGCCTCAATCAAAACGCTCAGCTATGACACCGCCCATTCTGTACTGAGGACAGAGTACAAGCACAGATAGAAGAATGGTTTAGTTATTAAAGTCGTTGGTACAATCCCAGAACCGAACAATCATTTATTTACACACTAGATGATGTTAGGGTGTGCTGTGTTGAAGCCACCGTGCCTCCATCTTGGCACTCCCGCACAGGTGTGTAAAAAGTGTTTTGGAAGCATTTTCTGTAGAGTTAGAAATGTTTGAGGTTACTGTGATGTAATGTTACTGCCGAGTGGCGCAGCCGTCTAAGGCACTGCGTCTCAGTGCTAGAGGCGTCACTACAAACACCCTGGTTCGAATCCAACCAGGCGTGATAGGGAGTCCCATAGGGCGGAGCACAATTGGCTCAGCGTCGTTCAGGTTCGACCGGTGTAGGCCGTCATTGTAAATAATAATTTGTTCGTAACTGACTTGCCCGGTTAAATAAAACAACAAAAACCCTTACATTTCCTGGTTGCTAAAATACGAATAAGTTTCCTAATGTCAGTTTATGTGTTAATACAAGCAAGTATAGTGTAGAGAATCATTGTACCATCTAAACTGCTGTTTTCCATAAACTAAAATGTTGTATTTTCAGCTGTTTGAAGCTAGTGTATAAAACCGAAAATACTATATTTAAGAACGGGAAGCATAGAAATAGCCCACAAAGAACAGATTTTTCGCTTCTTATGTCCGATTTATACTTGGTCTAACGACATATCTGTAGACAATTAGATTGCTACAAGTGTAGTTGGTCAAAACGACATTTAATGTATACTTCGGTGGAATATCTGTAGACCGCCGTGGTGACTGTCAGTTTCCTTGTTGCACAGACTTAAAAAAAAAGTTTAAGTGTCTGCGATTGTTACCGGACTGCCACAGCAACAAGACCAACCACTCCAGTGACAAGATGATGCAGGAGTTCTAATATTCTCAGCTAGAATTACCTACTTTTATTTTGTCACACTGTGGCAGTAGGCTACGCTATATTCTGTAAGCTCTCCATTACATTCTAAATAATTATGTTGTTGTGGGTTTATTTCCCTGTAATAATTAATAAAAAATAAGCTAAAGTTAAGATATTGTCAGCTATACTCTGGTCATTATTTAGCTAACTAGCTAGCAACACACCAAAATATTGTTTAGAAAATTGCTTTTAGTAGCCTGGCTTGCTAGGTTGACATTTACCGAACACATTTTTTAACGGATGGGTTTATTGGTGTTAAAATAGAGAATGTATGCTATTTGGAGAACCGGCTGCTGTTGTCAAGCAGAGGCAAATAAAGAGACTGTCGTTTTGTGTTTATACTTTTTCATAACGACAAGTTTGATGTCAGATGGCAATAGAATGTTAATGATGTCGCTATGACAATTGTCTACAGACACGTCAATAGATGGACTGTAAATCAGCCTTTAGAATAGCTTTCAATGAGCATAACAGATCTATAACTCACATTTCTATGTGAATTTGGTCGGGTAGCCCACAATGTTAGATAGTGCAGCTTTAAATACATGTAATTTGGTCCTTGAAACAGCATACTTCCAAAGTTGTGGCAAAATGGCTTAAGGACAACAAAGTCAAGGTATTGGCCATCACAAAGCCCTGACCTCAATCCTACTGAAAAAGCGTGTGCGAGCAAGGAGGGCTACAGACCTGACTCAGTTACACCAGTTCTTTCAGGAGGAATGGGCCAAAATTCACCCAACTTGTTGTGGGAAGCTTGTGGAAGGCTACCTGAAACGTTTGACCCAAGTTAAACAATTTAAAGGCAATGCTACCAAATACTAATTGAGTGTATGTAAACTTCTGACCCACTGGGAATGTGATGAAAGAAATAAAAGCTGAAATATTATTCTACTATTATTCTGACATTTGACATTCTTAAAATAAAGTGGTGATCCTAACTGACCTAAGACACAGGATGTCAGGAATGTCAGGAATTGTGAAAAACTTAGTTTAAATGTATTTGGCTAAGGTGTATATAAACTTCCAACTTCAACTGTAATTGGTCCAGACCATTGCTTGACTTGGGCAGGAGCTCACCGGAGCTGAGTACCAGCACCTCAAATTGTCTACTGCTAGAGCTCCTGTAACCTCTTATAGAATATTAACTCAAAAGCATTGTGGAGCTCCTGCACCTAAATATAAACAGTACCGGCACCTAACATGAGTACAGTCACTGGTCCAGACCATTCTAATTAGGTGCCATACTTGAGAGAATATACTTTGAATGTAATGTTTATGTTACTGTAAATTAAACAAATGGGTTACCTGCTCAAATAATTCATTATGCAGGCTTTAATTGTGTTTAGGTATAAGGGTCAGGGGGCAATGTTTGTGGGTGGAGGAGCTGACTGTACCAAATCAAGACAAAGTCAGGAAGGGACTGTGCAGTTAGGTAGTAACATTTCCAGCAAGCAGAGTGGTGGTGGTATACCACTAGCTTGCTCTGTGATCCCACATAGCCATAATAGGGGTATTATAAAAGTCTCAAGACTAGATTTCTTTGACCAAAGGACATGCTCTTTGAGGGCATGTTCTTCAACTACACCACTGCAAACATTAGGTTTTACATTACAGCATGTATATAACCATTATATAGGCTTACAGTAAGGGAGGTAGGCCAACTATATTTCTCTCTGGCCGTAGCTCCTCTGATCTCCCCTTTGATTCCAATGTCTGTCTGAGTATATTTGGACATGTCGTATGAAACTTTTTTTTTAAGGATCCTCCCACATTAAACCAACCTAATTATCCTGGTTGTTTCTTCTGGGAAGTATGAATCTGGAAACCCATGGATGTTGCTGCTGATGGGGTTTTCCCTTCTTTGTTCCCCATCAGTGTTTATGTGTCAACCTCTATTTTGTTTAACCTCTGTCTGTTATTGCAAGCAGTATTGTGATTGTAATACTGTTTTCAGGGGAAAGGCACATTGTCATTAAAGTTATTATTTTAGGTCCTAGAATGTATGCTTACAAATTTAAATGTAAATTCATATTATAGATTATATAGCCTACATTAAAAAAAAACACTTTCAACAGTCCTGTGGTTAACCAACACATTTTGCAATGCAGCAATGGTTTTTCACAATTTTACCACTAAATATTTTGAAATGTCCCTTGATGTCTGAGAGGAAACACAATATGCAGCCTTGAACTGTTCATTTAAAAGGTTGACTGCTTCTCAGAGGAATGTTGGCATGCCATATTGCTTGTAGTTTAGAAGTGTAAGAACATTTTGGTTTTAACCAATTCCTCTGTTCTCGTACTTGAATTGCCTGTGTTTTTACAGTGTAGACTATTCTCAATATAACCATGACAACAGAGACTGTTGCTACTTTACATGCCTAATCCAAAAATGTATTCATCATTTACCCAAAGATTTTTATAGCTAAACCCAGATAGACCACAGCCTGATGTTTCCAATGGGAACAAATGAGCCATAGTTGGCAGAACAAGCAAGGAGGTGGGCAGAGCCAAGCACGAGCTAGCGAGATCCTATTTGCGCGTTCTAGCATGATCTGCATATTTCCGTTAGTGAAGGCTTACTCTGTGAAGTGCGCGCGTGCAATAACTCAATTCGCCTTTGCACTCCTTCTAAACAACGTGATTTAAAAAAACTTTTGCACACGGTAACAGATTCTAGTTTTGGAAACGATGAGAAAATTAGCAGAATGTCGGCCAACATCCATCTCGTTCCATCCTCTCCCACTGCCCGCCAGTGGGCTTCCTCTCATTACCATATTTGGTAGGGAGGGGAAACGCCAAGCGGATGCTTCACATTTGAACATCCAGCGAAATATCTGTCTCGTTGTTCTATCGGTGATTTACCTCTATACATGATGGGCAAATGGGTTTTTGCCTTTCAATTCAAAATTATTGAATCTGTAAGACAGGTCACAGAGAGGGGAGATGGCCTCCATAACTATATTTACTAGCTTTACAAAGTACTGTATATAATGATGATCAAATAAAAACACTGTTGTAGTGAGAGCTAGAGGAGAAATGTTTCAATGAAACTGATGGAAAATCGTAAGAAGTGGACACTGTAAAATCTAAAGGCAACACTTTTGTGTAATGCCCCCTTCCAGTGCCAATACCAGTGGTGATATTAGCATGTAAATCCTGGTGGGGTGCCAAAAAAAATGAATGTGGGATGCATGCCAGCATAGCCACTATACAACACAACACTAAACAATACATTAATTGCACTATAATGGTGACAAACGGTGCCCACAAACACCTTACCACTGCTACACCTGGCTTTCAGTGGAGCCTTGTCTGCCTCATTTACTGCCTTTAAAAAAAACCCATAGCTGATATGGCAGACTTGCTTAAACAAATGTGCTTTCTACTGACAATTGAGATGTACAAACTATGGCATAAGGGGACGACAAGTGGATAAGAGGAAATCCGTAATTTCGATTAAGACATTAATGAGCAAACGACGACGGACGTAATCAATATAACTATTTGTTCAGCACTTTTGAAATGTACAGCGACAGCATTCAGAACATGGGCCGTTCTTACAGTGTACTCCCAAGTCAGAACCATAGGATAAATAAAGGGGGCATATAAACAGACAATAAAAGCTCTTACAATATTCGATGATTACATTTCTCTAAAACAGGTTATAGGCGATATGTGCACCACCAAGTTAGAACAGTAGGCAAAATTAAGAGGTGAAAATAGACCAACTTATTAGGGTGAGGCACATTGAACGCCGTTTGGGTCTTTGCGTGTCAAAAAAGATACACATCATCGTCATGACTCTCGCTTCCCTTTTAGTGGATCTGCTACATGTGATTCCTGCAGACTCTCTCTCCCCCTGGACAGGCAGAAAGAGAGGAAAAAGGAGCCTTTGTTAACACAGAGACCCTTCCTGCCAAAACTCCAACATCCTAGAATGAATGATTGAACAATATGATTGAACAATATTTCCAACATAGAGAATGTGGCATGTCAATTTTGTTTCATTTCGTGAACCCATGAAAGACAGTAGGACAACATAACTGTATCTTTCAAAGTCTACATTCCTCAGTAATTAGCTCTGCAACTGAATGTTGTATAAGATGAATGATTAAGTATAAGAATACTTTTGAAAACATAACAATGTGATTTAGTCTTCTAAATGAGAATTGGTTGTTGTATGGTAACTTATGCACAGTCAATAGCCACGCCCAGGTGGGCACAAACATTGCTTTCCCTGTCTTTGATTTCAAAGTGTCGGCACTGAAGTTTTGTGGACAACAACGGGGGTAAGAGACCTCAAACATCTATCTGAAAAATGCAAACGTCATGACAGTAGCCGCAGCCATCCTGATAATATCATGAAACTAACGTTTTTGGGCAGAGTTAGCATTTCTGAACAACTAGATGAAGGCTACAGGATTGGCATTAGAAGGCACAACGAAGACGTGACAAAAAGGTCTCATTACCACACCCATGACCACAGCTGAAGCTGAGATGTGCTTCTCAACTTTTCTCAGAAACACCATGCCCCAAGGAGAGGCTGAATGCACTGGCATTGCTGTCCATGGAAAATAGACTTGTTACTGAGATGACTGACTTTAATCAGAGAGTCATTGAGAAATTTGCTGGCCAATTTTTTTTTTTTCTCATTCAGTTATATGTGGGAAAGGAATGTGTAAAAATATAAAAGTTCAGACACTGTTTTCTCTTTAATGCTTGAATTTATACTTTTATTTGTCTGTATAATAAAAATGTGTTATAATTTTTTTTTTTTTAAGTAGTCAACATGCTTTTTGGTACTGCATGAGCCACCAGCCGCCACTGATATGGGGCTTTGGTAACAAAACAGATGGCATGCAGAGACATGCAGAAAATCTCTCCCCCTGGAATATATATATATATATTGAAATGTACAGCCACTGATGATAACTAAATTTAACAACAGGATATCCAAACAGATAAATGTACTGTTATAACAAATATCTACTTTCTCTGGTAGTTCTATCACATTCATCATTACAGTAAACCTGATGACGGTCTGTTGCGGTTGAGTAAAATGTTTGCCATTGACCAATCATTACACCTGGCAAAAAACAAATGAGGAACATGAACCTGCAGTACCATTGCCTTCTGTTACGTTCCACGTTACTTTGTACTGTTTGTGTGGTGAGTGGCTGTCTGTTAGCAGGTGTCGGCAGTGGCAGAAGACGAGATGGGCGTGGCTACCAGGCATCCGAAGTGGCCGCACCTGCCAGTGATTTGCGCACCTGCCAGTAATTTGCGCACTATAAAAGGGAGTCGTATTTGAGTGCTCGGGAGACTAACGCTAGGCCACTCTAGCTCACATGTTGTTACCTGCTATCAAATTCTGTTATTGTGTTACTTGGTTGTGTTACCTCCATTCTGCTACTCATTATGCGTAACCCATCCAGAGAAGGGTGAGATAAGATACCCTGAGGTTTACATACGCCCGTAGATAACCACTGTTATATACACTAGGTTAGATACGAGCGGGTGTCACCTTTGGTTTCATGTAGCAGGTAGGTAAGAGGTGCGATAGTTCAGAGAGTGATAGGCAGGTAAGGGGCAGGGAAGATCAGGTGGTTCGGCCCTTCTCCTCTACCCCTGTTGTAGTGTTAGTCTGTTTTTTGTATATGTACAATTATAATAATTACTAAACATTCCCCATGGGTGATTGAGATCTTGGTGTCCGTCCCGTTTATTGGCGTTGCTGCTTTACTGCACCCCACTCTCGTGCGCATTGACGCGGGCTGTTGCGTCTCCCATCTGTTTACCATCAGGGAGGTGGGAACGTAACACATTCATTGGTAATGTTCAATGACAAGATGTACAGATTAGGCTACTTGTGAAATTTCACAACACAGTGTCACCTTTTCAAACCTCACATTTTGAAAAGCTATAATTTTATGAAGTACAACAGGAACGTGTATGGTCGTAGTGTGGTGCAAAGTAATTGGATGCGTGTGTGTGTGCCTGCGTCCATGCATGGATGCAGAAACAGAGCGACAGGGAAGACAGAGGAGGGAGGGGAGGTTGTTGGGTGGCGGAAGCTCTGTTTGGTGCTGATAAAAGCAGCGTTGGGTGCTTATGAAGGGAGCTGCTAACTGCTGTGGTTTAAGCACGAGAAGGGGAGAGGGGAGCAGCCCATGCTATCACATTGTCGCTCCATCCTCCCTGCCTTGCAGCGTCCATTGCACAATTCTGGGTGATGTCTACTGTCCACTAACTTGCATTTCCCATGCAATGTGAACACACATTGATATTTACTTAGGAATTTGACTGGGTTATATGTTGAATAGTATCATCCATGGCCCATGTCCTGTCTCTGAACATGACGTATTGCTGATATAACTGTGGAGATGCATTACATTCCCCTCCATAAAGTACTACTACTATTTCAACTTTCCACCCTGTCCATGTCATCTCTCTGTTCCGCATTTCCTACTGGTTCATTTTTTCCCCTTCAGACGACAACCAGGAGAAACAAACGCTCTCATGTTGTTCAGTGGTGAGGTATTTTTTTACAGCTCAAATCATATACAGCATGTTTTCGGATTGTTAAGCCATGACCTCCAATACCGCAACTCTTCCTCTCTGATGACACAATGGTGAAAGTAATACAAATACCTACTAAGTGGAAGAAGGAAAAAACCCTGTATTAATCATGGAGTAGAACGATTACAACATGCACCTGACTCCTAGTTCTAATTCTAGAACGATCTGGAAGGAATGGTGTTTCTGGAATAGCTGTATCCACATAAGGTTACATGCAAATCGTAAATCAAATACGATTTTATTGGTCGCATACACATACTGTATTTAGCAGATGTTATTCCGGGTGTAGCGCAATGCTTGTGTTCCTAGCTCCAACAGTGCAGTAATAGCTAACAATACTTAGCAATATACACACATCTAAAAGTAAAATAATGGAATTAAGAAATATAGAAATATTAGGACGAGCAATGTCGGAGTCCGGAGTATACAGTGCATTCCGAAAGTATTCAGACCCCTTCCCTTTTTCCACATTTTGTTACGTTACAGCCTGAACCTAAAATGGATTAAATAAATACAAATCCTTATCAATCTACACACAATACCACATAACGACAAAGCGAAAACTGGTTTGTAATTTATTTTCAGACCCTTCACTATGAGACTCGAAATTGAGCTCAGGTACATCATGTTTATATTGATCATCCTTGAGATGTTAATACAACTTTCTGACAGAGCTCCAGAGTTCCTCTGTGGAGATGGGAGAACATTCCAGAAGGACAATCATCTCTGCAGCACTCCACCAATCAGGCCTTTATGGTAGAGTGGCCAGACAGAAGCCACTCCTCAGTAAAAGGCACATGACAGCCTGCATGGAGTTTGCCAAAAGCACCTAAATGACTCTCAGACCATGAGAAACAAGATTCTCTTGTCTGATGAAACCAAGATTGAACGCTTTGGCCTGAATGCGTCTGGATGAAACCTATTTTCTACATTGTAGAATAATAGTGAAGACATCAAAACTATGAAACAACATGTAGTAACCAAAAAAGTGTTAAACAAATCAAAATATATTTAATATTTTGGATTCTTCAAAGTAGCCACCCTTTGCCTTGATGACTGCTTTGCACACTCTTGGCCTTCTCTCAACCAGCTTCATGAGGAATGCTTTTCCAACAGTCTTGAAGGAGTTCCCACATATGCTGAGCACTTGTTTGCTGCTTTTCCTTCACTCTGCGGTCCAACTCATCCCAAAACATCTCAATTGGGTTGAGGTCGGGTGATTGTGGAGGCCAGTTCATCTGATGCATCACTCTCCTTCTTGGTCAAATAGCCCTTACACAGCCTGGAGGAGTGTTTTGGGTCATTAAGCGCAAACCAAATGGGATGGCGTATTGCTGCAGAATGCTGTGGTAGCCACGCTGGTTAAATGTGCCTTGAATTCTAAATAAATCACTGACAGTGTCACCAACAAAGCACCCCCACACCGTCACACCTCCTCCTCCATTCTTCACGGTGGGAACCACACGTGCGGAGATCATCCGTTCACCTAATCTGCGTCTCACAAAGACACGGCGGTTGTAACCAAAAATCAATCAGTGGACTAATCAGACCAAAGTACAGTTTTCCACCGGTCTAATGTCCATTAATCGTGTTTCTTGGCCCAAGCAAGACTCTTCTTCTTATTGGTGTCCTTTATTAGTGTTTTTTTTGCAGCAATTTGACCATGAAGGCCTGATTCACGCAGTCTCCTCTGAACAATTGATGTTGAGATGTCTCTTTTACTTGAACTCTGTGAAGCATTTATTTGGTCTGCAATCTGAGGTGCATTTAATTATAATTAATTTATCCTCTATAGCAGAGGTAACTCTGGGTCTTCCTTTCCTGTGCCGCTCTTCATGAGAGCCAGTTTCATCATAGTGCTTGATGGTTTTTGCGACTGCACTTGAAGAAACTTTCAAAGTTCTTGACTGACCTTCATGTCTTAAAGTAATGATGGACTGTCATTTCTCTTTGCTTATTTGAGCTGTTTTTGACATAATATGGACTTGGTCTTTTACCGAAAAGGGCTATATTCTGTATACCACCCCTACCTTGTCACAACACAACTGATTGTCTCAAACGCATAAAGAAGGAAAGACATTCCACAAATGAACTTTTAACAAGGCACACCTGTTAATTGAAATGCATTCCAGGTGACTACCTCATGAAGCTGGTTGAGAGAATGCCAAGAGTGTGCAAAGCTGTCATCAAGGCAGAGGGTAGCTAAGAATCTCAAATATAAAATATATTTTGATTTGTTTAATACTTTTTTGGTTACTCCATATGTGCTATTTCATAGTTGTGATGTCTTCACTGTTATTCCAAAAGGTAGCAAATAGTTCAAATAAAGAAAAAGCCTTGAATGAGTAGGTGTGTCCAAACGTCCGACTTCAACTGTATGTATATGTATATGTGTGTATGTGATGGGATGTATAGACATTATGGAGAGTTTATGGATAGAATATGTAGTATATCTGAAGAATAGTAAATGTACAGCAATAGTTGAATAGGATGATCTTGACTAGAATACAGCACCTGGTCGAGGCAAATTTATGGTGAAATGATTGTCTTAGAAATGCGCCTATAACCAATGCCATCATTATGTTTTGCAACAATTAGGTTGCGAATGTCTTGAGACAGCTCTTTGCTTTTACCCATCATGAGATGTGTCTTGTGTAACACCTTGGCAATGAGACCTTTTTGTAGGCCATCAGTTGGGACTGAACCAGCTGATATTAATTTGCACTGACAGGGGGCTGGATTGCTTTTTAATTACTGATAGCTGTTGTCTTGGCTTTCCATGCCTTTTTGAACCTCCCTTTCTTCATGTGTTCAATACTTTTTCCCTTTGTCATTTCACATTATTACACATAACTTAATTTTTGAACTTATTTGTTTTGGTTTCTTTGTATGTATGGATTACTTGGGTTGTTACCAACACCTGGTTAGACTTTTATGTCAATAGCACCTTTGGAAATATATTTACTGAGAAAGATGGTGACGTGTTCAATACTTATTTCACCCGCTGTACGTATGAAGTGAGTAAAACAGTATGTAAACACTATTAAAGTGACCAGTGTTCCATGACTATGTACATAGGGCAGCAACCTCTAAGGTGCATGGTTGAGTAACCGGGTGGTAGCCGGCTAGTGACCGTGACTAAGTTCAGCTCAGGCTACTGGGTGGAGGCCGGCTAGTGGTGACTATTTAACAGTCTTACTGCCTTGAGATATAATCTGTTTTTCAGTCACTCTGTCCCAGATTTGATGCACCTGTACTCACCTTGCCTTCTGGATGATAACGGGGTGAACAGGCCATGGCTCGGGGGGACAAGGGGACAGGGACAAAGAAATAAATAAAAGAGAGTTTGGGGGATTATACCAAACAAATCATGGGAATGGACAAGAAATCTTATCAAAATCAAGAGACACTTTAACGCTGAACAAATTGAAAAGTACTTGCCCAAGATGCCAAAGACCAATTGCTGCAAACAAACACCACCGCTGAGAGTGGGCGTTGAGCTAGGAACTGCAATCATGGTGAAAACCGTTGTGGTCTGGGTAATAACAGCCTGCTCTCTGGCATCCTTAGGAGGTGGGTGAGAAGGGGGCTGGGTGCTAGGAAGCTGAGAAGTTGGGAAGTCCCTTGTCTCTCTGATTCCTGGTAGACACCCACCTCTCTTGACTCTGTCAGCCACCTACTTGTTACATTTTATTAGAACAATGACACGAAAACATCATCATAATCTGGGATCTGGGATCTGACTTTATAATATTACTTTTTCAAACTTCTGCCATGTTCTTTTATGTGTACAATTAAAAGTCATTAGATGTACACCAAGTGTACAAAACATTAGGAACACCTTCCTAATTTTGAGTTGCACCTCTGTTTGCCCTCAGAACAGCCTCAATTCGTTGGGGCAAGGTGTCATCAATGCTTTCCACAGTTGTGTCTACGTTAGCTGGGTGGGTGGTGGACCATTCTTGATACACATGGGAAACTGTTGAGTGTGACTCAACTGCAACGTTGCAGTTCTTGACACACTCAAACCGATGTGCCTGGCACCTACTACCATACCCTCGTTCAAAGGCACTTAAATCATTTGTCTTGCCCATTCACCCTCTGAATGGCGCACATACACAATCCTTGTCTTAATTGTCTCAAGGCTTGAAAATCCTTCTTTAACCTTTCTCCTCCCCTTCATCTACACTGATTGAAGTGGATTTAACAAGTGACATCAATAAGGGATTCACCTGGATTCACCTGGTCAGTCTGTCATGTTCCTAATGTGTTGTACACTAAGTGTATGTTCCTTGTGATTAACAAATATGACTGGTTTCTTGTTTCGTTATTCAACGGTTTTGAAACATGAAGCCCTCATCTTTATATTCCATCTCGTAGAATTCCCCTTACACGTTACTTTTTGGATAAACATCAATGTTGCATGTCGTTACTATGCGTACAGATTTGTAACATGAGAATATCACGCCAGCACTTTTGACTACCGGTACCTGTCCATTGATGCACAAAAGTGAAACTACTCCACCAAGCTCATCAAATATTTGAGAATAGTTCAATTGGCTTATTAACAGTTCCTGGTTGTGTAGATAAATAAATATCCACAGTGCTAGTGTTACTCTTTATACATGTTAGGCTTGTCTTTATGCATACAGAATGTGTTAGATTGGAGTTTTGTAAGTCACGCTCCTCTCTTTTCTACCCCTGCTCCTCTTTCTCCCTCAGTGGTTGCTCTGCCAGATGTAAGAACAATGTGGCCTTTCTTACCAGGTGGAGGTGTACATTCCATCCCTACTAAACTAAGTCTCAATCCAGCCTGTCTGCAACTCACCCCGTCCCTCACTTGCACAGGGCACTCTCTAACAGCAATCAATACCAGGGTGGTTTAACTCCAGGTGCTCCAGATCACAAACCTCTCCTTTCAGAGGACTTCTGAGGGAAGCTTTCTTATAGGGGTTTGGTAAAAAGCTGACTCGCTGACTCGAGATCAGCTAGATTTGTATAAGGATTTGTACATCATGCTGTGTCATGTCTATGAGTAATAATGGTTAATTAATCAAAGAATGTAGACAACATGTAGATTAACAATCTATTCATCTTAGCTAAAACTAATTTGCCTTTGTTTTAAAAGGTACAAGAGGTTGTTTGGGGGTATGTCGTGTCCTTGGTCTGTGGTTTTCTCTTGTGGGGAAAAAGGGATTTTTTTTTGTGAGAGTGCAAGTGTTTTATTAAGGACAGAAAAAAAACTGCAATGTGGTTGCTTTACAGGAAGGTTGCTTACATCAGAGGCAGAGACATCCCTTTTTTATGCTGGGGACTGTCTGTAGCAGAGCAGAGAGCTAGAGATTGGCAGAGAGAGAAACACAGAAAGAGAGAGAGAGAGAGAAAAAGAGAGAGAGAGAGAGAGAGAGAGAGCACATGCACTCCCTATAATGGTGGGTTAAAAGCGGACAAGTCCACCGTCGTCCTCAAAAAAGTGAATATAAAGTATTTTTATTAATCTCTATAAGGATTATTATTATGTTTCTATTGTGTCATTCTGAAGAGTTTTGTCTCCAGAACACTTGTTGAAGACTCAGAGACATGTTGCTCAGGTATGTTCTTTCTTTAGCTTTTCAACAGCTTTTTCTTCATTGCCAGAAAATGCTGCTTCTTTCATGTTTTAAATATTCCCAGTTTTTCCTTTTTCATACATTAAATGTTACCTTGTCATCACTGTGCAAAACAGGTTCTCAAAAAATATTAGAAGCAATCGATAGCTGGTTTTTCTACAAACATAATCCCCTTGACAACATAGAACTGACAATCAATTGCCACTAAATTTAAAAATAGTCACAAGCAAATATTAAAAACATTCATCAAATGCACAAGATGAAGAACAAGCATGTATTTATAATCAAACGCTCATCTTAGTAGCCTAGATATTCAGTAGAAAGTATTTTAGCCATTCATTTATCTCAGGTTAGTAAACAATCTATTCACTGTTACTATTCAAGCCTTATTTGTCCTCTTTAGGAATTAGTGTCATGGTTACCTACTGAACATTTCTAAGAGTGATTACTCTTCTGAACTACACATTGCATCCATTTCTCTTGTCAACAGTACTCTATATGGGTTAGCATTGCTGCCCTTGCACCTAGTAATGTGAGTTAAAACTGTTTCCATCAAAATTGTATGCTGAGTAGTAGGATTGTGCTATTTATGTGTTGCCCACCACCATCTCACCCTGAGCTGTTGTTATTAATGCAACACCTGATGTAAGATCTGTAAGACCTTGTTCATAACCTGGCCAGGCAACTTTATCTGTCCCTTCAGTACTAGAGGAAGGCTTCACCACAAACATAACAGTGGTTATGGCAGGATATGAGTTACAAGGCCATCTATGTTGTTTATGCTATGCATGGGAACCTGTAGCTACAGATCACATCTGTAGCTACAGATCACAAGTGCAAATCCAAAGATGGATGACCATGTAGTGGTTTGATGAATTAGGTGACTGGGTATTTTGTGGGATAATGACATATCTTTGCAACAGTGTTCAGGTGAGAGCCATCACCTGCTAGTTGTGTGAGAGTGACATGCAAGTGTGTGAGCCAAAGTAATGAATCAAGTTTCCTCTGAAGCAGCAATGTATCTTACGTTGTAAATTATATGCTTTATCACTAAGATCTTTAATTAGGAAAACTATCCAGATTGCTTGAAAATATTTTGTGTTGCCGGGGAGATGAGAAGTAAAAAAAGAAGGAAAATTACCTCAAGCAAATAAACAATTGTGGTAACGGAAGATGGAATGGTCATCATTGTACTGTTGCAGAGGATTCCTGCTCTATTCCTGAGTATAAATAAGTTGATGATGAGTTCCAAACAAAGCCAGTGAGGAATGCGAGTAAATGCCAGACGATGCATAACTGCCCATTGTTCAAAAGTTAGACTATGATTTCTCATCATCCAAAGCATCTTAGTCAGTATCCATAGTGCCAACAACAATACACATAACTAAATATGAAATTCATGTGTGGTACAATGACTAGTACCATATGAGTGTTTGGGTGATGTTCTGTGTTGAACTGTTTGGTACAGGCGACGGCCAGGCACACAGAGTTCCGTTGGGCTGGATCCCTCCTATCAGCTGAGCTGTGGTGCTGCCAGTCACTGATAAGACAATCTGCTGGGAGACAGCACAGTGCTCCGCTCTCTCTGCAACAGCAAACAGAGGCTGGGGCTGGGGCCTATGCAGTCAGGCCTATGCTCCTTAGTGTAAATTGGAAGTCAGGGAGGGCTTTATAACGTTGATAAATGGTTTAACCTTTAAAATGCTTTATAAGACTTAATAGCGTATTTGTATCCCCCTTTAGACACCCTGGGTCAGTAATGATGCTAGTGGACATACATCTGAGACTTTCCCATTAATAAGTGCTAATTTGAGAGTACCAGACAGTACATTGCCCTGCTTTTTATAGTCTACATGTAGCCATATCTAGTGGGTCTTCCTTTATGGTATGTGCATCTTTCTGCAGTATGAAATTAGGTGCGTGTTTAGTTTACTGAGGTGATGATTACACCAGGTTCTCTTCAAGGATTGTAACATGTAGTGTTTTTCTTAGATGAGGTGAGACTTCTATAGTGCTTTTCCATTGTGTGTTGGCATCTACGTATTGAATCAAAAGAGAGAGTTCAGCATGTAATCAGTGTATTCTGATGGCTAAATGAAAATGAAGAAAGCTGATGTTTCTTTGTTTCTGTCTGTCTGTTCCAGGAGGGTTCACTGCAAACACAGCCTGTCCTGAATGTGTGCAGCATCCAACTATGTACTCCCACTGAGGAGACACAGTGAGGTGGGTGACTGAGGTGGCATCATGTCATGAAATAGACTGTTGAGACAACATTGTGTGGTGGTTGTGTGTTTTACTGGGCATCAAACTCTTTCCTGTGAAAAAGGGTTATGTTTTATTTAACACGCAAACCTACATATGAGTTGGTGAGCAATTGTGTTCAACTATTTGAAGAAGCAAGTGCCAGAAAGTATCTATCTTTACATTTATTTTGTTGTAAGTGTAAAAATAGGGTTTTAAAATAAAGCATATAATTGCCATAACTCAAAGATATTATGGATTCATTCATATTATCAATTCATTCTCCAGGGCTTGGCGAATCCGGGCAGGCTGTGCGGGGGGGTGTCGATGCCTGCCCATGCACCTGGAGCCTGGTCACGTGGAGCCCCCCACGACCCAGAGATGGACCTGGCCTGGCAGGAACTGATGGCCATCACAGAGCTTCAGGTAGGAGGATGAGTATTCAATAGCCTGATAATTATGTAACCATATAGCTCAAATGTGATTTGAATTTGCCTACGTAACCCGGCCAGAAGTCCTATATGTAGCCATAGCTATATTGAAAAACTATACCTATTGTTTTTAATGATGGGCGGCAGGTAGCCTAGCGGTTAGAGCGATGGGCCAGTAATCGAAAGGTTGCTGGTTCCAATACCCGAGGCGACAAGGTGAAAAAAACCTGTCTGTGTCCTTGAGCAAGGCACTTAACCCTAATTTGCTCCAGGGGCTGACCCTGTAGGTAGGCCATCATTGTAAATAAGAATTTCTTCTTAAGTGACTGGCCTAGTTAAATAAAGGTTAAATAAATAATATAAAAATGATATCCTTACAGTGAGATGCAGTTTCATACAGTTGGCCTCTCTTAGGAAAAAACAACCATGGCGGTGAATTAGGCAACCACAAAGAGACAGACAGAAAAGAGAGAATTACACAACCTTGCAAACCAACCACAGTAGTGAAGGGTTTATGTATACACATTTAATCTAAGGAAATGCTGAGTATTCCCACCTAAAAAGTACACACTCGACAACGGGCCAGTTGAGTTATGGCAGGTTGCAAGCAGCCCCCTGCACAGCACAATGACCACCTGTTTCCACATGAAACTTGATAACACACCTAAGAGTGACCTGTATGGGCTGTGTGCTATAGCCAGCAGGTGACTTATGGGTAAGATAGCAGCCTGGCCCCTTACTTCCTTTTCTTTTAAAGCCTGGCCCCCCACACCACACTACTTTGCAGTTTAATTTCTCACACTCATTCCCCATAGACTATTTATTCATTCACCTATGAAATGGTCTTTTCCATGTTCACAAATACACATAGCAGTTTAAAACTAAATGATAAAAGTGTAGAATTGTTTTGTTTTATACATAAAGTAACATATAGTAATGATGAACTGTAATGGTTAGACAAAACATCAGCTAATGATTCTTACTTTGTTTTTCGTTTTAGGAGTTTGAGGTCCCCCATGAAGGCCCATATGACACTATTCAGTACCATCCCACAGAGCAGCCTATGTCTCTGGGAGGTTACAGCATGGCTCAGTCTCACACTCATGAAGAACCTCTCCCCTGTGGAGGTGAAACAAACCCTGATGTTGCTTATGAGGGAACCTACTCTGATGTTATGCCAGCCTCCCAACGTCAGGCCACCATTGAATTAACTGAGGCACTGTACAGACATTCTGGAACTCATTCTGGAACCCAGCTGAATCCCAGAGTTCTGAACCCTCTGCCGCCACCGCTGATGGGTTTTCAAGAACATATGAGTCTGACGAGTGGTGAGGAGCATGTGGGAACAGACAATACTGGGCTCTCTCAGGGTTCGAGTCGACACATGCTAGGGACTGATCATGGGCAGAGCAAACACCCACCACGCACTGTAGATGATCTGGAGTCTGACTCTGGCCTATCTCTGGGGTCTAGCCCACCGTTGGCGTCACCAGATGATGTCATGACCAGCATATCTGCTTGTTCAAGCACAGAGGTTGGTCTGAACTGTAGTCACAGGGGGATGGAGAGTATGGGTGAGCAAGGTAGGAGAGCTAGCCTCCTTTACGCCATGGACTATCAGCAGCATCCTACACAGCCTTACCCCTACTCCGGGCCGCACCCCTCTTACTTTCCTGTAACACAACCATCCCAAATGCAACCACAGCCTCACTTCCTGCCTCCTATTTCAATGAAACTTCAACAGGGTTTACCGAGTGCATTGAATGGCTTGCACCTTAACAGCTCTGCCAGCAGAGGGAGCTCTTCTCAGGCATTCTATATAAAACCCAGAGGCAACCCTCCTCCTGTCCCTCTGAGCCGGGATGAACGCAGAGCTCATGCCCTCAAGATCCCTTTCCCTCTGGAGAAGATCATCAACCTACCCGTGGACGACTTCAACGAGCTCCTGACCAAGTACACGCTCACGGACGCCCAGCTCGCCCTCGTCAAGGACATCCGCCGGCGGGGGAAGAACAAGGTGGCGGCTCAGAACTGCAGGAAGAGGAAGCTGGAGAATATAGTTTACCTGGAGGGAGAGCTGGGTCAGCTGCAGGCCCAGAGGGATCATCTGGCCAGAGAGAGGATGGAGTTCCAACACAACCTGGCTATTGTTAAACACCGCCTCACAGACTTGTATGCTGAAGTGTTCTCTCAGCTCAGGGATGAGGATGGACATCCCTACTCTATAGATGACTACTCTCTGCAGCAGACCCCTGATGGAAACGTATACTTGGTGCCACGTAGTGACGTGTTGGATGGAGAATAATGTAAAGATGAAATCAATTGGACAGCTATTGTATACTGCCTCAGTGTTTATATACCATTATGAAATGTTGATACATCTACAGTACAGTAAGTGCCATTAAGTATACTGAACAAAAATATAAAAGAGTTACAGTTCATATAAGGAAGTAAGTTAATTGAAATAAATTATTTAGATTTCACATGACTGGGAATACAGGTATACATCTGTTGGTCACAGATACCCTTTTAAAAAATGGGCCTCACAATGAACATTGTGGACTTTCCTGCAGTCAGCATGCCAATTGCACTCTCACTCAAAACTTGAGACATCACATTTTAGTGGCCTTTTATTGATCATGCTGTTTAATCAGCTTCTTGATATGCCACACCTGGGGTGTATGGATTATCTTGGCAAAGGAGAAATGCTCACTAACAGGGATGTAAACACATTTGTGTACAACATTTGAGAGAAATAAGCTTTTTGTGCATATGGAACATTTCTGGGATCTTGTATTTCATGAAACATGGGACCAACACTTTACATTGAGTTTATATTTTCGTTCAGTGTACAGTTGAAGTCGGAAGTTTACATACACTTATATTGAAGTCTTTAAAACTCATTTTTCAACCACTCCACAGATTTCATGTTAACAAACTATAGTTTTGGCAAGTCGGTTAAAACATCTACTAGTAATTCTTCCAACAACTGTTTACAGACAGATTATTTCACTATATCACAATTCCAGTGGGTCCGAGGTTTACATACACTAAGTTGACTGTGCCTTTAAACAGCTTTAAACATTATGTCATGGCTTTAGAAGCTTCTGATAGGCTAATTGACATCATTTGAGTCAATTGGAGGTGTACCTGTGGATGTATTTTAAGGCCTACCTTCAAACTCAAGAAAGACAAGAAATAATTGTAAACCTCCACAAGTCTGGTTCATCCTTGGGAGCAATTTCCAAATGCCTGAAGGTACCACATTCATCTGTACAAACAATAGTATGCAAGTGTAAACACCATGGGACCACCAGCAGTCAAACCGCTCAGGAAGTAGATGCGATGTCCCCTAGAGATTAACGTACTTTGGTGAGAAAAGTGCAAATCAATACCAGAAAAACAGCAAAGGACCTTGCAAAGATGCTGGAGGAAACAGGCGTAAAAGTATCTATATCCACAGTAAATTGAGTCCTATATCGACATAACCTGAAATGCCCCTCAGCAAGGAAGAACCGCCATAAAAAAGCCAGATTACGGTTTGCAACTGCACATGGGGACAAAGATTGTACTTTTTGGAGAAATGTCCTCTGGTCTGATGAAACAAAAACAGAACTTTTTGGTCATAATGACCATCGTTATGTTTGGAGGAGAAAGGGGGAGGCTTGCAAGCCAAAGAACACAATCCCAACCGTGAAGCACGGGGGTGGCAGCATCATGTTAGGGGGTGCTTTGCTGCAGGAGGTACTAGTGCACTTCACAAAAAAGATGGCATCATGAGGAAGGAAAATTATGTGGATATATTGAAGCAACATCTCAAGACATCAGTCAGGAAGTTAATGCTTGGTCGCAAATGGGTCTTCCAAATGGACAATGACCCCAAGCATACTTCCAAAGTTGTGGCAAAATGGCTTAAGGACAACAAAGTCAAGGTATTGGAGTGGCCATCACAAAGCCCTGACCTCAATCCTTTAGACAATTTGTGGGCAGAACTGAAAAAGCGTGTGCGAGCAAGGAGGCCTACAAATCTGACTCAGTTACACGAGTTCTGTCGGGAGGAATGGGCCAAAATTCACCCAACTTATTGTGGGAAGCTTTTTAAAGCAATTTAAAGGCAATGCTACCAAATACTAATTGAATGTATGTAAACTTCTGACCCACTAGGAATGTGATGAAAGAAATAAGTTGGAATAAATAATTCTCTCAACTATTATTCTGACATTTCACATTCTTAAAATAAAGTGGTGATCCTAACTGACATAAAACAGGGAATTTTTACTAGGATTAAATGTCAGGAATTGTGAAAAACAATTTGGCTAAGGCGTATGTAAACTTCCGACTTCAACTGTATATTCATATACAAAACCACAGACTAGTGTATGGCAGCTAGTTTTTTGTGTTGATATACTGTGCTCTTTATACGTTGTACAATCAAATCAATAGTTAGTTACAAGTGTACAAGTCATATGGCTGCTTGTTCTGGATACAACATTTTATTCAATGATGTTTAAAGACTACAGTTCCTTCAGAAAGTATTCATACCCCTTGACATATTCCACATTGTGTTGTTACAGCCTGAATTCAAAATGGATTCAATATTTATTTCTCACACCCATCTACACTGCCCTACCAATCAAAAAGGCAGTAACTGCTCATAGAGTGGAACTGAGAAATAATTTCATTTACCTTGGTTTCACAGTAACCTCATGCAGTTACTGCTAACATGACCCCCATTTCCTCCAAAACACAATATAATAGAGGCCAGGACACTTGTCCTTGTATTTAATGTAGCAAAAATTTAAACTCATTTTCAAGAAATTGAGCAGTTACTGCCTTTTTGCTTGGTAGGGCAGTTAACACACAATACCCCATAATGACAAAGTGAAAACACAAATTTAAACATTTGCATATTTATAGAAAAATGTTATCGAATTTACATAAGTATTCACACCCCTGAGGCAGTACATGTTAGAATCACCTTTGGAAGAATTTAAAGCTGTGAGTCTTTCTGGGTACGTCTTTAAGAGCTTTGCACACCTGGATTGAACAAAATCATTCAAGTTCTGTCATGTTGGTTGTTGATCATTACTAGAAAGACATTTAAGACTTTTTCTAAAGACGATTTAAGTCAAAACCGTAACAAAGCCACCCAGGAACATTTCATGTCATCTTGGTAATCAACTTCAGTGTACATTTGGCCTCGTGTTTTAGGTTATTATCCTGCAAAGTGTCTCCCAGGGTCTGCTGGAAAGCAGACTGAACCAGGTATTTCTCTAGGATTTTGCCTGTGCTTAGCTCTATTCCATTTCTTAAAAAAAAACTAGCTAGTCCTTGCCCATGACAAGCATACTCATTACATGCAGCCACGACTAGGGCTGTTGCGGTCACCATATTACCATCACAAGTCATGAAGGCAGTCAAATTCCATGTGATCGTTTAGTCACGGTAATAAGGCATCTACAAGCTACTAATGCTGGTCATTAGTAGCCTACCAAACTTGCTAACTGCCTGGTACTCAGCACTCTATTGTCCCTCTAATCACTGACATCAACATGAGCCCATGAGCTCATATTGCGCAACATTTCTATAGGCTATACTAAAATAATCTAGGCCTACTATATTTCTCAACTTTCCAAATATTAAGCACATTAGCCTATCACTTGTGACTGATGCACAGCATAAGAAACAATGCCTTTTTTACAACCAGTCACACCTCATGTAGCCTGGCCCATTTAATTTTTTTATAAGGTCTATCACAACTAAATTGGCCAATTAACTTAAAATTAAGCACATTAAACCGCTTTACAGCTGGCAATTGTACAACTGGCATACATAAGCAGTGTGTGAGCCTAATGTTCAGGGAAGATTTAACATAATGCACCTTTATAATAAAAGCATTGCATGCATTTGCAGTCACTTTGATAACAGTGCTTTCCACTAATGGAAGATTCCCCGCATATAGCCTACTACAATGTGCGCATTGTTGCGCTTATATGAACAAATAGCCTAATAGTTTATCAACATTTTAAGCTAAATGTTCTGATCTTGCATCAGCCAAATTGAGGAACATCGCACAGAATACGTTGACACTATGGGGGAATAGTAGATTGACAAAGGCTTGTGCTTTAGCTGTTAGTTAGGCCTACTCATCTTGTTGGCTGACGAAAAGTTAATACAATATCTTCAATAAGCACCTCGAAATTGGATAAGGACACGCACAGCCCCGTACGCATCTGTCTTCACTTGTAGCCTGTGGGGAAAAACCCAAGCAGACCGATCAGGTGATGGCGCACTCAGCACTAAGGACACAATGGCCACTGGCAGCAAAAGGAATTGATGTTTTTAGGGTGCATTACGGCCAAAGGGGATGCCGCCATGGAATTCTAGACATCAAGTGCTTGTCAAACTGAATGAGTGCCTGATGCAAAACTAAGCAAAGCTCATGGCTTTCAAACCATTAGTCACATCATGCAGCCTCAATGTATTAAAAATCAAAACATCGCCCAACGTTTGTAGAACTAAAGTTACACGAACTCTAAAGTATATAGGAATACCTATTTGTTAACCGCATGTACCCACTCCCTCAAATCGTTGAGAAAATATCCTTTTATTTTTCATACAAAATATCACAGAATTCTAAGCAAATCTTGTCTGCTAAATGAACTAGTGTAATCCATAGCCATATCAGGGCCTAACATAAGGACAACAAGTGTTATGTTCTTAAGATTCTTTAGACATAAAATTGATTTGTGAAGGTGTAGGCTATATTACTTATTGAAATGCATCAGTGAGTTGTAGGCTGTGTGGAAGCTAGGAGAGAAGTTAACCGTCAATTACCGCAACACCAAGTTACCTACTTGACAATCAAAGGCTGACTACATTGTGACCGCCACGCTTGAAAATATGAAGTGTTTTTTTAGTGATGGTTGATTTGCCCCAGAGTATAACACTTCATAGAAAGAGCATATTTTTTGCAGTTTTACTTTCTCATTGCAAACAGGTTGCATGTTTTTGATTCTGTACAGGCTTCCTTTTCACGCAGTCATTTAGATTAGTATTGTGGAGTAACAAGGTTGATCCAGCCTCAGTGTTCTCCCATCAGCCATTCAATGCCGTAACTGTTTTATTCACCGACTCTGGTCTTGGTGGGTTGAAGCGGTTTGAAATTCACTGCTCAACCTTGATTTGTTGTGGTACAGAAATGAGGTAGCCATTCACAAATTAACACATTGCCCAGTCCATGCAGCTACCTAAGCAAATTTACTCTGGAATTTTAGGCTTGCCATATGTTGTTGACAGCTATAAATTGAATACATTTCAAAAAACATTATGGGGTCTTGCATGTAAGCCAGTGACACTCAATCAGGTGTGAATACTTCCTGAAGGGACTAATTAAAGTTATGTCCATGCATGAATTGTACTACAGAAGAAAATGTTCACCATGTGGCTGTTTAATAGCAGTATATCAAATGAAAGGACAAAAATGTTTATGCAAAAATATTTTATTGATATAAATCAATGTCAATAAAAAAATATTTTAAAGTAAAATCCTGCCCAGCAGTCGTTGCAGTAAAGAATTTAACATTGCATCTCTCCAGGCACCCTAGAAGGAAGACACAAATTCACAGCCTTACAGATATGACTTAAAATAACTCAGAATTAAACTTAAAATTATTACTATTTCCAACAGTTATCAAAAGGTTAGTCGCTTACCTTATGCAATGTTACTGTGTTCAACGTCATTATGCTTTCAGTAGCAGTCCTTCAGATCAGTGTCAGTTTCCTAGGAAGTATCAGAAGAAAAGGAGCCGATGAGAAGTTAACATTTAAAGGCATTAGTCTGATAACATTTCAGTTGACTGACAACATGAGCATGCATTATGAGATTGTAACATGGTCTTTACGATTGTGCCAAAGGTCAATGCCCATTGTATTACCAGAGTAACAGGGGCAGTGATGTAATAACACAGCCAAATAAACTCTACGTGATGCTGTACTAGTCATGGCTACATTAAACAAGAGTTTGCGCCTACTTACTACAGAACATGATATTTAAACTAACAGTAGTTGGTAAAGTCTCCTTACCTACAGACAGCATTTAAGCCCTTTGGTAGCGGTTGCCTGCTAGTCTCATGCCTTCTTGCTACTCACTCTCCCCTGCTTCACACTGCTCCTGCCAGGCGATGGGCTGTTTACTATGACTCGCCCTCAGCTCAGCTGGCTTCCATGGCTGGCTAGCCTCAAGACTGCATCATGTAAGCTATCCTTCTGCTGGAGGGTGTGCTGTATGACAGGCGAGTGATCTAGCCAGCCAACTCACATCTCCGGTGAGTTCAAAGAGATCATGAACTCTGTGTTGACTGAGTATTATACTACCATAACTTAATCCATTATGACGTCACATCAGCATTCGAGGACTTCAATGCTATTGTACAACTACTTTGGCACAAACCTTCCTTTGACTGTTGTGCTGGGATACATGTGATGCTCTACATTCTGTAGCATGTACATCGGAAAATTCTAAGAACGCCCCATGCAATAAAGGAATAAACCATATTGGACTAGGTAAGTCTCCACTGACAAGTGGTACTTTTCTTCAGTCATTGACCTAATCTATCAGTCTCCGTGGATCTCCATTCAACACCCAAACCAGAAAACACCCTCCCCCTCAATCCCCTAAAAGACTAACAAGACTGAACAACAGTTTAAAAAAAACTGAAAGGTGGTTTATTTCAACTTGATTGGTTGCAGTTACACAAAAAAATAAAACCAGACTCAAAAGAAAATCTACATAAAATCTTGTCGGAATGCTTGCTTTCCAGAAACATAAAAGAATTCTGTTTGACAATACAGAAAAATGTACGAAGCCCCGCCATGATTTCTCTATTGTACACATCTCTTCTTGTAGCAGCTGTAACCTGCCACATCTGTTTGGCTGAGCAGATCTAGGTTGTAAACCTGCAGCTGCCCTGTCACTTGTATCGCTCTCCTCTCCTAAGTACTGAGTCCTGTTGAACAATATGGAACAACATTAAGTTAAACTGTGCACTGACTGATGGAATGACCAGAACCTACATGAGATCCAGCATTCTTAACACTTGGCTCAAGATCAAAGACAACAAGGATTGTATGTATAAAAGTGTAAAAGAAAGGATCCCCTAGTTTCTGAACTCTACAGTTTAACAAATCCTAGAATATGCTTAAGTCTCATCTACACACGTCATGTTTCAGTCACATTGAAATACATACCTTCTGAACGTTTAGAATCGTCGCCCACCGGAGCCCCCGCCATATCCACCACCACCTCCACCTGAGCTGCCTCCATAACCACCTGAACGGAAAAGCGAAGAAACAAAGGTCAAAGGTCCTCCCAGTCAACTTGTAAAAGTTCTCATTTACAGTCAAACATTTCTTGACATACTAAGCGCCACGATCATACTAACCTAGATTATCTGACGCAGTGACAAACCGACACGTGCCAGCGCTAAGCAACCAGCTGATAGACTTTGCCATATGCGCCACTTACCACCATACGGGCCGCTGTTCCTTCCACCGCCGCTGCCACCACCACCACTGCCGCCTCCGCTGCCACCTCCGCTGCCGCCGCCAAAGTTGTTACCCTTCATCGGGCCGTAGTTGGAAGCCTGGTTGTTGTAGCTGCCAAAGTCATTGTAGCCGTTGCCGCCACCGTTGCCGCCGCCACCACCACCGAAGTTTCCTGCAATAAATTTTAGAAACACCCACATAGTTACTGAAAATTTGTTGTCTGGACAAATTACAGTCTCAAGGAATCTCAAGGAAACTCCATCATGTACATGAAGTCAGCTATGACCGAGTTCTCATACTACTTCTCATTCAGTAGGCCGTTCGAGTATGCAATTATTACATTCCAGTCATTTAGCCGACTCATCCAGAGCAACTTACAGGAACAATAAGGCTTAAGCGCCTTGCTCAAGGACACCAATATTAATCACGTAGTCTGTGCGGGGTGTCAAACCAGCAACCTTTCAATTACTGGCCCAACAAACAACCGCAGGCATAACTGCAAACACCACTAAGGTTTTGTATGCGAAATCTCAGGTTTAATATGGCATCATTTTAAGCTTGCTGCATACCATTGACGAAAAGCATAGGTAGATCAATACTTTAACCAAACAGAATGTAGTGTGAGAATTTGATCACAGCCTATGAAGCCATCCACTTACCAGCAACGGGTGCTGCTTCTTGTGGTGAAGCCATGGACTTACCGCCGCCAAAGTTGCCGCCATTGCCATTGCCATTGTTGTAGTCGTTATAACCGTTTCCTCCACCGTAGCCGCCACCCTGTCCTCCACCGTAACCTCCTTGTCCTCCACCGTAGCCACGGTTACCACCACCATAACCACCGGGACCGCCACCATAGCCACCTATAGAAAGGAAGGTTATAGTTTAAATACACGCCCAGCAACAATAAAATACACATAAGAGCCCCTGCTAAGACTAAAATGTACCCGTCTGTTGCTGTGTGTCTGTCATAGGCTGTGTCTCTTCCTGCTGCCACGTCTCATGTACATGCATACCCAGCAATAATTACATTTGTCCAACCTGGAATCGAATCTTACCATCTCCTCCACCATAACCATTGTTGTAACCACCATCTCCACCTCCATATCCACCCCCTCTGCCTCCTGAAACAGACGAGTCAGCGTCACCTAAAGTATATTGAAACAATCACAAGGGGTTAAGTAAACAGGCTTAATCAGAGATATTGAGTGGTTCAGGACCACCACATACCACGGCCACCGAAGTATCCATCATCACGGCCATTATCATTACCTCCGTATCCCCCACCTCTGCCGTAGTTGCCGCCTCCACCACCACCCCGGCCTGAAAGGAATAAAATTATCATCATCATCAGATCAACCTAATAGAACCAATTAATGATTGAACCACTTGCCATGAATGAGTCATGGACTTACCACCCCTCATACCCATTCCTGTAGTCTGCATCTCCTGTCTTGACAACGCTTTCCTCACTTCGCAATTGTGACCGTTCAGTGTATGGTACTTCTGAACTGGGGATAGAAAACAGCATTAAGTTGGCCGAATACACACTAACGTCAGCGATTTTAATGACAATACTAAGCCATTTACACCACTACTTACTAACAATCCTGTCCACTGCATCGTGGTCATCAAACGTGACGAAGGCAAAGCCCCTCTTCTTGCCACTGTTGCGGTCAGTCATAATGTCAATTACTTCAATCTTGCCAAACTGCTCAAAGTAGTCACGCAGGTGCGAGTCTTCTGTGTCCTCCTTGATACCGCCAACAAATATTTTTTTAACTGTGACGTGAGCACCTGGACGGCTGGAGTCTTCTCTTGACACTGCCCTCTTAGGCTCGACAAGCCTACCGTCAACTTTGTGGGGGCGTGCTTCCATTGCAGCATCAACCTCATTCACACCAGCATAGGTGACAAACCCAAAACCCCTGGAGCGCTTGTTGGCCGGATCTCTCATTACCTGTTGGTAATAGGGTTTTATGCAAATTGAAATATTTAATGCAAATATTGAAAAGCTAGTTCTCCACTCATCTGGTATAGCCAACTAGGTATCAACGTTTGAAATGTAAATGCTCACCACACAATCTGTAAGAGATCCCCATTGTTCGAAGTGTGCTCGCAAACTCTCGTCCGTGGTTTCGAAGCTCAGACCTCCGATGAACAGCTTGCGGAGCTGCTCGGGTTCACGTGGGGCCTGGACAAAAAGGACAACGCATTAAGAACGCAGTAACAAATCAGAGCGAGCGATACATTGTAGCAAACTACCAACCAGAGCCATATTCCGGCAGATAAACAAAAAACACCAGTTGTGGAGATGCCTGATGCCGTTTGCACGGTGGCGAAAAGACGCAGCCTTTACATTGACCACGGGCGCTGGTGTCGACAGCGCGTCTATGTTATACGTTAGGCAAATGTGATCCAAACAAACATTTTTTTTTTACCGGGAAATGTGTTGACTAAACTATCCATTACACTACGATTTGACAATACACAATTACAAAGGAGACCTTAACGTCCGTTATAAATCGACTAACCAAAAACGCACGAACAATAAGAGCCATGAGGCACGTAGCTAAGATGGCGGCATCACCACATTAGTTATGGCTGCAATACGGTCTCCCGAGTGGAAAGCCATTTTGACTAGATTGGTCAACGTGCACGTTAAATTAAGCACTAAACGGACATAACACAAAATTGCAGGTAGATAATGATTAGATAATCTTACCTCCTTCGACATTGTTGCTGGTAGTTTCCGATCCCTTGTTCCTAATTCGAGGAGAGAAAATCTGCGACAGAGAGACGACCGTGCCTGGAAAGAAGTAGAATAAATAGGGACGGATACGCCTCTTGGATTCAGCAATTGGTTAACTGTTCCCGCTGCGTTCTATTTTTCCTCTTCCGCTGATACACCGATTGGGTCATTTACAGTCAGTTATCAGCAGTACCCAATAACAAAACGACACCAGCCGGTGGTGGGCGTGAGTTTACGTTTGATATTTTTTAAGGAGCACGTCAAAATTACGTCACTTGAATTGAATTTCATGTTCTGTCAAGTCTGTGTAAATAAATATAATATAGTATTTGATAAAGGTAGCCAAGTGATACCGAAATATGTATTAAGTGGACATCGCTAGCCACAACATTGACTGATTACCTCACAGTTATTTGTTTTGACGCCGACGGTTTCGTGGGCGGGCACGGTCTGCCATTGTGCTTTTGGCGCGCAAGCAAGTCGTGTGGGGAGGGGGGAACAAAAAGGCCAGAAACAGCGTCCAGCCAACTGCTGAAGCTACTAGCTGTTGTGTGGTGGAAGAAAGGAATTGTGTTTCCAATAAATTCATCCGAATTACAAAGGGTGAGTAAATAAACATATTTCTTAGCTAGTTAAAAAACGCTGAATGTATTGAGGAGAACATTTGCTAAATTGCTTAGTTAGGTAAAATGTGTTGCCTACGTTGGTTGTGAAGTGGTAACGTTACTAGCTCAGGCTAGCCGGTTTGGACAAACATGTTAGCTAACGTTTATCTACACACTTACGACTATTTAGATGTGAATGTCCCTAGACATCGTTTACTAACCCGTTTCGATTAATTAAAACCTCAATTGGTAAACTAACTAGTTATTGTACCCCTTTTAATGGGAAATTGCTATGTGTTATATCAAATAAGTCAAATCTGCGCTAGCCGGTGGTTAGCCTTATTGGTTAACTTACCAAACGTTAGCCTATCGTACGGTCAACCAGCTGTCGGGATAGATAATTAATTTAAGGCAGGTATTTAACTTAACCTAGATTACTCTAGACAATTTAAATAGTTTATCGGCTTTATAACTTGCAAAAAATAGTGAGTAGTTAACTAGGCAAGAACAACTGACCAATGTGTAACTTTATTGCACACATTTCTTAACTTTTTCGACGTTTGCTAGGTTCTCAAACTTTACATTTCATAGTTTGGTCGTGCATCTTGTTAACTCATTTGAGGTACTGTAACCTACCTAGCCATGGGAAAGAAGACTCGTGAAAATGATGATGGTGCCTCAGGGTCATCTTCAGAAGAGGAAGAATTTATTGTCGAGAAGGTGTTGGACAGAAGGACTGTGAAGGGCCGAGTTGAATTCTTCCTGAAGTGGAAAGGCTATTCAGAGTAAGTATCTTCCTCATGGGATACAATGTTACTTTGACATGTTTAAAATACGAATATGTAGGAGTAACTAGCTCATTTCTACCTTCCATATTTTTGTTTCTCATACAGTCCAGTATGTTTCAAAACCAGTGTTAAAGTTGTTACCCGCTTGTTTTCTTGACTATACTCCATGGTGAAGGAAAATTCTGAAACTCCACCAACAGAAGTGAGTGGAGACCAGGCAGTTCAGCCCAGACTATCGATTTGGCCAAGGTCCAATACTTGAACAATTTTAAATTATGAAATGCTTACCTATGTTTGTCCTCTGTAGTTGTGTGCCTCTCTTTGTTTATTGAAATCCATACTTTTAAATAAAATTGTAATCAAATACGACCACTGACTGTTTCCTTGTTAAGGTTCAATTGGCACATGCACATTTTTGCAGAGTTGCCATCGTATAGCGGCAGCAATGAGCAAACAGTCGGTGGTTGTATTTGATTAAAGTTTATTTAAAAGGTGTGGATTTCAGCAAACAAAGGCAAGCAACTACAGAAGACACGGGTACAAGGTAAGTGTTTCATAATTGACATTTTTTGAAGTATTTACCTTGGGCGAATTAATGTATTCTGAGCTGAATTCCACTAAGCCTGCTCAACTAGGTGGAGTTCATCAGAAACTTGGCTTCATGGCCAGTAGTATAAATTTACTGCACTTCTACACATTTTGTCAATGCTTACGCTTTGCTCTTATGCAGAGTGACTCGTATGACAACAGAGGCCCATGCCATGACAAATTCTCCCGAAAACATTTTTTTATTCTTCCTTATCTTTATTTTGGTGATTTGTTAGTTCTCAGATTTTATTTAAAAATAAATAGGTCCATTATTTTCAACATGCTTTAGTCGTTTAAGTTTACACTGATAATGTTTTACTGTTGGAACACTGTCTCTACCTCGTGTCAAATGTCATTCTTGCTTTTACAATGCATGTTTTTTTTTTACAGAAAGCACAACACATGGGAGCCAGAGAAGAATCTCGGCTGCCCTGAGCTCATTGCTGGGTTCATGAAGACCTACAAGAAGCCTAGCAGCAGCAGTAGTGGTGCAACCCCCAGCAGTGGAGGAGCCAAGTCCAGCGCGGGGTCATCAGGCCGCAGCAAGGAAGGCAGCAGTAAGAGGAGGAACTCTGATGATGATGATGAGGAGGGGAGCAGCAACAAGCCCAAACGGAAAAAAGAGGTGCGTAACCTTCCTCATTAATTGGTGTCGTTAAAGCCTTACCCAAAAACTGCAAGAAGTTGGTTTGTAGACCAGGCTAGGTCGTTTACACTAGACAAGAGCTAGGTGAATTGACTGCCAGATGCAAGTCTACAAACCGATCCGCACTTTCTGAAGGGGGTGACTTTCGTGATTTGTTACCTCCAGTGTTTGCAGCCTACTGATAGGTCAGTTGTTGCTTACCGACCTCTTTAGTGTCCAGCAGAGTGCTGCTGCATTGTAGCGGTGCCAAAGTTTCACTTGTAACGTACAACATAGAGATAGTATCAAGATTTTCTCATGTCTTCCAGGACGATGTCTTGATTGCAAGAGGCTTTGAGAGGGGTCTGGTACCAGAGAAGATTATTGGAGCTACAGACTCCTGTGGAGACCTCATGTTCCTCATGAAGTGGTGAGTGTTGTACTTAAACAATGTTGACCTTATGTTCTCTGTTAGATTATGACACCATAAGAATTTGTTTTCAAACTGGTGACAGGAAACTGCTTAACCAGAAAGTAGATTTTCATATTCTATCTTCAAGACGGTAGGTCGAAGAACTTTCTGGGTCTGATGGAGTCTTGTGACAAATTGAGTTGTCTACTACTGAATCTTGGCTTTCAATCTTTATTAAAGATGATTTAATATTAATGTTTATTTACTATGTATTTCATTACTCTACAGGAAGGACTCTGATGAGGCAGATCTGGTGCTAGCCAAGGAGGCCAATCACAAGTGCCCGCAGATCGTCATAGCCTTCTATGAGGAGCGCCTCACCTGGCACGAAGACGGGGACAAGAAGGAGAAGGGCGCTGTAAGCATGTGAGCGGGATGTCTGACCTCTTACCCCTGATTCTGCAGGGACATCCTGGAGACTTGTATAGCCAGCACCAAATCGCATCTTATTCCTCCCCCTTGGCCTTAACCCTTTGTTGTTAGCTATTTTGAATGGTCTGTATAAGGTATAAGCCGTGTAGTGGTGTATCTTCCACCATATTGCGTTTACCTTACAGATCTGCAAACATTGAAGGGTTAGGGCCAAATAGAGGTTTGGTGATGGACTTGGTACCGACTGACATTCACCCACCCTACCCCATTTGTTATGACGACATAAAAAAAACCCCACACAAACCAACGATGGACAACACTGCACACTTTTTTTCATGCTACCTCCCTCCATGCCCCAATGTACAGGCTAATATCCCTGAATAACAAACAGTCCAACCTAGCCATTTTACATAGACGCTTGAGAAGGATGTGGGAAGACTGGGGTTTTGGATGTGGTGAAACGGGTGCACTCGCTAATGGGGAGGGCTTGTGGTTTTTCTTTGACCTCATGCTTTATTCTCTCTTTTTTCTGCTTTTTTTTTTTTGGTTTTATTTTAAAGGATATGATTGTGTAAGGAAGATTGTAGATTATGTGGTATACTTTCTAGGTACATGCAGCCATCTTAAGGTGACTTGAAGGTAGTCGTCTTCACTGAGAGCGACGTTAAAATGGCCACTTCCTATCAAAGCATGGTCCAGGGCCCTTTGAGTGTCTCAGTGCTGACCCAGTATCTGGTCCATATGTTCATTGTGATCTAACAGGGCAACTGATCTTAGATCAGACAATCTGTGGAGACTTTGAATATTGGCAACCAACATGTTTGCCACTGGGAAGCAGACAGCCCTGCAAGTCTTAACAAACCTTAAACATAATTAGTTATGCGGTAGAAAGAAAACCATTTTATTGTCAGATCCCCTACTAGGCCACCGTGGTAGAAAAACATATCCTATTTCTTCTACAGTTTTTGTTCTGTCGTTTTAAACTCTGATGTTCTAAAGTAAATATGGTCCCTTCCTCTATGTAAAGACTCCCTCCATGGTTTTTCTCTTCACTTAGCTAGTAGTGTGGCTGGATTGTACGTTTTGTTTTAATCATCCACATTTTAAATATTTTAGCTTTTTTTTTTTTTTGTGTTCTGCTCTGTAGCATTACCCTGTCAATTAACCATGTAGCTGCGATTCCATTGCTAAATTCATGAATATGTTTTAGAGTATCTGCTTATTCCTTACTTGGAATTGCATTCTTCTGATTACCTGTTAATCAGACAGTGTCATTACATCAAGCACAAGTAAGAAAATGTGACAGATGCACTAGCCTCAGCCAAGTCCCTAACAATCGGATGTACCAGTTCAGTGAAAATGGAAAGGGCCTGTGACCCGACTTCCACTTTTGGACCTTAACAATGGCAACACTCAATTGTCACTCCTCCACATTTATTGGATTGGTTGAACAGTACAGAAGAGAACCTCCGTCTGACAGTTTCTTCTTCTGGTCAAGACCAGTATGTAGGAGCTAGTTTGAGGTCATTATTTTTATTCCTGCTACGTTAGGTTACAGATGCACAGAAGGGCCACTTTAAAAGTTGTGCCCAGTGTTTCAAGCCATCATTATTTGCAAATGTGAATGACCATTTGATTTGAGTATATACATTATCACAGTAATGCTGAACTGTAACCATTCTTATGATGAGAGGTTTGACAATCGGCATGCCACATGCTCTGCAGTAATGTGAAACCAAACCAGCGTTGATTTGATCAAGGTATGCCACCCTGTGGCTAAATGGCTCAGCCAAAGTGCTTTGCTCAGTTCTCAGTGCGCTTTGGGAGAATGGAAAAAGGCAGACTGTGTTCTTTCATGGGAAGCTTATCACTTTATTCTAACGTTTTTAAGATCATGTCAGTACTTTTGATTATGTATTAAGTGGTGAATTCAGCACATCCTTAAGAGTAGTTGTTCCACTTGCTATCACTAAGTTGATTTAAAGGAGTTGTAGAAGGATTTGACATGAATTTAGTTTCTTCTTCCCCTTTAGACCTTGTTGCCTATGATATCACATCCACATATGTGGTGACAAACAGCATGGTCGTGTAGTCCCATAAGAGGCAAACGATTCCAGTGCATTTGGTGTATTCTATTTTGTTGAGTTGATGGACAGAGGGCTGTGTTGTCGGCTGTTCTCTAAATTTGTCTTATGCACAAATGTACTCTCATTCCACCCCCTTTGTGGTTTCTGTTTTTATTAAATTCTGAGTTGTCTAGCCACTGTAGTCATAGAAACAACCGTTTTTGTAAATGACAAACTTAGACATCCTTCCCTTGTGAAACATCCCTCTTCTGGACACATGTAACAGGGTGTACATTTTTTTTCATGTCATTTATTTGTTTTTGTGTCCTTAATAAAAACCCTTTCACTTATTTTCTGTTACACCACACATTTACTTTCAAAGATTTCATTTGAAGTCTTTTTTTTTTTTTTTATCGTGTTTAAAGGTGCAGCATTTGATGTATTTTACCATTTTTAATGTTCTGCAAATTTGTCTTGTAATAAATTGTAGTAAACCATTCAACATTTTAAAGGCCTGGTGATGTCTACTCGCAGTAACTGCACTAGTCATATTATACCAGAAGATGGAGCCACTTGGCATGTCGCTATGGCCATGTTTGAAAAATTAACCAGAAATGGACCAAATCCTTACTGGTTTGCCCATCAACTAATCTCATCACTCACAATGGAGAACACATATCTTAATTTATAAGGATGCAATACTATGAATTGTAGATTGTTATGTGTGTTGTCTGTCTGTTTTCAAAAACAAATTTAATTGAAGAGTAATGTGGGCGACAGATTAAATATTTCCTGTCTTTGATGCAATTTTGTTTTATATAGGGATTAATTGAATATTCTCTTTCACCTGGGCTGTAACTTTATACACTGAGTATACCAAACATTAAGAACACCTTCCTAATATTGAGTTTCACACCCCGTTTTGCCCTCAACAGCTTCAATTTGTCAGAGCATGGTCTCTACAAGGTGTCAAGTGTTCCACGTGGATGCTGGCCAATGTTGACTCTAATGCTTCCCACAGTTGGCTAGATGTCATTTGTGTTGTGGGCATTCTTGATTCACGCAAGAAACTGTTGGTGAAAAACCCAGCAGCGTTGCAGTTCTTGACAAACTGATGTGTCTGCCACCTACTGCTATACCCCGTTGAAAAGCACTTAAATATTTTATCTTGACCATTCACCCTCTGGCACATAATCCGTGTCTCAAGGCTTAAACATCCTCATTTAACCTGTCTCCTCCCCTTCATCTACACTGATTCAAGTGGATTCAGTAAGGGATTGTAGCTTTGTTGGTCATGGAAGAACAGGTGTCCTTAATGTGTTGTAAAGGCTACAGCTAGGACCTAGACTAGTTATTCCTGCTTTGATTACATGGTAAAACTCCTGACCATAATTATGGTGCGATCAGATCGCTGCTCCTTGGTACAATCAAATCTCTAGGTCTACCTTAATTTCCCTCTTTTAGTCTGTTTTTGCTGCAAAGCTACATCTGGATAGTGGAATTTTCAGAGCAAGAGAACTCTTCCCCTCCAAATGGAATGCAAAGGTCACCAGTAAATTGTCCAGCCTGTGGGACCATTACGTCCAGCAGAGGGAGTTTACAGCAGGGGATTTTATGAAGCCTGGTGTTGTGTGCTCTCTGCTGAAGAACTGGAAGAGGAGAGTTTTAGTACTCTCTGGTTATGTTCCTATTCTATACCCTTCTCCCAAAGTGTAATCCGAATGCAGCCTTAGGACCAGGGGAGCCCTCTGCCCATGGTGTGTGTGGTGTATAAACACTGAGGCATCTGGGAAAATATGATCAGGCTTACAGAGCGGGTTGCGTCCAATCAGCCAGGGAGTACAGATGAGAATTTGCTGTCTAGTTAAATCAGAATAATATTTCAGCTCAGTATTTAAAAATACAATGTATGCATTGCAGGTGATAATTGTTGCAGTGATGTGTGAGCAGGCCTGACAAATGGAGTGAGCACAGGTACTTTAAAGGGTTTGTGTGCTCGCGCCAGCCTCCACAAGCACGGCCGGTGCAGTATGAGTATCAGTAACTTTCAGTGTAAATGAGTTCCAGAGGGCGTTGCCTGTGGCAGGAGTTAGTTGCCTTGCTGCAAATCATCACAAATGAGTGTCAAGGGGGCTACTGTGCAGCTGTGGTTGCTAGAGTTGGGGGAAGGGAAGGATTGCTGCAGTGGGCTTGATCAGTGTTGCATGGTCTGTTCAACAACACAGACATATTATGCACATGCACACACTGCCACTGAATTTATGCTGAATATTTTATTTTGCTGTTAAATGTTTAGAAGTTATGATACTGAATTTCAATAGGGGCTGGGCGTCTGAGTATCTCTGAAACCAATGACATTTCTGGTGTTCTGAGCAGGTCTTTCAGCTGTCTTTCAGCTGTTGTTCTGTGTGTCATTGTTGAAACAAGATATTATGGCCATAGCCTGCCTGCAGTGATGGCTTCTGCCGCAGCCTATCACAATGCAGAACCAGACCTGGGTTCAGTTACTATTTCAAATATTTTCAAATACCTTATCTGTGCAGACTGCATGATTGGATTAATGACCAACATTATAATCCTAAAAGGCATACCCTGCCAATCTGGCACTCCAGGCAGCTAAGAGCAAGCATTAAAAAATTGTGAAAGATTTTAAATAGTATTTGAACCCATTTGAACCCGGCATTAGCTTCTCACAGGACAGCGGCTCACTGATCTGTATGAAGGTGATTGCGGCATGATGCTCTAATTTGACCCGCCAGGTGCAGTAAAGAAGGCAACAGAGAGACCCAGCATCTCCATTGTAAGCCAGCGTCCCAAATGTCACCCTGTTCCCTATTACGTGCATTACTTTTGACCAGGGCCCATAGTTTCCCTCCCCCCGCCTCTCCCTTGGCGGGAATGCGACCAACCATCACTTCCCTCCTCCATCCTTCCATTCCTCCCTCCATTAATATCTTCTACTGACCAGGGCAGAGAGTTATAGCTGCCATAAAGGGCAGGTAATGCATTGTTAACTAATTCTGTCTGCTCAGAGCTGATATATCCCTCGCTCTAAATCTCAATGCTTCTAATAAAATGTAAATGCTAATGCTTAAACAGGCTAGCTAGAGTTACATGCTGGAGGAGGGTGGGTTCTGGGGACGGGGTGGGGTAGAGTTACATGCTGGAGGAGGGTGGGTTCTGGGGACGGGGTGGGGTGGGGTTGAGTTACATGCTGGAGGAGGGTGGGTTCTGGGGACGGGGTGGGGTAGAGTTACATGCTGGAGGAGAGTGGGTTCTGGGGATGGGGTGGGGTAGAGTTACATGCTGGGTCTGGAGCAGAAGAGGGGAGAGATGAGGAGAGGAGCAGGAGAGGGGAGGGATGAGGAGCAGGAGAGGAGCCGGGGAGGAACAGGAGAGGGGAGAGATGAGGAGCAGGAGAGGGGAGCGGAGCAGGAGAGTTGAGAGATGAGGAGCAGGAGAGGGGAGAGATGAGGAGCAGGAGAGGGGAGAGATGAGAAGCAGGAGAGGAGCAGGCGATGAGGAGCAGGAGAGGGGAGGAGCAGGAGAGGGGAGAGATGAGGAGAGGAGCAGGAGAGTGGAGAGATGAGAGGAGCAGGAGGGGGGAGAGATGTGGAGCAGGAGAGGAGCATGAGAGGAGCCGGGGAGGAGCAGGAGAGGGGAGAGATGAGGAGCAGGAGAGGGGAATGTAGTCGTAGGCTACCACTCAAGTGTTTTTTGTTATGTTACAGTATGTTGTTGAGAGACTCACATGTGGTGGAAAAATAATAGTTCTCCCCCATTCACCAGTAAAGAATGAAAGACTCCTTGTCCCAGTATGGATATAATGCATGATATTTCCATGTCATACCCAGTGTAACCTTGGGCTTCTAAATATTGATCCACTTCTAAATTTTAATTATCCGTCTCCGTTTCTCTGCCATCTGCTAAGGACGATGATTTGTGTTCCTTCGTAACTCTGGCTGGTCCTGTAATTACATCATAAATTAATTTGCAGAAATGGAAGGGAGAGTGAAAAAATATTGATAGCATTAGTAAGGCCAATACATGATGTACCCATAGTCCTACACACACAATTTTGTATTAATTTTACTTTGATTCCAATATGACAAAAGTGTCTATTCCTGCATGCTTTAAAGATTACACATTTGTAATTTAGCTAATAAGAGCAAATAACTGAAATTAGCAAATTGTTACAACACTTGGTATTACATTGTAATACAAAAATTATAATAATTCATAGCAATACATTGTAAGAGCATAATGCGTTGTTAGAAGAATTAGTATGGGATATGTAATATTAAACAGTGTGACTCTTTAGACTGTAACAAATACTATGGATTGACCAATTTGTTTTTCAGTGCACTCTTCTCGGCCACAGTAGAATGACTGAACCATGGGTCGTATTCATCAGGCTCTGAAACGGAAGAAAATAGACTGAAACAGGGAGGGACTAGCGTTACAACTTGTCCAATAAGGAGGGACTGACGTTACAACTTGTCCAATAAGAAACGTCCCTTTTTTGTATTCCGTTGTACCCTAATGAATACGATCCAGGTCCTCCTTATTTACAGCGCAGCAGTTAAGTGGAGAGCTTTACAACACATTAATCCTGATTGATTTTAGAGTGGGTCTACCACCATAGATAGAGAATTACTACAACTGGAATTCACTTTCAAGTCCATGTGCATAATGTTCAAATAAATCTATTTATATGACTACTACCAAGATTAGCCCAGTGGTCGTCCCTGTTGGTAAATTACACATGGAGATTGGGACTGTGGCTATGGGCCATCTGAACATTATAACAGTTAAAGCCGTATTAGAAGTTACTCTGGAATGGGGCTCTCTTTGCCATGTGTAAATTCCTATTAGACAAACCTAAGTTACCCGGTGAATGCTTAATGTGAATCAGAGCCTGTTTTAAGAAGAGACGGAGCTTCTCTAGTGGTAGAAAATGCACTCTCAGCATGGACTGAGAGTGCATAACGTATATCAGCCATTTGAACGTGATCCTTTGAGGTTGAATTGTTCAAAATCTACCCTAGCATAGCACTTTAGAATGCATGCCCAATGCATAGCTTCATTCTACGTAGTAATGTGACAGAGCGTCAGCCAGAGTGAATATAGAGATACAGGGGTCTCTCTCTCTCTCTCTCTCTCTCTCTCTCTCACACACACACACACACACCGACAGACAGACACACACACAAACACGCACACACAGCTGCCAGTGTAGTTAGAATAGATATTCTGAGGCTGAAAAGAAAAGAGGAAGTTGAGCCAATAGTAACGTTACCCACTTGCTCCCTGGACCTATCCTGTCCATCACCACCCGGCCCCCAGCCCCTCCTACCCCTGCCATCCTTTCCTGCCCTCCTACCCCTGCCCTCCTTTCCTGCCCTCCTACCCTTGCCCCCCTACCCCTGCCCACCTACCCCTGCCACCCTACCCCTGCCACCCTGCCCCCTACCCCTGCCCTCCTACCCCTGCCCCCCTACCCCTGCCCTCCTACCCCTGCCCCCCTACCCCTGCCACCCTGCCCCCTACCCCTGCCCCCCTACCCCTTTCCTCCTACCCCTGCCCCCCTACCCCTGCCCTCCTACCCCTGCCCCCCTACCCCTGCCCTCCTACCCCTGCCCCCCTACCCCTGCCACCCTACCCCTGTCCCCCTGCCCCCCTACCCCTGCCCTCCTGCCCCCCTACCCCTGCCCAAAGTAATCACGGCTGCCTGACTATTGGGCCGTTTCAGATAGCGTGTGTCCCTGCATTTTACTACAGAGACTTATCGGCGCCTTTTTACTCTGAAAAGTCGGCTTGAGTTTCCTAGAGAGGATGAATGTGTGGTGAGCGTTAATCCGCTCACATTCAGCCGAGACACGTTCTGCCTCTGGATATCTGGTTCTCAGCCCTGACCGGGTGCTGCATGTCCACCACCAACCGCTAACCAAGGCATTCTAGAGCAAGCCCGAGAGAACATATTGCTGTATCTGTTTATCCGAGTATAATGTTGCACCATAAAGTATCTAATGTTACGCTCTGAATAAATGTGTGGTATTGTACGCTGGAGACTGTAGATGATGACCCAGCTGTGACTGTAGAAGTGGGAAGGAAGAAAGAAATGGCCACATCTGTCTAATGTTAAACTATGCACCAGACCTCGCTTCAAATAGGATTGGATTTCTGTCAAATACTTTAGCTATGCTTGATTGAGCTTGCCTGGTATTTGGATCCCCATTAGTTCCTGCCGAGGCAGCAGCTACTCTTCCTGGGGTCCAGCAAAATTAAGGAAGTTCATACAATTTTAAAAACGTAACAATACATTCACAGATTTCACAACACACTGTGTGCCCTCAGGCCCCTACTCCACCACTACCACATATCTACAATACAATGTATAGTGTGCATGTTATCGTGTGTATGCATGTGTCTGTGCCTATGTATGTGTTGCTTCACAGTCCCCGCTGTTCCATAAGCTGTATTATCTGTTTTTGAAATCTAATTTTACTGCTTGCATCAGTTACTTGATGTGGAAAAGAGTTCCATGTAGTCATGGCTCTATGTAGTATTGTGCGCCTCCCATAGTCTGTTCTGGACTTGGGGACTGTGAAGAGACCTCTGGTGGCATGTCTTGTGGGGTATGCATGGGTGTCCGAGCTGTGTGCCATCAGTTCAAACAGACAGCTCGGTGCATTCAACATGTCAATACCTCTCATAAAAACAAGTAGTGATAAAGTCAATCTCTCCTCCACTTTGAGCCAGGAGAGATTGACATGCATATTATTCATATTAGCTCTCGGTGTACATCCAAGTCCTTTTTTGTGGCACCTGACCACACGACTGAACAGTAGTCCAGGTGCGACAAAACTAGGGCCTGTAGGACCTGCCTTGTTGATAGTGTTGTTAAGAAGGCAGAGCAACACTTTATTATGGACAGACTTCTCCCCATCTTAGCTACTGTTGTATCAATATGTTTTGACCATGACAGTTTACAATCCAGGGTTACTCCAAACAGTCACCTCAACTTGCTCAATTTCTACATTATTTATTATAAGATTTAGTTGAGGTTTAGGGTTTGGTGAATGATCCTCTGGACAACTCTATGTTGTCTTGGGGTTGCGGTCAGGGCCTGATAGGAGGGTTGCATAGACGACTCTATGTTTGGTTTTTGGTTTGGTCCCCAATTAGAGGCAGCTGCATTACGTTGTCTCTAATTGGGGATCCTATTTAAGTTCATGATTTTCCCACCTGCGTTGTGGATCTTTGTGCATGTTGCACACCAGTTCGTGGTTGCTTTCTCTCCTTCGTGTTTGTTGTTTTGGAAAGATACAAATAAAAGTAATGTCTTTATATTGCGGCTATGGTCCTCGTGTCCTGCCCACGCACCGTGACACTTACCACCCACTCTAAAACTAACTGCAACTCTTTAAGTGTTGCAGTCATTTCAGTCGCTGTAGTAGCTGACATGTATAGAGTAGAGTCATCCACATACATAGACACTCTGTCTTTACTCAAAGCCAGTGGCATGTCATTTGTAAAGATTGAAAAAAAGCCTAGACAGCTGCCCTGGGGAATTCCTGATTCTACCTGGATTATGTTGGAGAGGCTTCCATTAAAGAACAACATCCTATGTGTTCTGTTAGACAGGTAACTCTTTATCCACAATATAGCAGGGGGTGTAAAGCCATAACGCATACATTTTTCTAGCAACAGATTATGATCAATAATATCAAAAGCCGCACTGAAGTCTAACAAAACAGCCCCCACAATCTTTTTATCACCAATTTCTCTAAGCCAAGCATCAGTCATTTGTTTAAATGCTGTGCTTGTTGAATGTCCTTCCCTATAATCATGCTGAAAGTTTGTTGTCAACTAGTTTACTGTAAAATAGCATTTTATCTGGTCAAACACAATTTTTTCCATAAGCTTACTAAGGGTTGATAACAGGCTGATTGGTTGGCTATTTCAGCCAGTAAAGGGGGCTTTACTATTCTTAGGTAGCGGAATGACTTTTGCTTCCCTCCAAGTCTGGGGGCACACACATTCTAGTAGGCTTAAATTGAAAATATGCAAATAGGAGTGGCCATATCGTCCGCTATTATCCTCAGTAATTTTCCATCCAAGTTGTCAGACCCCGGTGGCTTGTCATTGTTGATAGACAACAATAATTTTTTCACCTCCCCCACACTCACTTTACGGAATGCAAAATTACAACGCTTGTCTTTTCATAATTTGGTCAGATATACTTGGATATGTAGTGTCAGCGTTTGTTGCTGGCATGTCATGCCTAGGTTTGCTAATCTTGCCAATTAAAAAATAATAGAAGTAGTTGGCAATATCAGTTGGTTTTGTGAGTAATGAGCCATCTGATTCAATGAATGATGGAGCTGAGTTTGCCTTTTTGTCCAAAATGTCATTTAAAGCTTTTTACTATCATTCTTTATGTAATTTATCTTTGTTTCATAGTGTAGTTACTTCTTCTTTTTATTCAGTTTAGTCACATGATTTCTCCATTTGCAATACGTTTGCCAATCGGTTTTGCAGCCGGACTTATTTGCCATTTATTTTGCCTCATCCCTCTCAACCATACAAGTTTTAAATTCCTCACCAATCCAAAGGGATTTAACTCTTTTTTTACAGTCATTTTCTTAATGGGTGCGTGCTTATTAGTAAGTGAAATAAGCAATTTCATTAATGTGTCAAGTGCAGTTTCTGTTTGCTCCTCTTTACACACCACGGAACAACACATTCTTTACATCAATAACATAGGAATCACTACAAAACTTCCTGTATGACCTCTACACAATATTAGGCCCAGCCTTTGGAACTAGATGTGGCTACTATATTGTGATCACTACATCCAATGGATTTGGATACTGCTTTCAAACAAATCTCTGCAGCATTAGTAAAGATATAATCAATACATGTTGATGATTTCATTCCTGTACTGTTTGTAACTACCCGGGTAGGTTGATTGATAACCTAAACCAGGTTACAGGCACTAGTTACAGTTTGAAGCTTTCTCTTGAGTGGGCAGCCTGATGAAAGCCAGTCAATATTTAAATCACCCAGAAAGTAAACCTCTCTATTGACATCACATACATTATCAAGCATTTCACACATGTTATCCAGATACTGACTGTTAGCACTTGGTGGTCTATAGCAGCTTCCCACCAGAATGGGCTTTAGGTGATGCAGATGAACCTGCAGCCATATTACTTCAACAGTATTTAACATGAGATCCTCTCCAATCTTTACAGGAATGGGGTTCTGAATATGTACAGCAACACCTCCACCATTGGCATTTCTATCTTGCTACCACTGTATCATCAAAGGTATTATCTAAGTGAGTTTCAGAGATAGTCAGAATATTAATGTGCAATGGAACCAATGGAAAAAAAGTCCAGAAGTGCAAACCCCGCCCACCTGGGAGGGAAATCCTGTTTAAGCCCTTTAAGCTTGTATAGCAGAGACAATGTAATGAATAATTACTTTTTTTAGTTCTTAATGCTAAGCTTTGTTATGCACATGCGCTGTATGAGCCTTTAACCTGTACATTTCCACTGTCTGTTTGAAGGTCTTGTAAGGAGGAGCTGGTATTTTTCCACTCTGCCTCTGTTCAACTTAGTCACAGGGTCAAGACAAAGAGCCTCTGAGAGTGACCACAGTGTCTCAGTCCATCCTGTTCTTCTCATATCTTTCAAGGGCACAGCTGTGTGGAGATATGAGGTGAACAGAGGCTGGCTTGAACAGAGAGGAGTAACGGAACTAACGTCATCACTTGAAGAAAACATGGTAGCTTGTGATGCCCTGATCTGCTGGGGAGGGGTGGAACCAGCCACAACTAAGTATTTGTAGGTCCGCTATATAACACCTCAGAATTTCCTGTTTTGTCCGGCTCTCAACGATCACTTACGGGTGGTTGTTGATCAGTGCCATTTTTGCAATAATTTAATCAATATCAAATTAAGATTGATTGTTTGAAGAATTGAAGTCTCTCACGCTTGATTAGAATTTCCACGACAAGCCCCAATCAAACGCTCAAAGTATTTGAAAGAACGCTCAAAGTCATTGTCAGATGATAACTGAAATGGCCGGTTCATAGAAGCATGCTTTTACTAAGAGGGTTCTGAGAGCCCGTGAAATCCTATGGATTTTCAACTGAGATATTTATTTCATCACGAAATGTTGAGCCCATATTAACTGATCCCCAAGGATTTGGATCCAGCAAAAAGTTAAAGTGCGGTACAATAGATAGCTTTCCACAAGAGGAAATGGGTTTATAAACCACAGTGGATTTCTGATGGTCATAGGATTAGTGTGGTGTAGATTACCAATCCTTCTTGCTCTGGATATCTGCATTCACCAGATTAGTACATGCATTCACAACAGTCCCAAGCCTTGACATAGATTAGAAGTAGAAAGTATATTTGATTACTTTGAAAATGTACAGTATTTGATCGTAGACAGTGTGTCATCAGATCATTAATCAAAGACAGACAGTGTGTCATCAGATCATTAATCAAAGACAGACAGTGTGTCATCAGATCATTCATCAAAGACAGACAGCGTGTCATCAGATAATTGATCATAGACAGCGTGCCATCAGATCATTCATCAAGGACAGACAGTGTGTCATCAGATGATTGATCATAGACAGTGTAATCAGATCATTGATCATAGACAGTGTGTCATCAGATCATTGATCGTAGACAGTGTGTCATCAGATCATTGATCATAGACAGCGTGTCATCAGATCATTGTTCATAGAAAGACAGCGTGCCATCAGATCATTGATCAAGGACAGACAGCGTGTCATCAGATGATTGATCATAGACAGTTTTTCATCAAATCATTCATTGTAGACAGCGTGTCATCAGATAATTTCAAGTCTCACTACCCTCTGTATCTAGTCCTGTGAACCTGGTTTCAAGTCTGTGAGCTGACACAGTCTGACATACATACAGCGGGTGAAATAAGTATTGAACACGTCACCATTTTTCTCAGTAAATATATTTCCAAAGGTGCTATTGACATGGAATCTTCACCAGATGTTGGTAACAACCCAAGTAATCCATACATACAAAGAAACCAAAACAAATAAGTTCAGAAATTATGTTATGTGTAATAATGTGAAATGACACAGGGAAAAAGTATTGAACACATTTTTTTTTTTTTTTTTTTTTTTTCACCTTTATTTAACCAGGTAGGTCAGTTGAGAACAAGTTCTCATTTGCAACTGCGACCTGGCCAAGACAAAGCAAAGCAGTGCGACAAAAACAACACAGAGTTACACAGTAAACAAACAGTCAAAACACAATAGAAAATCTATATACAGATGAAGTAAGGGAGGTGAAAAAAGGCATGGAAAGCCAAGACAACAGCTGAAAACTATCAGTAATTAAAAAGCAATCCAGCCCTCTGTCAGTGCAAATTAATATCAGCTGGTTCAGTCCCAACTGATGGCCTACAAAAAGGTCTCATTGCCAAGGTGTCACACAAGACACATCTCATGATGGGTAAAAGTAAAGAGCTGTCTCAAGACCTTCGCAACCTAATTGTTGCAAAACATAATGATGGCATTGGTTATAGGTGCATTTCTAAGCTTCTGAATGTTCCAGTGAGCACTGTTGGGGCCATAATACGGAAGTGGAAAGACAATCATTTCACCATAAATTTGCCTCGACCAGGTGCTCCTCGCAAGATTTCTGACAGAGGAGTGAAAAGAATAATCAGAAGAGTTGTCCAAGAGCCAAGGACCACTTGTGGAGAGCTTCAAAAAGACCTGCAATTAGCAGGTACTGTTGTCTCAAAGAAAACAGTAAGTAATGCACTCCACCGCCATGGCCTGTATGCACGCTCACCACGCAAGACTCCATTGCTGAAAAAAAAGCATGTTGAAGCTCGTTTAAAATTTGCTGCACAACATTTGGAAAAGCCAGTGAAATACTGGGAGAATATAGTGTGGTCAGATGAGAGCAAAATTGAACTGTTTGGATGTCATAATACACACCATGTTTGGAGGAGAAATGGCACTGCACATCACCCTAAAAACACCATACCAACAGTGAAGTTTGGAGGTGGGAACATCATGGTGTGGGGCTGCTTTTCAGCAAATGGTACTGGCAAACTTCACATAATTGAAGGAAGGATGAATGGGCAAATTTACCGAGACATTCTTGACAAAAATCTGCTGCCATCTACCAGGATGATGAAGATGAAACGAGGGTGGACATTTCAGCAAGACAATGATCCCAAACACACAGCCAAGGAAACTCTCAATTGGTTTCAAAGAAAGAAAATAAAGCTGCTAGAATAGCCCAGCCAATCACCTGACTTAAATCCCATTGAAAATCTATGGAAAGAACTGAAGATCAAGATTCATAGAAGAGGCCCACGGAACCTTCAAGATTTGAAGACTGTTTTTGTGGAAGAATGGGCCAAATTCACACCAGAGCAATGCATGCGACTAGTTTCTCCATACAGGAGGCGTCTTGAAGCTGTCATTACCAACAAAGGCTTTTGTACAAAGTATTAAATAAATATCAGTAAGTGTGTTCAATACTTTTTCCCTGTGTCATTTCACATTATTACACATAACTTAATTTCTGAACTTATTTGTTTTGGTTTCTTTGTATGTATGGATTACTTGGGTTGTTACCAACATCTGGTGGAAATTTCATGTCAATAGTACCTTTGGAAATATATTTACAGAGAAAAATGGTGACGTGTTCAATACTTATTTCACCCGCTGTAAGTGATACTGTGAGGTTTAATGTTCAGTTTTACCACGTAGCATTTGACCAACTACTAGATATGATAAGAGCAAGAGCAAAGAGGGGAGAGACAGCATCATGTTTCTCATTCTGACCTCTCCGCTATGGCATGTCTCCACCTGGTCTATTTTAGTGTGTTGTTGTAAAAAGAATGATGCCGTATGGGGAAAGGAATTACATGCCATTTTGGAAGTGATCTGTTTAAATTAGAGTAGAATAAAAAATATTTAACTTATCTGTAAAATGTAAAGGATGCATTATGATGCAGTTATAATGCATTGTAAGACTTGTCATAAGCATGTAGGCCTATTACCCCCTTATGTGTTATCATCATATCATAATGATCCTGACTATTGTTCATCCAAGATGGCGCTAGCCTAGGTCATTGATACATCATGGATGTTTTAGGCTTTATATCCCTGAGATTAAGTATTGATCCAGGTGAAAAGGTGAGACATTTCCACCATGTTCACGTCCAAGAGCTCTTCAATCCATATTGAGTGAATAAAGTTTGCTACTGAAAAGTATTTAGTTTCAAGAACATGATCCTAATCCCGATTGTAATAAATAAACATGTTATTTTTGACTTGAAGACTTCCTCTCCAAGAATGTGTTGTTACTTCAAAACGATTGGCTCTAAAAAGGAGACTTTACTCCAAACTATGCGAAAATGTATGTCAGATGTGTTGCCGTGACGACAGGAAGGGCAATGGAGGGTTACCTTGGAATAAATAGCTCATCTGTTTCTTATTGGCTATGAGAGAGAGAGAAAGAGAGAGAGAGAGAGAGAGAGGGAAGAAAAAAAAAGGGAGAAAAGGAAGAAACAGAGAGGAGGAGAGAGAGAGACAAGGCTGGAGGGCGACAGCAGGAGGACGAGAGAGAGACGGCTGGAGGGTGACAGTAGGAGGAGGAGAGAGAGAGACACGGCTGGAGGGAAACAGCAGGAGAAGGAGGAGGAGAGAGAGACAAGGCTGGAGGGAGACCGCAGGAGAAGGAGGAGGAGAGAGAGACAAGGCTGGAGGGGGACAGCAGGAGAAGGAGGAGGAGAGAGAGACAAGGCTGGAGGGGGTCAGCAGGAGAAGTAGGAGGAGAGAGAGACAAGGCTAGAGGGAGAAAGCAGGAGGAAGAGAGAGAGACAAGGCTGGAGGGAGAGCAGGAGGAGGAGAGAGAGACATGGCTGGAGGGAGACAGCAGGCAGGCTGGATTAGGAGGGAGACGGGAATAGGGAAGGAGGCTGGTTGAAGGAAGGCTGGAGGAAGGAGGGAGGGAGGGAGGAAGGGAGGGAGGGGGAGACAGAAGGAGGAAGGCTGGAGGGAGGCTGTAGGAGGGAGGCTGGAGGCTGGCTGGAGGGGGACAGGAGACTGGATCCTAGATGTAAAGTGTAGGCTAGAGGTGTAGGCTATAGGATAGGTCTAGGTTAGAGGTGTAGGCTATAGGATAGGTGTAGGCTAGAGGTGTAGGCTATAGGATAGGTCTAGGTTAGAGGTGTAGGCTATAGGATAGGTCTAGGTTAGAGGTGTAGGCTATAGGATAGGTGTAGGTTAGAGGTGTAGGCTATAGGATAGGTGTTAGGTTAGAGGTGTAGGCTATAGGATAGGTGTTAGGTTAGAGGTGTAGGCTATAGGATAGGTGTAGGTTAGAGGTGTAGGCTATAGGATAGGTGTTAGGTTAGAGGTGTAGGCTATAGGATAGGTGTAGGTTAGAGGTGTAGGCTATAGGATAGGTGTTAGGTTAGAGGTGTAGGCTATAGGATAGGTGTAGGTTAGAGGTGTAGGCTATAGGATAGGTGTAGGTTAGAGGTGTAGGCTATAGGATAGGTGTAGGTTAGAGGTGTAGGCTATAGGATAGGTGTAGGTTAGAGGTGTAGGCTATGGGATAGGTGTTAGGTTAGAGGTGTAGGCTATAGGATAGGTGTAGGTTAGAGGTGTAGGCTATAGGATAGGTGTTAGGTTAGAGGTGTAGGCTATAGGATAGGTGTAGGTTAGAGGTGTAGGCTATAGGTTCTTAAAATTCCCCAGTCACTGTTGTGCAGGAAAAATACAATGTTTTGAAAGTTAGGAGATTACTATTCCTACTGCTGAGAGAAGGCCTATAACTATACCACTCAATCACTTTATTTGCTTGTTTTAGAAATTGTAAAATGTGTGTACACTGAGAAATTAATTGATCAACCCTTTGTTTTATTGCTGTAAAAATATAGTGTCAGTGGGTTGATTCCATTCATGTTGAGGTTGAATAGTTGATGTAAGGGAACAGCACAATGTACCCTTACTTCCCCACACTGCCTTCTGGCCACTACCCTCAGCACTACCCTCTATCTATACCCTCTACACTGCCTCCTGGTCTTGGTCATGTGAATGGCATCCACTGAGCTGATAAAACTAGTTGAATTTATTTCTCTCTATATAGCAAAAGCTCAACAGAGGATCTCTGGCCCTCTCTGCTGATGGATGAATGTACTGTTGACGTTTTATGGCTGTTTTATTACCCTCTGATGTTTCTTGTGTTTCTATCATCCAACAGGGGCCATAATTACCCTCCTACAATTTACCAGGTTTTATGTGACTTTACTGTCCAGTGGGTGGAGCACAGCACTGGCGCAATGGGGCCATAGGTGGACTGGAACCATGCGTGTGTGTGAATGAACCAGCGAGGAAGAGGCGAAGCAAGAGGTTTTACTCGGATATATATATATATATATTTTTTAACCTTAATTTAACAAGGCAAGTCAGTTAAGAACAAAGTGGTATAAGTGGACTCACGTGGCATTTGTAAATAATAATTAACTAACTTGCCTAATTAAATAAAGGTTAAATTAACAAAAAAATAAAATGCCCATTTGGTCACAGACGCTATAATGGCAAAGATACAAATATATCTATCACTATGGCCTGTTGTTCACACGCGTATCTGCCCTCTCATTGGCTAGAATGGTCCCACTTGATCTCGCCTCCTGCTGCCTGCCTTCCACCTTTGAGGGCATGTATTGACTATTAGACAATCTTTGGATGAACACACACATCACGTACATACGTTATCTTGCTTGCGCGGACACACACACACAATTATCATTGATTAAAGTTGTTTAGGTTCAGGCTGAAGTTGGTATTCACTCAATGTTGATTGGTCACCTTTCAACTGTCCAAATAATCCAAAGAATTAGCGCCGCCTGGTCATTGTCATATCATGATATCACCACCAGAGGGCATCAGCCCTCAGTGGACTGTGTTGGAGCGCCAATGGTTGGGCTACTGTACATTCCTCGACATTCCTCAGTCATGATTGATTACTGTGACCAGAACACAACGCACTAACGTTCTCTTTTGAGTATCATGCTACAAGCAAAGCCATTGATCTCCTTCACTCACAGCACCTTTATCAGCTGCACCGGCCCATTACAACACGCATGCAAACACGCACTCACTCACAGGTGTTGTAGCCTACTCAGGTACATGTTGTAACGTGCAAAGGAACTATAACACCTTCTGACAGACTACGTTCTTCCATTCAGTTCTAACATATCAGCTTGCTACAGTACTGCACTCTTGGCATTTTAAATGAATCTCCAATAAAGGAATTGTCTGCCATCATTTTGAGTGATGTGTTTGTTTTATAGTGCGTCTTCAAAATGCGTTTTTCAGGCAGTGCAATTGTAGTAACTGTATGCTACTGAATATGTTAGTTAGCGGGCTACTGAATCCCATTTACAAACCTTTACCAGAATTTACCACAAAACTCTAAATCAGAAATATGTCATCGATCAAATCAGATATTCTGTAGCTGCATGGAAACTACTAGTGATAGGGAAACATGATCATAAGAAATCTGAAACTATTTTCATTCAGGGAGAATGTTCCGGAAATGCCCACCAGAGGGCGCAAGATGCTGTCAAATCCATTATTTGACTGGGATAATACATCTCCTTCATGTGATACTGTATTTACAGTTGGAAACATAAAGCCAAGGTTATGTAAATAATTTTCGTATGCAGCCACAAGCTATGTAAATGTTACACGTAGTCAAAGCTAAATAATTTGAATTAAACATTTGTTTTCTATTTTTATTAGAATGTTGGCTGATCTGAGGCAGAGAAGACAAACCGTGTAGGCTATTTAAACCTGCTCTCTGTGGAGGCAGTGCTTGAAGTGGACTGAAATAGGTGCTGGTGCTCATTTTAGGATTTTAGACCCAGTAATATCAGAGTTTTTTTCCCTTCATAATCTGAGGGACCTGTAACCCCAGAGACTCTTACAGCACTGAGCGCCTCAGATCCATCACTAGTAGTCCTTTCCACTCACAGCCCAAGTCATCCCGTATACGGGTTGAAAATAGCAGATTTTGTCATTGATCAACTCCTAAATTGGAACGCAATGACTATAATGCTATACATGATGTCAGAGCTCAGGTTCTCCGCTTCACAGCTCAATGTGGGTTTTGACTAACCGGTTATAAACTTGAGCACCATGTCAGACAAGAAGATGCCTCCATCCCTCCCAGGAAATGGGCTACTTTTGCACATTTGTTGTAGCTTGAGTGAGGGAAATATTGTAAAGCGAGTTGATGTGTTCTGAAAGATGAGGCGTTGAGGATTCTATTATATACTGCTTTGACGTCATACAAGTAAACCACACATCCTTAATTCCAAATGTGCACATCACATAAACATTTGAAAATTAATGTAATTTACAGTGTCGACGTTTATACACAGCACAGCTACAATGATTACATGCGTTATACCCTGGGTTATCATGATCAGAATGGCCCTATGTTTGTCATATTGTGACACAAATTAATGCGCATGCCCATGACTCCATTCTATGAGGCTAAAATTAAAATCTGTTTGTCTTTTCAAAGCCTAACACTGTCAAATTGTACTTAGCCATGTTGGCAATAGGATACATTGTAAAATTATGCCCACCTGAGCCAGAATGCGATTTATAATGGAATGTTTTTGGATTAAACAAACAAAAAAATACAAGTGTGCTTGCTTCAGTTCTTCAATGGCAAAACTAAGAGAGCTAAATAAATCATTTTAAAAATCAGCTTATATTTGAAGGCTCTGTCCTTGAGTGATAAAAGTGCATTGTGTCAGAGGAAGGCCCTAAAAATGGTCGAAGACTCCAGTCACCCTAGCCATAGACTGTTGTCTCTGCTACTGCACGGCAAGCAGTACCGGAGCGCCAAGTCTAGGTCCAAAAGGCTTCTTAACAGCTTCTACCCCCAAACTATAAGACTCCTGAACAGCTAATCGAAGGGCCACCAGACCCCTATTTTAAGGTGCTGCTAATCTCTGTTTATTATCTATACATAATCACTTTAACTCTACCTACATGTACATATTACCTCAATTATTTTACTGCTGCTGTTTAATTATTCGTTATTTTAAATGTTTTTCTTTTTTTTCTTAAAACTTCTTAAAGGTCTTGTAGGTAAGCATTTCACTGTAAGGTCTACCTTTATTTTATTTAACTAGGCAAGTCAGTTAAGAACAAATTCTTATTCGCAATGACGGCCTACAATTACTGCCAACGGTCTACACCTGTTGTATTCGGCGCATGTGACAAATACAATTTGATTTGAAATTACTTAGGAACTGTGCACACTTTGGAGAGGTGTATGGCCACTTGGAGACACCAGTTAGACCTCTTACTCAAACAATTATAGTTTTTTCTTATCTTGCACCTACTCACATTTAAATTAATATTATTATTATCTTACTGAATGTATCCAGAGTATGTTCAGATATCTTTATTGACAAATGCTGTGACATGTACAGTAAATGTAAAATGCACATAAAATCAACAGTGTAATTTTGGGATTCTGTCGTGTAGGTGAACATAATGTCCAAAACTCCCTTTCAATTGCTACCATAGTCATGCATATGCTTTTTATATTTGGCCCTGTCCATAAAGGCCAATTTCCACGAGTGTAAGGGGTTAATGAAAGAGAAGTTTTCACCCAGTGAAAGAGAGAAGAGACAAAGAAAGGCGATTTATGGTGGAGGGAGAAGTGGAGGGGCGGAGCTTCAGGCCGAGTTGTGCTGCTGCCTGCTTCTGTGGCCAGGTGTGTGTGTGTGGTGTGTGTGTTGTGTGTGTTTGTCTGTGTCTGTACATGGCTGTGGCCAAAGGCTAGAGACGGGCCCAGGCCTGGACCATTCCACTGGCTCCCACCTTCCTGAAGAGAACCACTCAGCCCTGCCTCGCCCCACTGTGGGCCCCCCCTGGGAGGAGCCAACACCCCCACGGACCCCACCACCACGCCCCAAAGCCTCAACCTGCTCTCTGGGCCGTGGAACTTTGAAGTCCCCCCTCCAACCACTCACCCCGCCCTCCATGTCTCCAACTTCGCACTTGTTCATCTTCCCTCGTCCAAGTGCTCTTTCCTGAGTGATGAAATATGGAGATCTGTAGCATGTTAGTTTAAGAGATAGCGCTGGTGTAAATTACCCATGCAGCAGGCTCTGGCTAACCTTTATTTATGGGCAGCATGTCAGGTGTTTAGGTGTTGGAGTGAGATGCACAGCTTAAAGCATTTACTCTGCAGTCAATCAGAAGTACACAGCCATTCTGAGAGAGAAGGGCTGGATGTGTGTTTACGTGTGCGTGCGTCTGTTATGTTGAGTGTGTGAGAATGTGTTTGGCTAAGTCTGTCCTGTCTCTGTCTCCGTCCTGTCTCTGTCCTGTCTCTGTCTCTGTCTCTGTCTCTGTCCTGTCTCTGTCCTGTCTCTGTCCTGTCTCTGTTCTGTGCTGTCCTGTCCTGTCTCTGTTCTGTTCTGTTCTGTTCTGTTCTGTTCTGTTCTGTCCTGTCTCTGTCTTGTCTCTGCCCTGTCTCTATCCTGTCTCTGTCCTGTCTCTGTCATGTCTTGTCTCTGTCATGTCCTGTCTCTGTCCTGTCTCTGTCCTGTCCTGTCTTTGCCTTGTCTCTGTCCTGTCTCTGTCCTGTCTCTGTCAGGTCTTCGTCCTGTCTCTGTCCTGTTTCTGTCCTGTCTTTCTTTGTCCTGTCTCTGAACTGTCTCTGTCCTGTCTCTGTCCTGTCTTTGTCCTGTCCTGTCTCTGTCTCTGTCTCTGTCCTGTCTCTGTCTCTGTCTCTGTCTCTGTCTCTGTCCTGTCTCTGTCTCTGTCTCTGTCTCTGTCTCTGTCCTGTCTCTGTCTCTATCTCTGTCCTGTCTCTGTCATATCTCTGTCCTGTCTTTGTCCTGTCCTGTCTCTGTCCTGTCTCTTTCTCTGTCTCTGTCTCTGTCTCTGTCTCTGTCTCTGTCTCTGTCTCTGTCTCTGTCTCTGTCTCTGTCTCTATCTCTGTCTCTGTCCTGTCTCTGAGAGACTGGAGAAAGTGGGGGCAGAAAGGGAAAGAAAGACAGAGTGTGTAACTTGTGGAATATTTTGATTGATACAGCATACAGCAGCCATGGTGAATTCCACATCCCACCAATATCACCTATTCTATCCTCCTGTTCTTTTCTCTGTACTCTTGGACCCTCCACCTCCCTCGCTCCCTCTGGCTAATCTTTATTTATGGGCAGCATGTCAGGTGTTTAGGTGTTGGACTGAGATGCACAGCTTAAAGCATTTACTCTGCAGTCAATCAGAAGTACACAGCCATTCTGAGAGAGAAGGGCTGGATGTGTGTTTACGTGTGCGTGTGTCTGTTATGTTGAGTGTGTGAGAATGTGTTTGGCTAAGTCTGTCCTGTCTCTGTCTCTGTCTCTGTCCTGTCTCTGTCCTGTCTCTGTCTCTGTCCTGTCTGAGAGATTGGAGAAAGGGGGGGGGGGCAGAAAGGGAAAGAAAGAGAGAGTGTGTAACTTTTGGAATGTTTTGAATGATACAGCATACAGCAGCCATGTTGAATTCCACATCCCACCAATATCACCTATTCTATTATATCTAAATCTTGGCCATATCTCTCATCCTCCTGTTATTTTCTCTGTACTCTTGGACCCTCCACCTCCCTCCCTCCCTCCCTCCCTCCCTCCCTCCCTCCCTCCCTCCCTCCCTCCCTCCCTCCCTCCCTCCCTCCCTCCCTCTCATCCTCCCTCCCCCCTCCCTTCCTCCCTCTCCTCCTCTCTCTCCCAGGCTGTAAAGCCCTCTCAGTGGAGAAGGGTGTAAATTACGACCCCCTGTCTCTGGAGATATCCTGGGGCCCAGCTCAGAGCTCAGCAGACTCAACAAAGCAGCCAGGGCAGAGACGGCCAAATGCTCAGCAAGCACACGTGCATGTATCAGTGTGAACATATGAACATATACACGCACATACACAAACACACACACACACACACACGGGGAGATCACAGAAAGAGCAGACCTGAGCCTTGTTTAGAGACTACTGTGAAAACAAACAGCAGGACAACTTCTCTGTCAAGCCTGGAGCCTGGGAAAACTGGCTGGGGGCAGAGTTCTCTCTCTCTCTCTCTCTCTCTCTCTCTCTCTCTCTCTCTCTCTCTCATGTTTGCCTGTGTGGGTAGATTGTGTTTTGTTTGTCTCTCTTTGATGTGTTTGTAACGTGTGTGTGTGTGTGTGTGTGTGTGTGAGAGAGAGAGATGTTCCTTTCTCTTTCTGCAGTCTGTGTTTTATTGCACTTGATTCTAGTGTCCATTCCTGAGATGGCTCAGATAGCAGCCAGGGCTGAATTACCCGTCATAAAGCATCAGCAATAGCAATGGAGCGCTCTGCTCGGGGTGGGGCTGCTGCTAGTCTATAAGGAATACAGAGTTGCAGTTCTTGAGTCATTTTGTAGAGTTGTTGAGTTTTTATAAAAATGTTTGACAAGAATGAATGTAGCTCTTTCTTCGAACATGCAATGATTATCATACAGATAATTTTTCATGTTTCAAGTTGTCATATAGTGTATATTTCTGCCCTTTAAATTAGTCGATAAAGTGAGAAAACATTTAATGGAAGTTCTTATTCTTTCCAGATGGTCAAATGCTTTTATTTTACACTTCTAATTACTCATAACAAGTGAAGAGCTAGCTATAGTGAGATGTTTTAATTGATGATGTTGTGTCTTATATTTAACAGTGCTTTTTTTCCCTGTCAGACTGTGACAGATGAATTACTGTGTCTGGTGTAATTAGATTGTCCTGTTTTGTCTCCACAGCTGATCAACAACTCCTGGCGCTAACTGCAGAGAGCGACAAGCTAAAGTAGCTTGGCTTAGTGAGCGAGCGAGCGAGTGAGTAAAAGAGAGGGAGAGAGGGAGTGCGAGATTTAATTTGTTATTATATTCGCTAATTATTTTGCTAATTAGTTTGTGGTGTTTCTAAGGAGTGTCTGTATTGATATATGGAGATGCAGCTGGGGTTTCTAAGGAGTGTCTGTATTGATATATGGAGGTGCAGCTGGATATATCTAGCAGTACAGCAGTAGTCTGAAGATGATCCAGCAAGCTGTCTGTCACAGTCTCATGTTGTTGCCAAGTTCAGCTCCAGAAAAGTGCCCCAGTCAATACAACACATTTGCCAAGCCAATACAATGTATATGGAAACTCCCTGTTTACTTTACCTTACACATCTGGCCATTTTCTTATTACATTGTTATTCCACTGAGGACGTGACTGAGAAAGATAAGAATTCCAAAGGGCCACAGGACCACACGCACGCACGCACGCACACACACACACACACACACACGGAGGAGGAGGAGGAGGAGGAGGAGGAGAAGAAGCCTCCTGCCTCACAGCTAGTCCTACCTCGGTGACAGATGAGCCCAGTGACAGCAGGACGCAGCAACCTGCAATTGTACAACCCCCTGTGATCAGTCAATGTCCACACTGCGTTTCATTTTACTCTCACAAAACACACAGACAGACACCAGGATCACACGCAAGCAAGTTGACACGTGGGGCACACACACACAGAACGCTTTCATGGAGGCAGACACACACACACACATACACACACACTCTCTGATTAAGTCACTCTCAAAGAATTGGAAGAATCATCACCTATATACGTCTTCTCATACCACCTAGATACCACAAATACCTGTCGCATGTGTCTTTTAGGGTTAATCTGTTTGTGGTCATGCCATCCTGTCTTGGTTAGACAGAATTGATTGGTTATTGACTTGACTATAGTGGCAATGGACCTTGTAACAATGGTTAATGCAATAACTTGTCATAATGTAATAACTTATCATAATGTAACAACTTGTCATAATGTAACAACTTATCATAATGTAATAACTTGTCATGATGTAATAACTTGTCATAATGTAATAGCTTGTCATAACGTAATAACTTGTCCTGACGTAATAACTTGTAATAACGTAATAACTTGACATAATGTAAGAACATTTTCAGTTTTAATTCTCCTTTATACTCCTATAGTGGAGCAGATGGCCTTAGCAGTGCATCTTCATCTAACTCTGTTCTGGGTGGTTTTGCTTTATTCCTTTGATTGGAAGCAGCCAGTAATGGTGGAGACAGTTCTTGGCAAGGGTTGTTTCCCCACGCTTCAGCGTCTTTAATGGAACTTCTATTAGAAATGGTTGTTAGTTAGTGTTATGGCAGTTCCCTATTTTTCCCACAAGATGTCGCCTCAGGGCTCACTCACCAGGAGGAGAGAAATCACTGACTGACTTGGCTTTATTTTATGCACTGGTGACAGTGCTGTCTTGTATCACGGGCAAAATGAAATGAGAAAAAAAGAAACGACATGAATGTTCTTGCTGAAGGCAGCGAATACCTAATGAACTCAGCCTGGTACAGTACATTAGTAACAAAGCAGCAGAACACGTCACAAACAGACCAGCACCAAAATAATGGATTATAAAATATGAATGGTGAAACTCCTTAGTGAAAATGCTGTGCAGATAAATTAATCTCCCGTAGCAACTACGTTTTTTATGGTCAGGCCCAGCGCTTCCCCAACTCCAAACTGCGAATAGCAGCAGGCTTACGCTGTAGGCTAATGATGGGTAAAAAAAATATATAGAGGCTAGTGGCCAAGTTTCATATATCATATTTAAAGAGATAGAATAATAGCCCTATAGATGCTTGTTCTGTCTGCCTTCTAACGCTGATCTGTCACGATGGCTGCATATTGTTGTCTGCAAATAGGGACGAGATCAATGAGTATGTAGCCTACAGTATCTGCCTATCTACCTACAGTATCTGCCTATCTACCTACAGTATCTGCCTATCTACCTACAGTATCTGCCTATCTACCTACAGTATCTGCCTATCTACCTACAGTATCTGCCTATCTACCTACAGTATATGCCTAATTTATGTCAGTACATCCAGCTTTCTCTCACTAATCCAACAATCATTTTATCATCAGGGTCATACTTTACATAAAGCCTGCAGGTATAATGCATTAAAATGTGGTTATATTGCAATATATGACTTATCAGCATGTATTGTTATTTTAAGCATATATCCTGATGCTTAGTCACTTTACCCTGCCTTCATGTACATATCTACCTCAATTAACTCCACTTTGATATGTTAATGGAACTCCCTGTATACAGCTCCGCATTGATCTGTTACTGGTACTCCCTGTATACAGCTCCACTTTGATCTGTTAATGGTACTCCCTGTATACAGCTCCACATTGATCTGTTACTGGTACTCCCTGTATACAGCTCCACATTGATCTGTTACTGGTACTCCCTGTATACAGCTCCACATTGATCTGTTAATGGTACTCCCTGTATACAGCTCCACATTGATCTGTTAATGGTACTCCCTGTGTACAGATCCACATTGATCTGTTAATGGTACTCCCTGTGTACAGATCCACATTGATCTGTTAATGGTACTCCCTGTATACAGCTCCACTTTGATATGTTAATGGTACTCCCTGTGTACAGATCCACATTGATCTGTTAATGGTACTCCCTGTATACAGCTCCACTTTGATATGTTAATGGTACTCCCTGTATACAGCTCCACAGTGATCTGTTACTGGTACTCGCTGTATACAGCTTTATTCTTGTGTATTTATATTCCTCTTGTTTTACTATTTAATTCCTATTTTTTATCATTTTTAACCTCTGCATTGATGGGAAGGGCTCATAAGCAAGCAGTTGTATTCTGCGCATGTGTACGCAACCCCTTACAATGTCTTGTGATCTTATCATAATGCCGTGACAAACTGACTACATAACAGCCAATTTGAGCTGGTTGAAAATGTCCTACATTGAGAAACATAAGTGTTTACCATCTTTGGTCCCTTCGTTGGGTTTAGTAGATATATTATAAAACAAACTCCTGTCTTCACTTGCCTTATGAGGAGAAATAATGATTGTTAAGCCCAGCAATAAAAGCATGGAGGTGCGAAAAATAAATAAATAATTGTTTCAATCAATCAACGGGTCAATTTCATAGCTATCAGCCTCAGCCCAAGTCCATGTGCATGCTATCCCCTTTCGGCTCCTACAGTCCGGGCCCAAGGAATGCTGGGAGGATTTATGCCTCCCGTATGTGCTGCATACATACTGTACACAATGAGAGAGACAGGCACACACACACACAGAGAGACGCAGGATGCACACATTCTGCCATGAACACATTCTGCATATACACATGAACCCTGCAGTCAACACACACACACACACACACACACACACACACACACACACACACACACACACACACACACACACACACACACACACACACACACACACACACACACACACACACACACACACACACACACACACACACACACACACACACACACACATACACACACCCACACACACACACACACACAGATACACACTCAGACAAACACACACATAGAGGAGATTCTCTATATGCTAAACATACCACTGACATAGACAACTATACATAGACACAACACTAAGTATGGATATAATCAGTATACTTTCAGTAGGCTTTAACCTGCCTCTACCCTCCGTAGACGACATACAAAACTTAACATGCACTTGACTATAGTCCAAACATACACATCAGTAGACTGACCTGCAGATGACATGTAACACTAAACAAGCACTTCAAACAGACAACAGTAGACTTATGTATGTTGTGTATGTGCACATACTGTATGTATACACTAGCATGCACACTTACACAAACACACACACACACACACACACACACACAAGCATTTCGCTAAACCCGCAATAACATCTGCTAACCACATGTATGTGACCACTCAACCTCCCACACACAAACAAACACACACACACACACACACTAACAACCCCCCCCCCACAAACACACACAACCTCCCCCCTCCAACACACACACACACACACACAACCTCCCCCCCTCCCACACACACAACCTCCCCCCTCCCACACACACACACAACCTCCCCCCTCCCACACACAACCTCCCCCTCCAACACACACAACCTCCCCCCTCCCACACACACGCACTTTCAACCTTCCCCTCCCACACACACACACACAGCAGTGTGTGTTGTTAGCATGTTGTTTCTGTGCTGTGGCTTGTGGGCCTGTCAGCGAGGCTGATCAATGAGCTCTTACTGCTTCCCCAGGATTATCAGCGGAGTTCACCAGGAGGGGAAGGCTATTATTCACACAGCACAGCAGAGAGAGAGAGATACAGAGGGGAGAGAGGGAGGGGAGAGAGTAGAGAGAGGAGAGGAGAGAGAGAGACATGGAGTATGAGAGAGATGTGGAGTATGAGAGAAAGGGGGGAGAGAGGAGTAGAGGAGAATGATATAGGGATGGGGAAAGAGAGAGATGTGCAGCCTTGCATGTGGGGGTCGTGATGTACAGATGTACAAGTGGACAGATAGAAAGGGGAGGGGGAGAAGAGATAGACAGATAGAAAGGGAGAAGGAAGTGGGTGAGAGGAGAGATAGAGAAGTACATTAACAGATAAGAAGATGGAGAGAGTGATAGGACAACCTGGGATTGAACCCTGCACATATTCAACATGCCATAAAACACTGGACGTATGACACATAATATGTGTTTTCAAGGCTATTCCTATTGGTCGGGATTCCATTTCACCCAATTCGCCTTATTCTGGAATGTCACAGTGGTCGCAGCGAGTTTGTTGCAATTGTGTTTCTATTTTTGGCAACATTCGCATGACGCTAGCACATAGCACATGGAAAATGTGTATCTTTAGTTGAGAGCTTGATAGTTTTACACTGACAGAACCGCTCGAAATCCTAAAAAGCATTATATGTTCAGTACACCAACCTCTACCTCGATCTGAATGTAACATTACCTGTGGTGCCCCGTACAACCTGCATAAACATCAGAAAGATGCAGCCTTTGCGGCTCTGGCTCAAATTGCTGAACCTAAAGAAACCCCACCAAAACGTCCCTTTGTGTGCTCCTACCATTTATTTGACAAGAAGCCTACAGTGGAGCATCCTTACCCAGAAAAATGACTTGGCTCCAAACGTGAAGAAGCGTCGGGTGTTGATTAGACAGTGATCAGTGCCAGGTTTTATTATTTTAGAATTTAACTAGGCAAGTCAATTAAGAACAAATTCGTATTTACAATGAGGGCCTACACCGGCCAAACTCGGACGACGCTGGGCCAATTGTGCACCGCCCAATGAAACTCCCAATCACGGCCAGATGTGATACAGTCTGGATTCAAACCAAGTTGTCTGTAGTGAAGTCACTAGCACTGAGATCACTGTCTAGACCACTGCGCCGCTTGGGAGCCCAAACACTTGAGCAGTTTGCCTGCTCTCATTTTGTCTCCCTCTTGCTCTGGTATCTAAGCACAGTCTCAAAATAGCACCATTTATTTCCACTACAACTCAACAAAAAAATTGAATTTTATACATACTTAATTATTACGATTATTAAATATTATTAGGTGTTTTATTGTACAGTTTTCTTATTAATTGTCCATTGACTTGTTTAACAAGCCATACCAATTTCCTAACAGATGACACAACAGGCTCAAGTGTTCAAAACATTTGAAAATGGGGATTGGCCAACACAGAGAAGGAATGGATATGCTTTTAGAGAAGGATGCCCAAACCCAATGGGAAGACCCATCTCTAAGTTATCCCAACTACAGCTCAGGTGATCATGTAACGCCCACTAGCTGTGAAGCAGGGACACAGTGCCCAGCAGCACCTCTGTACAAAACCCTGCTGAGGAACGAAGCCCTCTGTCCACTGCGTACAGACTTTGATGCCTTTTCTACCCTGGTGGAACATCTTCTACCCCTCTACAAAGGCAGCAAATATATAACATTAATTTCTGGGTTCCTTTACCTCTGTCCAGGTGATGAGGTCATGGAACACTAGTCACTTTAATCATGTTTACATCATTACTCATCTCATATGTATATACTGTATTTTATACTATTCTACTGTATCTTAGTCACTTAATGTTTACAAATCTTGCATTATTCATTTCATATGTGTATATACTATATTCAATACTATTCAACTATATCAACTATATAGCCCATGCCCCCCGTCCATATGTATACAGTCCTAATTCATTCCTTCTTAGATTTGTGTATATTGTGTAATTGTTAGATATTACTGGTTAGATATTAATGCACTTTCGTAGCTAGAAGCACAAGCATTTCTCTACACCTGCATTAACATCTGCTAAACATGTGTATGTGACCAATACAATTTAATTTTATTTGATATCATTCATAAAGATGCTGAATAAACTGACCAGTCAAATGCCATTCACAGGGTCAATTTCCCAATATGAATTAAAATTGTGTCAAAAGTTACGTTAAATACAATTCAATTGAACTTAATTATTTGTTTTACATACTAAATATTAATTTAAAAACCAAATAATTTCCACAATACTGTGACTGTTGATGCATTAAGTCAGGCTTTTTGATTGAAAAACTATTTGTTAATAGTAACTGCAAACAGGAGAGACATCTGACTACATACTTCTACAGAGCTGCATATATTTGTCACTCAGTGACAGCCTTCCTGCCTGGTGCTCCTCAACAGTAAATGGCAGCATGTGTGTAAAGTAGAATACCTTCAACCTCAGGACAGCCTCTGCACAGGACTGTTCATCACAGGGAACAGGGATGGCAACTTGCTGGGACGGAGTCCAGATGAGCACCTTACTTTCTCTCAGTCCTGTGCAAAACATACCAATTTGCACCTGCATGTAGTAGCCACATGCCCATGTGGTTGATGTTGGGGTGTGCCCTCCACCACATTCACATCACCCTGCTTTCCCATTGAAGACATCATCCAGAGAATCACAGCCCTTCCCCCATGACAGGACACTTGATCTCCAACAGCTCCTTGGAGTTCAACACTCTGACAGGGCTTGCTGATAGCCATGGCTCTTCAACACTGACAACAGTGCCTCTGTGGTCCACAGAGTATCCACAGTCTTCCAGCCACTGGGAGGCCATCAGGTCGTTATCTTTTACGTCTGAGGTAATTCGCTAGAATGACGGAAACACAAACACAATCATGTTCGAATGCAACTGGGTCAAGTGGGCGGGGCTACATAAGGCGAATAGGGGCATTTATATATGAATTACTCTGTACTGTATGATGCAAAACTGTCCTCGCTAAGCGCACATGCATAGCCTCCAAGCCCATCCTTCATCTAGTTGCTACAGACCACAGTATGTCTCCTAGCTAGCTACCTGATATGTGGACTCATTTATATTAATAATTAGGTAAATTCTTATGTTTGTCCTGTTTCACACATGTACCAGTGTGTATTATACACATGTACATTGGAAATGTGTTTTTTTGCATATCCCCTCCCCCTGAGACACCGTTGACAGTGACCCTGGAGCAATTAGGGTTAAGCGCCTTGTTCAAGGGCATATAAACAGATTTTTCAATTAGTCGGCTCAGGGCTTCAAACCAGCAACCTTTCGGTGACTGGCCCAACGCTCTTAACCGTTAGGCTACCTGACGCCTCCATTTCACATTACAACTGGTGCTTAAACATGCCCAAAATAATTTAGCATTTCAGAGATACAGTACCTCACTCGGCTCCATCTAATTTCAGTATTTCAGAGACACAGAACCTCTCGCGGTTCCATCTAATTTTGGTATTTCAGAAACACAGAACCTCTCATGGCTCCATATAATTTCAGTATTTCAGAGACACAGAACCTCTCACGGTTCCATCTAATTTTAGTATTTCAGAAACACAGAACCTCTCATGGCTCCATATAATTTCAGTATTTCAGAGATACAGTGCCTCTCACGGCTCCATTTAATTTTAGTGTCTTCAGCTTTTCAATGTCAACAGTGAAGAGGCGACTCCGGGGATGCTGGCAGATATCTCCGACTGGCCAATAAAAAGAAAAGATTAGGGGCAAAAGAACACAGACACAGCATCCCGGAGTCACCTCTTTAATGTTGACATTGAGACGGGTGTTTTGCGGGTACTATTTAATGAAGCTGCCAGTTGAGGACTTGTGAGGAGTCTGTTTCTCAAACTAGACACTCTAATGTACTTGTCCTCTTGCTCAGTTGTGCACCGGGGCCTCCCACTCCTCTTTCTATTCTGGTTAGAGCCAGGTTGCACTGTTCTGTAAAGGGAGCAGGACACAGCGTTGTACGAGATGGTCAGTTTCTTGGCAATTTCTCGCATGGAATAGCCTTCATTTCTCAGAACAAGAATAGACTGACGAGTTTCAGAAGAAAGTTATTTGTTTCGGGCCATTTTGAGCCTGTAATCGAACCCACTAATGCTGATGCTCCAGATACTCAACTAGTCTAAAGAAGGCCAGGTTTATTGCTTCTTTAATCAGCACAACAGTTTTCAGGTGTGCTAACATAATTAAAATTATCAACTTGGATTAGCTAAAACAACGTGCCATTGGAACACAGGATTGATGGTTGCTGATAATGGGCCTCTGTACGCCTGTGTAGATATTCCATCAAAAATCAGCTTTTCCAGCTACAATAGTCATTTACAACATTATCATTGTCTACACTGTATTTCTGATCTATTTGATGTTATTTTAATGGACACAAAATTGGCTTTTCTTTCAAAAACAAGTAAATTTCTAAGTGACTCCAAACTTTTGAACGGTAGTGTAGATTCATCTCCTGTATTTTCAATCTAGCAGTGCTCCTGATACTGTTAGGGGGTGTGGCAATTATCTGGGCAGGGTGGATGAGGAGTGTGTGTGTGTGTGGAGGACGAAACGGGGTAGCAGAGCCGAGCGGGGAAGGAAGGGGTGACAAAGAGGACACGACATCTGAATAAGAACGCTGCTGCTGCGGCGAGAGGGCTGGGTGTATCGCATCGTGAATAAGAACGCTGCGGCGAGAGGGCTGGGCTTGTCGCATCGTGAATAAGAACGCTGCGGCGAGAGGGCTGGGCTTGTCGCATCGTGAAAAGAACGCTGCGGCGAGAGGGCTGGGCGTGTCGCAACGTGAATAAGAACGCTGCTGCTGCAGCGAGAGTGCTGGGTGTGTCGCATCGTGCCCTGAGAGTGTGGAAGGTGGTAAAACAAATACACTCCACACACACATACACTCCGCTGCAGTGATGCGACTGGCTGGGCTGATAGTTGACAGCAGCACTGACTGACTCCAGGATTCCTCAATTATTATACTATATTATACTACATTGTAGAATAATAGTGACGACATCAGAACTATGAAATAACACATATGGAATCATGTAGTAACCAAAAAAGTGTTAAACAAATCAAAATATATTGTATATTTGAGATTCTTCAAAGTAGCCACCCTTTGCCTTGATGACAGCTTTGCACACACGCATTCTCTCAACCAGCTTCATGAGGTAGTCACCTGGAATGCATTTCAATTAACAGGTGTGCCTTGTTAAAAGTTAATTTGTGGAATTTCTTTCCTTCTTAATACGTTTCAGCCAATCAGTTGTGTTGTGAAAAGGTAGGGGTCATATACAGAAGATAGCCCTATTTGGTATCTATCTATCTATCTATCTATCTATCTATCTATCTATCTATCTATCTATCTATCTATCTATCTATCTATCTATCTATCTATCTATCTATCTATCTATCTATCTATCTATCTATCTATCTATCTATCTATCTATCTATCTATCTATCTATCTATCTATCTATCTATCTATCTATCTATCTAAGTCCATATTAGATAGATAGATAGATAGATAGATAGATAGATAGATAGATAGATAGATAGATAGATAGATAGATAGATAGATAGATAGATAGATAGATAGATAGATACTTTATTGATCCCCCGGGGGGGAAATTTCATTGTCAAGCAGCTACAACAAAAACACAGGGCAGGTACAAAATGCCACAACGAAAGTACACAAAAGACAGATACACGGTACATGATACATAGAGCGGCAGTACACACACACACACACTGGCCAATTTCTTCCATCAAAGTCTTATTACATTATTATTCCACTGAGGACGTGACTGAGAAAGATAAGAATTCCAAAGGGCCACAGGACCAAACACACACACACACACACACACACACACACACACACACACACACACACACACACACACACACACACACACACACACACACACACACACACACACACACACACACACACACACACACACACACACACACACGCACACACACACACACACACACGCACACACACTATGAAACGATAAGGTTTGTTTGAAATGCTATTGATTCATTTAATAACACTAAGAGGAAATTGTCTAGTATGTATATAAAAGAACAGCTAGAAATAAACAGTGATAAGAGGGAGGATTTATTTTATTGGTGGTTGGTTGTTGACATTTGCAGAGCTCTGTAGGGTTCAAAGTGTTGTTATTGATTGAGGCCACTAGGGGGTGCTGTTAGCATCAGTGTGTTATTAAGAGACCACTGGCCTTTGTCTCTTGTAAATTGAGTCTCTTGTAAATCCGAGTGCAGCTGGATGGATGACTTTCTGTAGGAGCAAGGACTGGATGGAGACTGTTTAGTAGTTTTAATGGTCAAACTGGGCAAAAAAGACAGAACAAATATTAAGTTTTAAACTTATTTTCACAGCTCCTCCATTGTACAAGGGTTGCTGCAAAAAAAGCCGCTGCCAAAAAAAAAAAATCCTCTCTTTGATAATAATGACATTTGGACTCATCCCATCCTCATCCACCCCAAAATAATGTCCCCATCTGTGTGGTGTGACTCCCTCTCTTTCTCATTATCTCCCTTATCATCCTTCACTGTCACTCCATCGCTCCGAGCCACCTGACCTTTGACCCCCAGCCAGGTTCACCAGTGGGTCAGGAGCCGGGTGGGGGTGATCAGTGGCAGAGGGAGGAGTGAGGAAGGCTGCCAGCCCAGCTTCCTCCTTCCTTGGCCTTGGATACAGCTGCTGCTGTTGCCATGGCAACTGGCGACTAGATGGCAGAGCAAAGCAGAGGAGAGGAGATGAGACAGTAGAGAGGAGACAGTAGAGAGGAGAGGAGACAGTGGAGAGGAGACAGTAGAGAGGAGAGGAGAGGAGAGGAGAGGAGAGGAGAGGAGAGGAGAGGAGAGGGAGAGGAGAGGAGAGGAGAGGAGAGGAGAGGAGAGGAGAGGAGAGGAGAGGAGAGGAGAGGAGACAGTAGAGAGGAGAGGAGAGGAGAGTTTGATGGAGTAGATGGCCATAAATACAGTCAGAGGTAGAGCTTGATGGATGTGGCATTCTCTGCTAATTGCAACCACAATTAGAAGAACAAGCTAGTTTATAAACTTTGAGATGGCTCCTTACAACAAATATTTGGACAGGAGTTGGTGCCACATATTCCAAAAAAATGTTTCATACATCACAAAATGATTGATGATGTTAAATTATTATCTAGGAGGATGATGGAGAGGCACTGACAAGTCTTCTGAGGTCAAATAAAGAGGAGCGATAGAAAGAGAGATAAAGAGAAGCAGAGAGAGGTAGCGAAGAAGGAGAGAGAGAGAGAGAGAGAAAGAAAGAGAGGGAAAGAGAATGAGGAGAGGGAGGGCATGTGACTTTTAATTAATAGGGAGGAGCAGCAGCTGGCATCCAACAGCTCTTTAGTAGTGACTACTCCACCTGGTTTGAGCCTGAGCCCTCGAGGCAGTCAGAGCCAAGCATGTCGGTTCACAGCCATAACACCTGGAGAGTCCCATCTCAGAAAAGCGCTAGCTTTCTCTCTCTCTCTCTCTCTCTCTCTCTCTCTCTCTCTCTCTCTCTCTCTCTCTCTCTCTCTCTCTCTCTCTCTCTCTCTCTCTCTCTCTCTCTCTCTCTCTCTCTCTCTCTCTCTCTCTCTCTCTCTCTCTCTCTCTCTCTCTCTCTCTCTCTCTCTCATTCTGTCCTTTCTTCCCCACAATATGATAAATGGTTATGGGCGTTACACGAAACCAGGCTTTGATGTTTAACTACTTGAATCTCCTTCTTTGATGATCTCTCTTGAATCTAGATGAATTGATGTACAGTAATTCATATAACACAGTTGATATAACACACATTTAACACACACGTTAGCATTTTAACATATTCTTTGTGAGGTTTGGAGCCCCTTTGATTGTGGAGTAACTCAAGTCTTTCTCCTTGGAGCCATGCTTAGAGAAGAAGAATGTTTATCTCAAGTGCTTCAAGAGGCTCTTATCTAGCTTTCCTCCTCTTTGTATTAACGTTATGTCAGTTATCTAAGCTTTGGTAGTTTCTCTGTGGACACACTCACACGCAAGCACTCATGCACACACACAAACACACACAAACACTGAAGAACAGTCAAACGTTTGGACACACCTACTCATTCAAGGGTTTTTCTTTATTTTTACTATTTTCTACATTCTAGAATAATAGTGAAGACATCAAAACTATGAAATAACACATATGGAATCATGTAGTAACCAAAAAAGTGTTAAACAAATCAAAACATATTTTAGATTTTAGATTCTTCAAAGTAGCCATCCTTTGCCTTGATGACAGCTTTGCACACTCTTGGCATTCTCTCAACCAGCTTCACCTGAAATTCTTTTCCAACAGTCTTGAAGGAGTTCTCACATATGCTGAGCACTTGTTGGCTGCTTTTCCTTCACTTTGCGGGCCAACTCATCCCAAAGCATATCAATTGGGTTGAGGTTGGGTGATTGGGGAGGCCAAGTCATCTGATGCAGCACCATCACTCTCCTTCTTGGTCAAATTGCCCTTACCCATCCTGGAGGTGTGTTGGGTCATTGTCGTGTTGAAAAACAAATGATTGTTCCACTAAGTGCAAACCAGATGGCGTATCGCTGCAGAATGCTGTGGTAGCCATGCTGGTTAAATGTGCCTTGATTTCTAAATAAAACACACACAGTGTCACCAGAAAACACCCCCACACCATCACACCTCCTACATGCTTCACGTTGGGAGCCACACATGCAGAGATAATCCGTTCACCTTCTCTGCGTCTCACAAAGACACAGCGGTTGGAACCAAAAATCTCAAATTTGGACTCATCAGACCAAAGGACAGATTTCCACCGGTCTAATGTCCATTGCTCGTGTTTCTTGGCCCAAGCAAGTATCTTCTTCTTATTGGTGTCCTTTAGTAGTGGTTTCTTTGCAGCAATTCGACCATGAAGGCCTGATTCATGCAGTCTCCTCTGAACAGTTGATGTTGAGATGTGTCTGTTACTTGAACTCTGTGAAGCATTTATTTGGGCTGCAATTTCTGAGGCTGGTAACTCTAATGAACGTATCCTCTGCAGCAGAGGTAACTCTGGGTCTTCCTTTCCTGTGGCGGTCCTCATGAGTGCCAGTTTCATCATAGCCCTTGATGGTTGTGCGACTGCACATTTTCCGGATTGACTGACTTTCCTGTCTTAAAGTAATGATGGACTGTTGTTTCTCTGTGCTTATTTGAGCTGTTCTTGCCAGAAATGTCCCCCTCGGGGATCAATAAAGTATCTATCTATCTATCTATCTATCTATCTATCTATCTATCTATCTATCTATCTATCTATCTATCTATCTATCTATCTATCTATCTATCTATCTAATATGGACTTAGATAGATAGATAGATAGATAGATAGATAGATAGATAGATAGATAGATAGATAGATAGATAGATAGATAGATAGATAGATAGATAGATAGATAGATAGATAGATAGATAGATAGATAGATAGATAGATAGATAGATAGCAAATAGGGCTATCTTCTGTATATGACCCAGACCTTTTCACAACACAACTGATTTGCTGAAACGTATTAAGAAGGAAAGAAATTCCACAAATTAACTTTTAACAAGGCACACCTGTTAATTGAAATGCATTCCAGGTGACTACCTCATGAAGCTGGTTGAGAGAATGCGTGTGTGCAAAGCTGTCATCAAGGCAAAGGGTGGCTACTTTGAAGAATCTCAAATATACAATATATTTTGATTTGTTTAACACTTTTTTGGTTACTACATGATTCCATATGTGTTATTTCATAGTTCTGATGTCGTCACTATTATTCTACAATGTAGTATAATAAAGAGCAAAGCAGAGATTTTAAACAAAAAATATAGTAAAAAGAAAGAAAAACCCTGGTACTTGACTGATACTGTATTCACGTCTAATTATTTCCTCTAAACAGCTACATGATAAGGTATTTCAACTATTTGCACATGTATTCTACTCAGCATAGCCAAAAGCATATATCGATTTATGTTTTTTACTTTTATTTTAACTTGGCATGGTTTGCTGAATATTTTTTGACAACCCATAAGCGGCCTGTGTCCAAATTAGTGTAGATAACTGAGTTTGGTTTTAATTTCTCATGCAGTTGTACTGGTCTGCCAATAGGTGGAGCTGTGTACATAAAACACAGAGGGAGAGAGTACTAGTTGTTCAAATACAGGAGAGATATGGGAAGGGAAAGGAAGGGCAAATCATTTCTAGAGTGTCTCAATGTCAACTAAAAGAGGATGACATGGATGAAGCTGATATTGTAGACAAGGGAATCGAGTTCGTCATTTGTTCACGCTTTCTGTAACCTACTTGTTTTCAAAATAGATGGTTAGAAACGGAAACCAACTCTGGTAAATTAGGTGGTCAAAGATAGAGGTCTCTAAAGGTAGATATTGAGGGATTTCATAACTCAAAACATACCTGAGAGAGATAGACACTGAGACACTCTGCATTGCTGCCCAGGAGAATGAGTCATGGCGTTCGTAGATCTTTGGGGAGATGAATCTCAGAGTGAACCTGATACTGTTACTGTTAAGGTACACTATCTTATCCCACTCTTTTATCGGACTGATAAAACAAATTACTTTGCTATAGGTGTGCTACTCTGTAAATTAATTATGACCATGGCAGCTCGCCCTATATGACCATGGCAGCTCGCCCTATATGACCATAGCAGCTCGCCCTATATGACCATGGCAGCTCGCCCTATCAATATGGTTGAGACAGTAAGACTTTGTGATGAATGTAGCCTATTTGGCTTAATATTTCCTGTGGTGTATGTGTGGCCTGGTCCCAGATCAGCTTGTGCTGTATCACCAACTCCTATGGTCATTGTGTTGGGAGTGATAATGACCATAGGAGTTGGCATAAACAGCGTAAACTTATCTGGGACCAGGCTAGGATATGTGTAGTTCATGGTTGTGGAATAAGGACATGTGGAGATATTTGGGAATGTATAAGACCATAGTAACACCCATAAGCTCATTGCACTGAATGCATATGTCTTGACATGTGTAAATAATACACTGTTGGAAGTTTTGATCTTACACCTCTAGTCATTTACATGTTTTTAATCATGGCAGCGGGAGGCCAACATGCATACATGAGCAACAAAGCTTCATTTACACAATATCTCTGGGGAGAGGTTATCCTATGCACTTTGAAGTTAGAGTACATACCGGAGTTGCTATTAGTTTTATAGATGCTGCTAGGACTGACTGCGAGTTGTGTCTTGTTTCAGTGAGCCCTAAAGGAATTGGAAACATGGACATGCTTTCAGGCAAACCATGTGGCACCTCCACTACTTTTTGTTGACTCGCAGGTACACACTAACACACACACAAACAAATGTTGGATCATAATTTGAGCCAATTTGTTACAGCAGGAAATTAATCCTGCAAAAACAGGATTTATTATGTGGATTATAATTCATGGACATTTTTATCTGTTTTTCGTAAGGGAAAATCAGAAATTTCAAAGTGGAACTTACAAACTTCCGAAGCATTTTTAAACCTAAAATACACTACATGTTTTAAATGTCCTCAAATTAAGATCCTACATCTGTACACACTTCTCAGCATTGGGCTCAAAGGAAGGTAGTCAGATCAGCAAAGGAGGCCTACAAACCTAACTCAGTTACACCAGTTCTGTCAGGAGGAATGGGCCAAAAGTACGGTCTTTGTCCCCGTGTGAACTTTTTTATGGCGGTTTTGGAGCAGTGACTTCTTCCTTGCTGAGCGGCCTTTCAGGTTATGACGATATAGGACTCGTTTTACTGAGGATATAGATACTTTTGTACCTGTTTCTTCCAGTATCTTCACAAGGTCCTTTGCTGTTGTCTGGGATTGATTTGCACATTTCGCACCAAAGTACATTCATCTCTAGGAGACAGAACGCTTCGCTTTTCTGAGCGGTATGACGGCTGTGTGGTCCCGTGGTGATTATACTTGCGTACTATTGTTTGTACAGATGAACGTGATACCTTCTTGCGTTTGGAAATTGCTTCCAAGGATGAACCAGACTTGTGGAGGTCTGCAATTTCTTTTCTGAGGCCTTGGCTGATTTTTTAGTTTTTTCCCATGATGTCGAGCGAAGAGGCATTGAGTTTGAAGGTAGGCCATGAAATACATCCACAGGTACACCTCCAATTGACTCAAATGATGTCAATTAGCCTATCAGAAGCTTCTAAAACCATTACATCGTTTTCTGGAGTTTCCCAAGCTGTTTAACGGCACAGTCAACTTAGTGTATGTAAACGTTTGACCCACTGGAGTTGTGATATAGTGAATTATAAGTGAAATAATGTGTCTGTAAACAATTGTTGGAAGAATTACTTGTGTCATGCACAAAGTAGATGTCCTAAACGACTTGCCAAAACTATAGTTTGTTAACATGACATCTGTGGAGTGGTTGAAAAATGAGTTTTAATGACTTCAACCTAAGTGTATGTAAACCTCCGACTTCAACTGTATCTTTTTACAAATCTTCTTAAGATGTTTGTTGCTAGGCATCCATTTTAGCTAGCTATCTAGCTAGCAATGGCAATCATGGTAGCATATTTCTTACTGAGAATACTGTTCTAAAACATGTTCTTGGGTTTTAAAATATCCATACTGAAACTTTCAGATGAAGTTTGTGAGTGAATTATACATGTTCAATTGTTTTCATGAACTTTTTCTCTCACTGTCCTGAGTTTAACACAAGTGTTTAGCTATCTTGGAATTAAGAACATTTCAATAAATAAGGAGAAAGATAAGAAATAGCCCAAGAACATTTCCAATAACCTTTTTGAGGAATATTAACTTTGCTTTCATCTTAAGTCTATAGTTAAGGAAAAAATGTCCGTTAAGAAGACATTTCTTCTTAAGAAGGTTTTGTGAATCTGGGTGCAGGACTGAGCCACAGGCAGGTACAGACGATGATGCCTTTTATTGAGTTGTCTCACCCTGGACAAAGAGGGAGAGGAAACAGACAGAGCAGACTGAAAGACATTGACACGCAAAAGGAGAGTGGTGGGCTACAAAGACCAATCTGATTAGTAGAACAAAGACCAATCTGATTGGTAGAATATGCATAAGACCTGTGTGCAATGCATGACCAAGATGTTGGATGTGGCTGTATTCAGTCTCCTCTGTGTGTGGGCAGGTTGTTGAGCTAGTCAAACACCGTTCCCTGTTGCCCTGACTATGGCAGGGCCAAACCCGTTACATTATCTTGTCATGTTTGAGTCCCCAGGGTGGGAAACCAACACACCGCACGCCGATCGTCACACCACGGTTAGTAGTCATCCTGTGTGTGCATGGGTTGCCATTGATTTAGTCTCAGGCTCCCAGCTTCCCCAATTACCTCCAGCCACAGCCCGTCAGTGTGCGTGCGGGTGTGTCTGTGTACAGTACGTGCGTGTGTGTGTGTGTTCGGTCGTGTGTGTGTGTGCGCACCTCTGTGTCTGTCTGTGCGAGTGCATGTATGTGTGTGTTTGTATGTGTGTGTGCATGCGTGCGCATGTGTGTTACTCCCTGTGCTATCAGAGGGAGGCTGTGTGGACTATTGGGGCCTAAACAGTTTTTAGATGTTGTTGAGTGTCATGTTTACTCTGCTAATTACCCCTGTAGTTTCCTTTCATTAGTGTCATGTTTACTCTGCTAATTACCCCTGTAGTTTCCTTTCATTAGTGTCATGTTTACTCTGCTAATTACCCCTGTAGTTTCCTTTCATTAGTGGAATAGACTGAGCTATCTCGCATGCACACGCACACACTTCAACAACATGGACTGCGTTTACACAGGCAGCCCAATTTAGCAACACATATATTATTTTCACTAATTGGTCTTTTGACCAATCAGATTGCCTCTGAAAAGGATCTGATGTGAAAAGATCTGATGTGATTGGTCAAAAGATCAATTGGTTGGAATAAAATATCAGAATTGGGCTGCCTGTGTAAATGCAGTCTAAGTGCTCAGTCCATACCCTTCCTGGTCTGTCAGAGTAGTGTACAGTAAATATTGGCGATATGTTACATGGTAACATATGGCTGTGTTACGGGTTAGGATAGACCTGAGCTGTGTGTGCACTCCACCAAAGAGCTGGAAAGATCTCTGTTTTTATAGACCCATCGTTAATTGAATTTCCTCTCATATATCTAACCAGGATAGTCCACTTAGTAACACTAGTTTTCCAGGGAGTCATGGTATCTATAAAATAAAACCCTTATGGACTTGTGTTCTGGTTCTATAGTCTATGTTAACGGTGTTGGTAATATCGGTCCAACCAGACACTGTCTCAGCTCAGTAAATGAAGGAGAGCTCTCTCTGACCTTTGTACAGACCCATACAGTCCTGTCCACGTGCATGCATGTATGTGTGTCTGTTCTCTGTTTCTTCTCAGTAGAGTATACATCAGAGGTGTTGTGTGCTGAATTGCGTCCGACTGTGTGTCTGCAGCTCTCTCTCTCTCTCTCTCTCTCTCTCTCTCTCTCTCTCTCTCTCTCTCTCTCTCTCTCTCTCTCTCTCGCTCTCTCTCTCTCTCTCTCTCTCTCTCTCTCTCTCTCTCTCTCTCTCTCTCTCTCTCTCTCTCTCTCTCACTCTCTCTCTCTCTCACTCACTCACTCACTCACTCACTCACTCACAGACACACATAAACAGCCGTGGCGCGGCTTCTTAATGACTGTCATCCCTCTCTGTGCCACGTTATTAATTAGCTCAATGATCCTTGCCGATGGGACCTGTGCTGTGGATTAGAGTCCTCAGCAGCCAACACCTGCACCCCTGGCTCAGGGCAATTTGTATTATTCTGTACGTAGATCCACTCCATTTAGAATGATATAATAATCATAACAATAATAGTGATAATGATGTGTTACGTTAATAGCTGTCATACAATATCATTTGAATTAGAGGACGTATAGTATAATGCGTCCTACCTAGTCATACAATAGCATACGAATTGGATGTAAGTTATTATGCATATTTGAGGACATATAGTATTATACGTCATTTTCTGAGACCAGATTGCATGTTGTATGTAAGAACAAAGGAGAATTACGGGAAGCACTTTCTACAAAGTGAACAAAAATGATAGGATAGGTGAATTTACATATCAGGTTAGTGAATAGGGTTACGTTTAGAAGGGATAAAGCAAGGGTTAGCTACACCACTGCATCCCCCAACACCACTGCAACCCCAACACTACTGCATACCTCAACATCACTGCATTTCCCAAAACCACTGCATTCCCCAACCCTACTGAATCCCCCAACACCACTGCATACTCCAACACCACTGTTTCCCCAACACCAATGCCCTAACCAACACCACTGTAACCCCAACACCACTGTAACCCCAACACCACTGCTTCCCCCAACATCAGTGCATCCCCCAACACCACTGCATCCCCCAACACCACTGCATCCCCCCAAACCACTGCATACCCCAACACCACTGCCTCCCCAACACCATTGCTTCCCCCACCATCACTGCATCCCCCAACACAAATGCCTCACCCAACACCACTGCATACCCCAACACCACTGCATTCCTCAAACACCACTGCATCCCTCAAACACCACTGCATACCCCAACACCACTGCATTCCTCGAACGCCACTGCATCCCCCAAGTTTAGGCATTCATTCTGAGTGGTTAGGTTGAGGGTTAAGTCTTGGGAAAGGCTTAAAATAATAAACATAAAAAAGCACTGGGATGGAACACTCAGAGCCAAGGGTGGGGCTTAAATTCCCATCCACCATCCCCATCCACAACACCCCTAGCAAGCCGCAAGCCTACTAGATGGTAATAGATGGTCAGGTTGCCCCTAGTGGACGGTTAGTTTCCACATTTCGCCAGGTCCAAACGTAATCTGTACCTGCAGAATCGGCTCCTCCTGGCGTACTTCATAAGAGAATGGGCTGGTTGTTTGACTGTTACCTGCTCAGTAGTATTGTGCTGTAGTCTGTTGTTTGTTAAGTCAATGCTGTGTAATCTCTTGTCATGATTGGTGATTTCCACATTACATGGATTTGTATTGTATTTTATTTTATGGTCTTGTGTTGTATTATATTGTATTGTATTTTATGGTCTAGTGTTGTATTATATTGTATTGTATTTTATAGTCTTGTGTTGTATTGTATTCAATGATTGTAGGCTCCCTGATTCTTTTTGCTGTCTTTGTGTCATTGCTATGTATAATCATAGAGGTCATAGGTCATAATCATAGATGTGTCTTTCCTTGTGTCTCCCATAGATCCAAGTGTTCAAGGGCTTGGTCACTGTGGCGTGCAAATCTGCATTCATTTCATTGTCAGAATGAAAAAATGGGAAAGCAGCCTCTCCAGATGCCTTGCTCCTGCACAGAGCAAATGAACATAAATGTCACTGTCAAATTGAAATTAAGAAGAAACGTGCCAGAGCGGCAGCTAACAAACTGTTCTGTGGAGGACAACGGGTTTTGTGTTTTGCATTTGAAGAGGTGAAAATCACAGAGAAAGAACCATAAAAGTATAGTTTAGCTCAAAACATTAATTTATAATTAGTAATAGTGATAATTTATGGCAATCCCATGTTTACATTTGCAATATCCACACACCTAATAAGCACTTACAGTATGTGTGCACTGTACAGTATTATAAGTGCATCATGTACATGCAGCGTGGTAGTGCCTACTAATCGGCTCTGTCAAAGACGATCACAACATGTTTAGTACTGTATGTAAACATGCAGAGCATGTACACATCTCCAAGGTGACAGCCAGCTGTGTGCGTGTGTGTGATTATTGACAGTGTTGACCTGCCGGTGACCCTGACGGTGTGTGAGTACAGGGTGGGGAGTTGGCGTGCTCCGCAGCACCTGTCACACACGTCAATAGGCTGATGGATGGTCGATATGGTTATTAAAGCAGAATTAGAGTGGGGAGGGGGAGAACTGGGATAAATGAATGCTGCTAATGGCTGGCTGTACGTGTGTGTGCGTGTGCGTGCCTGCATGCGCAGTGCAGTGTGGAGAGGAGACTGGGAAGCCGGATGGCAAGGCATCGAAGTCATCAGTCTTTATTATCCTCCTGGGAAAAGAGGAGGAGCAGGAGAGGAGGAGGAGGAGGAGAGGAGGATGAGGAGAGGAGGAGCAGGAGAGGAGCAGGAGAGGAGGAGCACACACCTCCATTCTTCTTCCACCTCTCAGACTCTCTCTCTCTGTTTTCCCTAATCTCTCCTATATTTCCTCCTTTTATTTACCCCTCCATTTTCTCTGTCCCTGTCTCTCTCTCTCTCTCTCTCTCGCTCTCTCTCTTATCAAGAGAGGAGAGGACCCCCACCACAATCAATCATGGTGAAGTCACAAAGCACAGCGGCACACTCAGGGCACAGTAGATAGGCTGGGGGAGAAGACAGGAACAAGGAGAGGGGGAGGAGAGTAGAGGAGCTCTGAGCTGTGCTGGGAGAGGAAGACAATGGGTTCACTGCACAGTCAAAGAGTGGGCACACTCACTGCTGGCGCGGGGGGGGGGGGGGGGGGGGGGGGGTTGTGGAGGGAGGGTGGCGGGAGGGAGGTGGGGATGAAACCAACAAGGCAACATGATTGGTGAAGCCCCCATAAGGACCAGCCCCTCGCCAGCAGAGCTCTCTGTATGTGTTCCAAATGGCACCCTATAAAGTGCATTACTTTTGACCAAAACCTTATGGGCCCTGGTCAAAAGTAGTGCACTATATAGGGGATAGGGTGCCATTTGGGATGTAGCCTTTGAATCGTTGTCTGAATGCAGATGTGACTGAACAGGCGTGCCATTGATATTCTCCTCCTGTTCCAGCACTGGTTCCTGATTAGTGTTTTATTTATTGATATTTAATGTCCCTCCTGATTTCAGAATGCTTCTGTGTTCATTAACCAAGGAGATTAATTTGCCGCAGTGTGTGTATGTCTGTGTATGTCTGTGTGTGTGTGTGTGTGAGAGTGTGTGAGTTTGGAACGCCTCAACAAATGTCTACCAGCTTATACCCTCCTCCTCCCAAAACGGCCCCCCTCCCTACGACCCTTTCCTCTACCTCTGTCTGTCTTTCACCTGCGCCGTCCTTGTAATGCAGTCAGTTTATTGACACTTTGTACTTTGATATTGTACTCCTTAAAAGAGTCCTTGTAAACAGCACAGGTTTTTCTGAGAGTTGATATTTCGCACATTTACAGGCATTTCAATGGCTATCTGACCAAAAGACAAGAATCCCATTAGTAGTCTCAATGCCTTAAAGTGGAACTGGCCTCATTTTAGCAACATTAAATATTTTAATAATATTTTCATATACACACCCAGGAAGAATATGACAGATAAAAATAAAATAGAAATCTGACAAGCGAGCACTTACAGTGGGGCAAAAAAGTATTTAGTCAGCCACCAATTGTGCAAGTTCTCCCACTTAAAAAGATGAGAGAGGCCTGTAATTTTCATCATAGGTACACTTCAACTATGAGAGACAAAATGAGAGAAAAAAAATCCAGAAAATCACATTGTAGGATTTTTAATGAATTTATTTGCAAATTATGGTGGAAAATAAGTATTTGGTCACCTACAAACAAGCAAGATTTCTGGCTCTCACAGACCTGTAACTTCTTCTTTAAGAGGCTCCTCTGTCCTCCACTCGTTACCTGTATTAATGTCACCTGTTTGAACTTGTTATCAGTATAAAAGACACCTGTCCACAACCTCAAACAGTCACACTCCAAACTCCACTATGGCCAAGACCAAAGAGCTGTCAAAGGACACCAGAAACAAAATTGTAGACCTGCACCAGGCTGGGAAGACTGAATCTGCAATATGTAAGCAGCTTGGTGCGAAGAAATCAACTGTGGGAGCAATTATTAGGAAATGGAAGACATACAAGACCACTGATTATCTCCCTCGATCTGGGGCTCCACGCAAGATCTCACCCCATGGGGTCAAAATGATCACAAGAACGGTGAGCAAAAATCCCAGAACCACACGGGGGGACCTAGTGAATGACCTGCAGAGAGCTGGGACCAAAGTAAGTAAGTAAAGGCTACCATCAGTAACACACTACGCCGCCAGGGACTCAAATCCTGCAGTGCCAGACGTGTCCCCCTGCTTAAGCCAGTACATGTCCAGGCCCGTCTGAAGTTTGCTAGAGAGCATTTGGATGATCCAGAAGAGGATTGGGAGAATGTCATATGGTCAGATGAAACCAAAATAGAACCTTTTGGTAAAAACTCAACTTGTCGTGTTTGGAGGAGAAAGAATGCTGAGTTGCATCCAAAGAACACCATACCTACTGTGAAGCATGGGGGTGGAAACATCATGCTTTGGGGCTGTTTTTTTGCAAAGGGACCAGGACGACTGATCCGTGTAAAGGAAAGAATGAATGGGGCCATGTATCGTGAGATTTTGAGTGAAAACCTCCTTCCCTCAGCAAGGGCATTGAAGATGAAACGTGGCTGGGTCTTTCAGCATGACAATGATCCCAAACACACCCCCCAGGCAATGAAGGAGTGGCTTCGTAAGAAGCATTTCAAGGTCCTGGAGTGGCCTAGCCAGTCTCCAGATCTCAACCCCATAGAAAATCTTTGGAGGGAGTTGAAAGTCTGTGTTGCCCAGCGACAGCCCCGAAACATCACTGCTCTAGAGGAGATCTGCATGGAGGAATGGGCCAAAATACCAGCAACAGTGTGTGAAAACCTTGTGAAGACTTACAGAAAACGTTTGACCTCTGTCATTGCCAACAAAGGGTATATAACAAAGTATTGAGATAAACTTTTGTTATTGACCAAATACTTATTTTCCACCATAATTTGCAAAATAAATTCATTTAAAATCCTACAATGTGATTTTCTGGATTTCTTTTTCTAATTTTATCTCTCATAGTTGAAGTGTACCTATGATGAAAATTACAGGCCTCTCTCATCTTTTTAAGTGGGAGAACTTGCACAATTGGTGGCTGACTAAATACTTTTTTGCCCCACTGTAGATTTTTACGTTTTCAAAATTCTTAGAATGTTTAGCAATATAGAGTAGGAAAGTGCGTTTGGATAATTAACTGTAGTAAATAAAACCTAATAAAAATGTCTGTCTCATCCAGGACCAGAGTTCACGCAGACCAGTGTGCCATAGCCAATCAGAGCTACATTAGGCCTTTATTTGCCACACTGGCCTGCCATCGTTCTCTTTAAACTGGAATGTGTGTTTACAGGCGGTTGCAACAGCGCAACTTTAGATCATGAGAACGCATTCGCCAAAAGCCACAAAATACACCTGAATGGATTTCTACAAATATGTCAACACCACTTGGGAGTCCTCTTACATTTGGGAACTTTACAGTCCTATTGATCAAACAACCATGAATAAGTAGGCTGTCTCTCCCTCAGTTATGCACATCAACAACAAAAATATCAAAAACTAATGCTCGCCAGAGAAAGATTAGCTAAAATCTAACGCAGGAAAATCAGGTAAACCCTCTCAAACTTCAAAATTGAACTGATAAACAATGTGGAATTGTAGCCTAATTGTCCTTCTGCAGCTTGCCTGCCAACAATGCATGCTTGTCCCAACCAAGCACCCAAAGCTAACTGTCTAAAGTTGGCTAGCTTGCTAGCTAGCTACTTCCAAACATAAATGAGATAACACCTTACTATGACCATTTTACCCTAGCAGACCTGGTTAGGCTGTTTACATGTTATCTAGAGCGTTCATGACTACCTATTACTTTCTTTGCCTATGTTTACTGACGTTTACTGGTTGGTCATATTCAACGGGTGTTGCGCGTTCTGAAATTAATCAGTTATTCTGTGCTCTGGCACACTAAGTCGAGAGTTCTCTGAAATCGGAGTAGAAGGCCAGATTGAATTTGTGAACGCAAGCGATATGCTAACTGGATAACAGTTGTTAAAGTTCTTGCTAGCTAACCAAATTACACCTGCATCTCTAGCTGTGTACAGTATAACCACTGAAAGACTATAGGTGATAAAGTCAGTCAGTCACCCACTCCTCCAATGACATGACATGACATCCTACTAACAGCTAGCTAGCTAGCTAGCTATCTAGCTAACGTTAGGCTCTGTGTTTTTAGTTTGCTACATAAATAGATATGCTAGCCTATTAGCCACATTATGACTGACTTGTGATCATTGCTCTTGCTAGTTTGATTGTGTTGACATTCCCAGCCTTAGTTACATTCGTCAGTTTTTGTCCAGAATATTGAGTTATTGAAATTGAAACAGTGCATCCTGAATGGAAGCAGTAAACAATGTACTAGGCCAGCTGTGATTAACAACCTAATAGCATAATTTTTTGTGCCAAGAAATGTATTGGTGAATTATATTAATCATGCATTGAACTGCATCCATCTATTCTGCCAACAATGCCTTAGTGTACGTCATGGAATGTTGAGGCAAATAGAACCTATTTTTAAAACCTCTTATGAAGTTAGTTTTGACTAATATTATGATTGTCTGTTTGTTTCATATATGCAAAGTAGTTAAAATGCTGTCAGTTCCACTTTAGGATGTAGACAAAAACACTATCCAGGTCACATTTCTACACTCCATTCCCCCAGGTGGCAGCAGCAACCTTATCCAGGTTTTGAGCCTGGATGATAAGCACATCAGGTGATGGTCAGTCAGTGTCCCAGCTGGACAGGTGTAAGGCTGCTGGGTTTGTTTGGTTCCATGAGGCCTTTTTTTAAATTTGTTGTCTTTAGTTTGGGCAGGCTTTTGGTAGTTTTCCTTTTTATACATATTTATGTTTCGTCACCATCTGAACAAATAATTATCAGCTTGGACTGGCCGACCAAGAGTTCAAGAGAGACAGAGCTCGCCCTGGACCAAGGTAAGGTTGCTGTTTCCCTGGGCACATGTACATTCAACACCTAGGCGCATACGCTGATTTCTCACGTAAATGAACACATTCATTCAGGTTACAGACCATGTAACTAGGCCCAGGAACCCTAGACAAAGCAAGTGCAACAATATCCATAGGCTAGTTATGGGTTGGAACAGTATGACCTCTTGTGCCTCATCATATACCATACAACAGCCACACATGCATGCACAAACACACACACACTCCTTCCCAGTCCCCATTGTACCCAGCTGCTCTTCCGAGCCCAGCTGCACCCAGACTGATGTCTTATGGATCACAATAAATCCTCTCTTTCAGTCCAGAACCATCGCTGTCTGGCCTGTCTGTCTGTCTGTGTCTGTTTGTCTGGCCTGTCTGTCTGTCTGTCTGCCGGCTCTGGCCTCTCTGTCAATCTGGTCTGCCTGTCTGTCTGGCCTGCACACCTGTCTGTCTGTTTGGCCTGTCTGTCAATCTGGCCTGTCTGTCTGTCTGGCCTGTCTCTCTGGCCTGTCTGTCTGGCCTGTCTGTCAATCAGGGCTGGGTTTCCCAAAAGCATCCTAGCACTAATATTATCTTTCGGCCATTTAGTTTAAATGGAATTTGGATGCTTTTGGGAAACCCAGCCCTGGCCTATCTGTCTCTCCAGGGTTGAGAATGATACGATCCCAATGATCCCAACCCCCTCCATGACAATAGCTTCCATGGAAGATAGTTTTTTCCCCCTGACCTTTGTGGCTACTTCTGTCTTTGTTTACTGTAACACTATAACATTGTTCACAGACCATCCTGGTACACTGAGCTGTCTCAGGCATGATCCACTAGCTCGTTGCTTTCACCAATGTATTCTAAAGTGTCTTTGACAGATCCGTCTATTGATTGAGTAAATGTTGATTAAATATAAGAGCAAGACAAGTCTATTTGAGATGCCCCTAAACGTTGATCATGCCCTATCGGCTTTCCAAATGGGTCAGAGGGGAACGGGCTACATGATACGGGACGGGAGAGGAGGAGGCCCTGGCAGTGTGGCACCAACGGGTTAGCTAATTATAACATTAGTGTGTGCTGCCTGTCTCTCTCTCAGGTGATCAGTCAAGGTTATCCAGTCATCCCCTCTTCATTCTTCTCTCTCATCCCCTCATTACCTTCCCCTGCTATCTCCCCTAAACACCTGCAGCCCAGCTATCAGCAGTATTATGCAGTAGCTGCACACACACACACACACACACACACACACACACACAGTATCACCAGGGCCCACACACTCTTTGTCCTGACAGAGCCGGGCCCTGTCCATCACATTAATCTAGAAGCAGCACTGTTTATATTTATGTACAGAGGATAGAGAGGGGAGAGAAAAGGCCTCCTCTTACTCTGGAGTTTATTGACTAAACATTAAGTGGACATTATCAGGCGATGGCCTGGTTATTTATGAGCCAGTGATAAAGCCTTGGAGACTGAGTTATGTGAGAACCAGGCTCTGGATGAAAGGGGTTCATACACAACACTGATACCCGTTGCTCGGCACTCTGTCTGGGTAGAGAGACATATTTGGGCATAAATGACAAATGACAAATACAAAATACAACTACAAAATAACCTAAAGACCAATGTATCAAAATAAAATATAAGATAATTTTGCTAAGTACTGTAGTTAATTAAAATTCAAAAATAAATTTGCAAATAGCCAGCCGAACAGCAACACCATTCTCAGTAACACTTACAGAAACGTCTTACTTGCTATGAGTTTATCTACCATAGTTGAATGCATAAGAGTGTCTGATAAATGACCAAAATGTAAATGTACACAGAGTGTACAAAAAAATATTGAGTTGCACCCCTTTTTTGCTCTTAAGATGCCTCAATTCATCGGGGAATGGACTCGTGATGAAAGAATTCCACAGGGATGCTGGCCCATGTTGACTCCAATGCTTCCAACAGTTGGGTCAAGTTGTCTAGATGTCCTTTCGGGTGGTGGACCATTCTTGATGCACATGGGAAACTGTTGGGTGTGAGAAATCCAGCAGCGTTGCAGTTCTTGACACACTCAAAGCTGGCACCTACTACCATACCCCGTTCAAAGGCATTTAAACTTTTGTCTTGCCCATTCACTCTCTGAATGGCACACACACACAATCCATGTCTCAAATGTCTCAAGGCTTAAAAATCCATATTTAACCTGTCTCACCTGGATTAATCTGCTAAATATGTAATGGAAAGAGCAGATGTTCCTAATGTTTTATACATGCATTGTATATGTGATAATGAACAACTGCAAAGCACACTGGGTATTGTTTCGGTGCTAAGCTCATTAAAGTAATACTCAGAATGCTTTGTAATTGTTAATTGCTACATGTACATTTATATTTAGTTAATTTAGCAGACAGTCTTATCACACCATAGTGCCATCAGACATTCCAACGCAGTGTGAAAGGGGGCTACAAAATTGTGAACCGCTATAAAGAAATGGAAAAGTATGTTGTAATTTGAAAATACAAATTAAAGCTTTTCGAAACCATCTTCTTTCAAAATACATTGGAGTTTATTTCAGCCCAATGTCTTATTTCAAATATATGTAACAGAAATACTGCCCATCTCTGAGAGAGAGGCAAGCCAGCTGGGGCTGGGGCTGGGAGTCCGGGCCAAACAGAGCTGAAACGCTACTTCATTGAGGATTTATGGATGGGAAATTGATGCTACTTCCATAGGTCAAACGAGGAGCTGCTTATCTGCGTTTCGTTGTCACTGTTATGGCGCCGGTCCTCTTGGCACGACTGTATGTATGCAGTACATAGTGAAATGTTCATATTTGCCTCAGGCTATACAAAAGATAGGAGGAGGCATCTATACTGTACTAAATGAATTCTATTGACCTCTTGACCTTTTATTTTTTATTTTTTTATTTAACCTTTATTTAACTAGACAAGTCAGTTAAGAACAAATTCCTATTTACAATGACGGCCTACCAAAAGGCAAAAGACCTCCTGCGGGGACGGGGGATGGGAATAAATATACAAATAAATACAAATAAAATATAAATATAGGATCAAACACACATCACGACAAGAGAGACAAAACAACACTACCAAAAGAGATAACTAAGACAACAACATAGCAAGGCAGCAACACATGACAACACAGCATGGTAGCAACGTAACATGACAACAACATGGTAGCAACACAACATGGTAGCAGCACAAAACATGGTACAAACATTATTGGGCACAGACAACAGCACAAAGGGCAAGAAGGTAGAGATGACAATACATCACGCAAAGCAGCCTCAGCTGTCAGTAAGAGTGTCCATGATTGAGTCTTTGAATGAAGAGATTGAGATAAAATTGTCCCGTTTGAGTGTTTGTTGCAGCTCGTTCCAGTCGCTAGCTGCAGCGAACTGAAAAGACGGGCGACCCAGGGATGTGTGTGCTTTGGGGACCTTTAACAGAATGTGACTGGCAGAACGGGGGTTGTATGTTGAGGATGAGGGCTGCAGTAAGTATCTCAGATAGTGGGGAGTGAGGCCTAAGAGGGTTTTATAAATAAGCATCAACCAGTGGGTTGACGGGTTTACAGAGATTACCAGTTTACAGAGGAGTATAGAGTGCAGTGATGTGTCCTATAAGGAGCATTGGTGGCAAATCTGATGGCCAGGTGGTAAAGAACATCTAGCTGCTCGAGAACACCCTTACCTGCCGATCAATAAATTATGCCTCCATAATCTAGCATGGGTAGGATGGTCATCTGAATCAGGGTGAGTTTGGCAGCTGGGGTGAAAGAGGAGCGATTACGATAGAGGAAATCAAGTCTAGGTTAAACTTTAGCCTGCAGCTATGATATGTGCTGAGAGAAGGACAGTGTACCGTCCAGCCATACTCCCAAGTACTTGTATGAGGTGACTACCTCAAGCTCTAAACCCTCAGAGGTAGTAATCACACCTGTAAGGAGAGGGGCATTCTTCTAACCAAACCACATTACCTTTGTTTTGAAGGTGTTCAGAACAAGGCTAAGTGTAGAGAAAGCTTGTTGGACACTAAGAAAGCTTTGTTGTAGAGCATTTAACACAAAATCCGGGGAGGGGCCAGCTGAGTATAAGACTGTATCATCTGCATATAAATGGATGAGAGAGCTTCCTGCTGCCTGAGCTATGTTGTTGATGTAAATTGAGAAGAGCGTGGGGCCTAGGATTGAGCCTTGGGGTACTCCCTTGGTCAAAGCCTTACTGTAATGCACAACCGACACACATCTTCATACCGTACACACACCCATTTTCACCCACACATACTTTAACTGCACACATACACAGCTTCCCACATACTGTACACACACACTCCTATCTTCATCCACAGATGCTGTACACACACCTTTACCAAAATCCACAACAAACACACATACACTGTATCTTTACCTACTGTAACTGTACGTACACCCAGGGGGGGTGGAGTGTGTGCATATGTGTGTGTGCGTGCTTGCCTGCGTGTGTGGGTGTGTGTTTCTGTGTGTGAGCGTGCTTGCGCGTGTGTCTCTGCATGTGTGGGTGTGTGTTTCTGTGAGTGTGTGTGTAGAGGGGGAGTCAGAATGAGAGGGACGTGATTGGTTGTCAGCCAGTCAGAGGAGATGACCTGCCAATGGCCTTGTATCACTTGACCTCCCCAGCCCTGAGGGTCAGTCACTCATAGAGAGAGAGAGAAAATCTGGCTAAAAATACTGTAATCAGTTATAGAACCCATTGCTCTCTATGGTTGTGAAGTCTGGGGTCCGCTCACCAACCAAGAATTCACAAAATGGGACAAACATCCAATTAAATTCAACAACCACCTAAAAAGGCAGCGATGCCCTCACATTCCACCACAAAGCCTTCACCTACAGAGAGATTAACTTAGAGAAAAGACCCCTTAGCCATCTGGTTCTGGGGCTTTGTTCACAAACTCAAACAGACCCCACAGAGCCCCAGGACAGCAACACAATTAGACCTAACCCAATCATGAGAAATAAAAAGGTAACAATTTGACACACTGGAAGAACCTGGCTCTCGAGAGACAGGCAGACAGGCAGACATGCAGACAGGCAGACAGGCAGACAGGCAGAGAGAGAGAGAGAGAGAGAGAGAGAGAGAGAGAGAGAGAGAGAGAGAGAGAGAGAGAGAGAGAGAGAGAGAGAGAGAGAGAGAGAGAGAGAAGAGAGAGAGAGAGAGAGAGAGAGAGCGAGAGCGAGAGCGAGAGAGAGAGAGAGAGAGAGAGAGAGAGAGAGAGAGAGAAGAGGAATGGCAGGGAGGAAGAGAAAAATCCTGTGAGGGGAGTGGGGGAGCAGAAAGAGAGAAAGAGGGAGGGATGGGTAAATAAGGGAAAGGAGGGGTAAAGATGAAGGCCTGAGATTTGATTGAGCACCTGGGGTTCCCTTTTTTCATAAAGGGACTGATAGAAATGTGTGTTTTATAGTCATCCAGGCCAGTGCTGTAGTCCGTTTCACACCTCTGTACCACTCATCTATTGTATCCTTATCCTAGAATATATAACAAAATATCAAAACATTTAGACATGTTACTTTAAAAAACAGCAAAGGACTATCAAATGTGTATAATGTTTAAAAAATTTACTGCATTTTGTCCATATAATTGTAGTATTATTATGTCTCTCAATCAGGCACAGACCTGATTGAGAAAGGTTCATGAACTGTGCTCCTATTCAGCATGCACGGATGATTGACAGATGAGGCACAAAGACATATCTGAAAGACAGACAGTGTCCTCGAACCGCACACGCCCCTTCTCTTCTCCTCTACTCCCCTCCTCTCTCCTCTGCCTAACGCCCCACGTCCCTGCTCCCCAGTGCTACCCTCGCTCTTCTCCATATGTCTGAGAGCCTGTAATTATGGTAACCTCTCCCGTGGCAGCAGAGAAGGGGGGGGTCGACTTTAGTTCAGACAAATAAGCATTGCATGGCTCATTTATGATGTTTGTGTTTGTGTGTGTGTGTGTGTGTGTGTGTGTGTGTGTGTGTGTGTGTGTGTGTACACTCTAAATAGTGGTACCGGTAAAAAAAAAAAATCTGAATCAAATTATTTTGTATGAAATATTTCTTATACAAAACTATCAATCCAAAAATCTATCTTCTATTAAAATTCATTTAAAAAATAACTTCAGGGCTCCTTCATTACAATAGATAGACTAAAGTACGAATGATATCTTGAATACAGCATCAGCAACCCCTGTAGACTCTTGTTGTTTCGTTTCCTACACCTCACTTTTTGCCTGTGTGCAACTTTTAAAAGGGCAATACAAAGCGGCAATGTAAACAGAGCCGTAGGATAGAGGTCAGTAGCGCTGCACACACAATCTGCAGTGACATCCATTTATTTTACTGATGATGTGTGTTTTCTAGCAGAGGAGAGGAGAAATCCTTTCTGAACCTGCAGCCAACTGCTTAGTCTAAGGCTCAGAGACACACCTACATGTCTCTATTCAATGTCTGTATGGGGAAATAACAGGATAACTCCTATGCAATAAACATGCAACCTTGACACAGTTTCACCTTTTTGTGCAGCCCTCCTCTCTCTCACTCCCTCCTCTCTCTCTCCTGCCCTTCCTCTTCCTCTCTTTATCTGTCTCTCTCCCTCGTTCTCCCTTTCTCTCTTTCTCTCTCTCTCTCCATCTTTACCTCTCTCTCTCCCTCGCTCTCCCTCTACCTTGAGTTGACTCGATTGCAAACCTACCTTTCCCCCGTCTAAAAGGACATTTCCCTAGTCTGGCAGCCAGAAGTGCTGACTGCTGCTGTTTATCTTTATACACAGAAATACGCTGAGACTGTAAGCTATCTCCAAGCATCTGATCCCTGGAGGAGGAGGAGAAGAGGAGAGGAGAGGAGAAGCAAGAACTGTGGTGTGTGTGTGTGTGTGTGTGTGTGTGTGTGTGTGTGTGTGTGTGTGTGTGTGTGTGTGTGTGTGTGTGTGTGTGTGTGTGTGTGTGTGTGTGTGTGTGTGTGTGTGTGTGTGTGTGTGTGTGTGTGTGTGTGTGAGTGTGTGTGTGTGTGTGTGTGTGTGCGTGCGTGTGCATATGATTATTGGAGTTGTATGTTTATCGCTGCTTTGAATTATCAATTGTCAAATAAACATAGGATAGCCAAAACTGTGAGAGAGAGAGAGAGAGAGAGAGAGAGAGAGAGAGAGAGAGAGAGAGAGAGAGAGAGAGAAATGTTTGTTTAAGTTGATCAATTTATTTCATTTATTACATTTATTTTGTATGTGCATTATGCATTACTTTAGTAAGGTTGACTGAATTAATTAATTACAATGAAGCCTGTAAAAAATCACTTAAACATGTAAATGCAAAAGTAATGCAACATGGGGTCACTTAGAAAAAGCTAATTTTTGGTCCAATAAAATAACATCAAATTGATGTCTATTGTAGCTGGCCCTTTATTACAAAGAAAAAGACATATCTTCGTCTGTCCAGTGTCTGTGTTCTTTTGCCCATCTTAATCTTTTCTTTTTATTGGTCAGTCTGAGATATGGCTTTTTCTTTGCAGAACAGCGCAAACTGGCTCTAACCAGAATAGAAAGAGGAGATGGAGGCCCTAGTGCACAACTGAGCAAGCATCCCTGAGTCACCTCGTCACAGTGGATGTTGAGACGGGTGTTTTGCGGGTACTATTTAATGAAGCTGCCAGTTGAGGACTTCTGAGGCGCCTGTTTCTCAAACTAGACACTCTAATGTACTTGTCCTCTTGCTCAGTTGTGCACCGGGGCCTCCCACTCCTCTTTCTATTCTGGTTAGAGCCAGGTTGCACTGTTCTGTGAAGGGAGTACTACACAGTGTTGTACGAGATGTTCAGTTTCTTGGCAATTCCTCGCATGGAATAGCCTTCATTTTTCAGAACAAGAATAGACTGACGAGTTTCAGAACAAAGTTATTTGTTTCTGGCCATTTTGAGCCTGTAATCGAACCCACAAATGCTGAAGACCAGTTTTATTGCTTCTTTAATCAGCGCAACAGTTTTCAACAGCCTTTTAAAATGATAAACTTGGATTAGCTAACACAATGTGCCATTGGAACACAGGAGTGATGGTTGCTGATAATGGACCACTGTACGCCTTTGTAGATATTCCATTAAAAATCAGCCGTTTCTAGCTACAATAGTCATTTACAACATTAACAATGTCTTCACTGTATTTCTTGATGTTATTTTATTTTAATGGACAAAAAATAGCTTTTCTTTCAAAAACAACCCCAAACTTTTGAACGGTAGTGTACCTCTGAATCATTATGCATTTAAATGAGTTACAGTGTCTCATGCTATTGGGCTCGTAAGCATGAGAACAGGTATCCATATTAGTTTCAGGACTCCTGGTATAGGCATGTAGTCCCAGAAAAACTCAAGGCTTTATAGTATAACTTTAGGCATGTGTCTGAATGCCTGCAATATGATAGGCTTTGAACCCACTATGCAAAATTAAACGTTTTGACTGGGTTTAACCTTATCAATGCAGGTTTTGAATCGTTTTTAACCCTTATTAATGCAAAGGTGCTCTCATCAATTGACAGGTAGGCAGCGCAACGTTGAACCTGTCAGAAGACGACTAGAAAGGTTTTTTCAGGAGCTCAAGGATATGGTGCTTAAAACCAGTTATCGCTAGCTGTGCAGTGCCTCTGTGTCCAGGAGATATGGGGTCATATTTAACAAGGTTGAAGTCCGCTAATTTAGTCAAATAACGTCATCATTATCATCTTTATCATGCACATCGTAAACATCATCATCATCAGAATCATCATCATTATAGTGTAATAGTGAGTACATTCTGTAACTTTGTTTGAAAAAAAAAGTAATTATAGCATTCCTAATATGGTCATCATGTTTTATTGCAGGAAGCAAACTAATGGTGTGTATTTTTTATTACTTTAAATTACTGTGCAAAATATTAATATAATACTAATATAATAAATATAATACTGCCCGAGGTTGCACATTTATCCTCCCGTTGATTCAATCAAGCTCATTTTTCTCAGGCCATAAGCCATAAAGGGCATTGGACTTCAACTTTGTGAATTAGGTCTGTATACGTTTCATTGTTTTTTCAAGTTCTTGTAGTTGAAATCTAATGAACTAAGAAAATGGCTGTAGGGAGCACTTTTGGCAGACTTTTTAGACTAAGGAGGCAATACGATTTTGTCAATTAACTGTTGACATGCAATATGAAATTGTTGCATAACAATTTAATAACAAATGCAATGCAATGGAGGCCTTCAAAATGGAATGTTATTACATGATAAGCATGATCGTAACAGATCCATAATTATAGTCAAATTAATAGTATTCTAGTATCAGGCTATGGAATACTATTCTTCTCGGGCCAATTCAATGCTAGATGAAATACTGTCTATTAAAAAGCATGATCTAGGCCTCACCCAGAGAACATTATTTAGTGTCAAGGTGCTGACTAACAAAAATGTTAGGGAATTTCTCGTTGAAAAAGCCAAAAAGCTTGTGAGCCTCTGAGGTCACCCAGATGAAGGATCATCTTTCTCTCCTTGACTCACTGACCAGGTCACTGTTGTCTGTAGGCGTGTTGAAGGTCACGGGGTCAGAGTTGAACTCTGGAGTAACTGTATACATTAGCATGACTTGCACAATGTGCATGTGTCCATAAGAACTCTACAATAGTGGCATATTCATTCATGTAAAACTATGCATTGGAAATCCTAAAATACAAGTACAATTGTCTACACTTGCAATTAATTTAAATGAAGGCATTGGTAAGTAGGCCAATAGTTTACACTAACTAGGCCAATTGAAGCAATTACGTGTTTCCAACTGTTTTATCATTTTAAGCCCTGTACCACATGTACTGGTGATAAATAACACACGCAAAAGTAATCTAGTTAATTAAATTAGGAAGCTATTCGATGTTTCAACAAAAAAAGGGTTTATCCCTTGTGTGGTTTTAAAGGTGACATTAAACTAAGCCCTATATATTAACACCACGGATAACCTCTTACACCATGAATAACGTTTTTATGAGGCGCGAGAACGAATCCGTGCCAAGGCAATGCATTCGTTCATTTACAAGAGAACGTGACAGTTTAGAGGAGCGTGAGTGTTCAAACTGTAAAAGTATTCAGAAGTGGATTCTTATTTTCTGAAGTATGTTTATGATTAGGCTATAGCTCACTCTTTTAGGAAGGTGTATTGTACATTCATATGCGCTTACAGTCCCGTTGAAATACGTTCAAATATTTTATTCAAATGGTAGGATTAACTTTGATCACTACATTAAACCTGCCTGTCAATAAATATATTAGTCAATTACCACATTAATACTTCAGGATAATTAAAACCATTACGGGATATATAGAAAGACAACGGGTGAAAGTGAAACGAGAGAGAGAGAGAGAGAGAGAGAGAGAGAGAGAGAGAGAGAGAGAGAGAGAGAGAGAGAGAGAGAGAGAGAGAGAGAGAGAGAGAGAGAGAGAGAGAGAGAGAGAGAGAGGATCCCAACAATGTTGAATAGAGAAAGAAATGCAAGAATGATTCATATCCAAGAACATGAAATTGGTACATAATACAATTCAAATAACTTTTAAGTTATTCAAAATGTGTATAATCAAAATATATTTACTTTACATATGCTATTGACCGACATTATTTTAAAACTAGCTTTCAGCCTTATGTGGTCCTAGAAACTCCACTGGAATATTTTAAATGAATTGGATGTTATTTTAAAACAAGATAAAGCCTGACGGAAATGTAGACTTTTTAGTCAAGAACAATTCAATAGGATGTTCGGAAGAAAGAGCTGGCCACAACATTATTGTAATGATGCTTTAATGGCATGCAAGAGGCAATAAATAACTAAATCAATACGTTTAGCAGGCCTATAGGCCTACTAAATACACTAATACATTTAATAATATTGGTTGTCGGAATAAAGTTATGTTATTTGGCATAAACTAATAAAGTGCATTAATCATTATACTATTTCGCCTGACACGCGAGCGCAACTCAAATGTCCTCTTAAATAGGCTACTCCAATTCAAAGTCCAAGGTTGGCCTATATATGCGCCTCTAAAATGAGGAATCACTGAGTCAAACATTTACAATAACTAATTCTGGAGTTCACAAAACTTACCCTGCTTTCCGTTGTTTTTAGTGAAAATCAACGTGACCCTGATTAACCAATTAGGCAGAAATTCCTCTTAATATGGAATCAGATAACCATGCATGTCGGTGTTACTGTCTGTCATTACTACGCAACTTGTTTTGTAATGCACGAAACAGTTCCTCTGGTTCAGTGTTCGGTGTGTGTTTGGGACAGTATGAGGTCGGTGAAAATTGTCCAGGAGACCAATGAGTGTCCAGGCTGTTGGAGCGTGAGTTTTATGAGCAGCTCCAGGACGCGGGAGGGGTCACCGCGAGAAGGCCCTCGCGCATTAATTTCTTCTGTTTCATGCGCCGGTTCTGGAACCAAATCTTCACCTGCGTCTCGCTCAGCAGCAGAGCGTTCGCGATCTCCACGCGTCTGGCTCGTGTCAGGTACTTGTTGAAGTGGAACTCCTTCTCGAGCTCTGTGAGCTGTTTGGTGGTGAAGTTGGTCCTTAGTACCCCGTTATGATGATGCCCATCGGTCGGAAAGTTACCTCCACCTCCTCTGTCCATTCTGACGCCCGGAGCAACTATACTCAATCCACAGGCCATGTGCATCTTGGCTGAAAAGACAGTTAAAACACAGGTATAGTATGAATATATCGTCTGAATTCAATGAAGTAACCCATCCATAAAATATAGACAGTACAAAATAAATTACTACCGGTTTATATAGGGCATTGGGTTGTTTAAAGATAGGCAGCATAACATTATATCTGAAACTGAACATGAAGTCATCTTATAGCATAATGAAAGAGACTGATGGACGTTTCAGGGGGGTGAAAGTAATATCCTATCAATCACAATTACTTATAAAACATATATTTAATATGTTATTCAAGTTAATTGATTAAGTGTATTAAGAGCGGTGTAGATGATAGTGCGGGGGAAAACGTGCCTCTAGCGCCACAGGACCTTTGTGCCCAACATTCAGCTATAAAGTTGCTGGTACTGGTGTATCTGGACCATGAGGACGGGTGTTGGATGTAATAACTTATATCACAGTACATGTATAGGCTATCTAACAGGTCCTCTATCAGAGAGAATAGAAAGCTCATATGATATATGTTGACATCCATGTTTTAAACCAAGAAGAATCTCAGGAACAGGTTACGTATAGGCTACCTAAACTAACCTGAAATGAGAGTGCAGTAGCCAATAGTGAATTGCCAATAGTGAATATGAAAAAATCTAGACAGACAAAATATTACGTAAGAAAGTAAATAAGTGCTTTGGCTCTCATAAATAGATAATCACATTATGATTAATGCCGTCTAAGATAATAGAATTGGCGCTGGCCAGAAGTCGTAAAATAAAATATTTGAGGAATGACTTGCACGCTTTAGAAATAGCCAGCCAACAAAGACAGGGCAAGCCGTCGGGCCGAGGCTATCCCAGCCAAGGAGAGAGAGAGAGAGAGAGAGAGAGAGAGAGGGAGAGAGAGAGAGAGAGAGAGAGAGAGAGAGAGAGAGAGAGCGATACACACACATTGCCTATTTGAGGAATGACTTGCACGCTTTAGAAATAGCCAGCCAACAGACAGTGCAAGCCGTCGGGCCGAGGATATCCCAGCCAAGGAGAGAGAGAGAGAGAGAGAGAGAGAGAGAGAGAGATACACATTGCCTAAGCCATCTGGGCATCCTGCCCACAGTAATTCAGGTGCTGTCAGAGCACAATTGAAGAATGACACACTGGGAGTATATACACTGTACCAGCAGATCAAGAGGCAGAGGGGTTGTAGGCCTTTATGCAAGAGAGAACATAGGGATGCTTTGCTTTGTGCCAAGACCAATATACCCCCCAGAAACGTTGCTGCTGCTGTCACTAATCACACTACTGGTAACAATGTAGCACTAAAGAGATCTACTCCAACCCTGGAAATCATCCTTACAGATACTATATCAATATCTTCACAGCTGTTTTGTATGATAGCTTAGAACGCTGGCTCGAGGACATTGATACTAGTCCTGGCATCGCAGCATAAACAATCAATATACATAAAGACATAAGTGGTTGTCAGCCTGGTAGACAGAAAACAAAGAAGGCGTCCATGTCATCTTCAAACTCAGCCCTTATTCATAAAGCATTTTAGAGTACATGCGCTGATCTAGGCTCAGGCTCCCCCTGTCCATATCATTTGTATTCATTGTGATCAATAATGCAAAACTGATCCTAGACGCTTTGTGAATACAGGCCCATATAGCACATCATAATAGAACCAGACAGAAGAATGTCTCTATTTGGTCCATATCACCCCAATAAAACATATCTTTAATCAGAGGTGTTGGAGATGCAATTGTTCAGAAGGCTGTGAGCTCTCAGTTTCCCCTTTGCACCTCACTCTGCATACTCAGATTTAGATCTTGTGTTGTGAGAGGACATGTCTTGGTCAGAATGAGAAACCACTTTTAATGGGAAAAGTCAAGATTCTCACGTTTTTTTTTTATTTACCACATTTTTATGATATAATTTATGTGAAATCAGAACGTTTATGCTGAATGTCACAGTAAAGACCATTTACATTTCAGCAGATGCTCTTATCCAGAGCAACTTACATACATTTTCATACTAATCCCCGTGGGAATCGAACCCACAACCCTGGCGTTGCAAGCGCAATGCTCTACCAACTGAGCTACACGGGACATGAAGATGTTGGTGGACTGATGATATGTCACAATGATGACGTTAAAACGGACAAACGTAAAGGTGCGGGGCACTGAGATCAATACACAAGGCTCTCATTACTATACAGACAGATAATCAATAAGCAGAGATCTCTAATGTTACTACCGTTATAGGGAGTGAGTTTGGCTAAACTTAACATTAGCTGCATTGCACACTGCACACTCAGGCAATATTGCATTGTCAGAGCACAGTAATGTGAAAGCGAAGCACGTGGATAGCTATTATATTTCATTCCCTTCAATTCTGTTCCAGTGTGTGAAATATCTCCATCCTTTTCTGTGCCCAATAAGTAGAGAGAGGCAAGTTGGCCTATACTGTATAATAACCATGTACACGTCCGCCCAGCCTCCCCTGCCCGTATACCAGCCCATCCCGGTTGAATTGATGAATACATAGTTCAATAATTACATATGGTTATTGTGGTAGCCTACTTACTTTTATTTTATTTTACCTCTATTTAACTAGGCAAGTCAGTTAAGAACAAATACGTATTTACAATGACGGCTTACCTACAGGGTCAGCCCCTGGAGCAAATTAGGGTTAGGTGCCTTGCTCAAGGACACATGGACAGGGTTTTCACCATGTCGGCTCAGATATTCGAACCAGTGACCCAACGCTCTAACGCTAGGCTACCTGCCGCCAAAGGCTGATTCAGGAATTGTAAGTGTTACAGTTATCATATTAATATTTTTGCTGGATGTTTTGTTAAAGGTTAATTCACAATGTTGCATGTATTTGTACATTCTGAGCCATCACTTGGTGCAATACAGGCCTGCAGTAGCCTAGTCTATACTTTCTCACAGCACAACACTGTCCTTCATACTGAATTGTGAATATGACACATTAGACTGTATACTTTTCAATCGTAGGCTATGTTGATGAATCAATGACAGTTTACTATAAGTTATACCTGCTATTGGTTTTCGTATCAACAATAAATACAACGTTTTAAAAAGTAGTTTGTCAATAAGATACTTATTGTCTTTCCAAATGGAAACGTGAACTCCAAAACTTACCCATCCGAGGTTTACTTCTCTTCTTCACGTTCATCCAATCAAAAGTTTTGATCCTGTGACTAAGTTCAGCTACCTTACACTTGGGGTCCGAGTGAGAGCTACTGTCCACAACAGCAAAGTGAATATTAGGCCCATCATGAGTGTAGATTTTAATGTGCGCATTTATAGATCCGAATTCTGTGTGCACCTCAGTCCCGGTGTTGTGTGTGGAAGAGGAGTGTCCAAGTCCCGGGAAGTCGTCCTCCTGCGCCCGGAGGTAGGAGGGGAGACGAGAGTAGTGGAGGCAGGCCGGTGGCGTGGTTGAAAAGCCTTGAAACTGTGCCAGGGGAGAGCTCCTCGAGCCTGAATAGACTGGGTGCTGAGTTGCCGTGCAGTCGGTTGCAGAATTGGAACCGGAGAAAGACGTGTAACTGTGTTGTAATAAATATCCCGTGCCAACCTCTGATAAAGAGCTACACACATTGCCAGCTCCAAGTTCTGGTGAAATTATCTGGTCCAAGTCACCTATTCTGACCTCCCCTGGTCGGTAGCCCCCTGCGAATAGAGCGCTACTCTCCCCATCGCACATTAACTCTTGATACAAATTCATTATCGCCTACACATAATAATTGGATCGGTCAAACGGTTACAGGACTCATTGACGAGTGGCCTCTAACCAACACCCAATAACGCATGGATGGACCGAAATAGCGACCATAGACAGTCAGAGGGACATGCCCTGGAGAAATTCGACCTCTGATAGATGGAGATGACGTGCCCTCTTGGTCTTGGCCAATAGATGGACATCTCTGTCATCCACCGGGGACAACACACTGATTAACCAAGCCAATCATCATGCTGTAAACTCATGTGAGGTGGTAAATTTAATGGACTTCAGTAGAGCAGACAATAGCCGTGTGGTCCCCATCATTCATGGTAACTTTATTTTCTCTAACAGGGCAAATAAGTAGGATTTACACGTCAGATAGACATAGAAGCAGCACCTGGGCATCATATAGGAATGGGATATAAAGGAGAAAGTAAGTAAAGACGATGGACCAACTCTTCTGAGGTCTGGCATTCATCAAAGTATCACTGCTCGTTTTTCAAACAGGCACAGGTAAGATGACGTCAGCTGTGGTATGTTTTTCTGTATTCACACAGTGCTGCAGGCCTGCGATGATCTACCAACTTTGTGACTATCGTGCCAGCTTTGTTGTTATCAATTTCAAACGATTCGGCCTAGCTGTTTATTTTAATAACTGGTTTAAGGTACAAATACTGCAATAGCAATACTTTTTAGCAGGTCCTGGGTTTAAATGTTTAACAATAGGAATATATAATAGACTAAGTGAATCCAGACTAGTCATTCACATTAGAAACGTACACAATTATCCTGCGTTTCTTCAGCAGCAGAGGCCGTGTTTAGTGCAGGGCTAAAGGTCATGTGAAAAACACACTTAATGAGTTCAAAGGTCGTGACCGCGGCTGTTGAGCTCTTCACTAGCATTTACATGTTAGAAGACGCTTTTATCTTGAGGGACTTGCAAGCAGGAGAAATTAGGGTTAAGTGCCTAGTTCGAGTGCACATCGACATATTTTTCACCTAGTCGGCTCAGGGATTCGAAACAGTGACCTTTCGGTTACTGGCCCAATGCTCTTAACAGCTTAGATTATCCACTGGCATCATATCTGTAAATAGACTCCGAACAACTATGGACATCTGAGGTAACAGGTGGACATGCACGTTCAGGTTTAGGGTCCCAATTATTGACAATTAGTTATGCAGCCCCCTATACATCATGAAATGGGAAGCTAAACTAATATAAAGCTAGTAACTATGAATTATCAAACTATGCCAATATTGCACATTCAGTTCTGTTATTTCAAATAAATAGTCCTAGGTCTTTACTATTGCACAAATACAGCACGCCTTTTTCTTGACAGTAAAGTATATTTTCATTTTTCACGAGATGAGGCGTGGGAAATTGTAAAAGTGCAAAATAAATAAATACAGGCATACAACAACAGACGTTATATTACATTTAGCTAGGCCGGTATACTTCCTATAGTGGGGTGTATAGGCCTAGACGCTCATCTTCATTTCATTGTACTATAACCAGAGCTAACCGTTTAGTTGTCTTTTACATTGAATTTGTTCAGATTACATAGATAAAACTATACCACCACATTCACATAACATGAGAAAACATATTGGTATTAACTCGTAAACAAAATAATTTAGAAAGGCCATACAATTGTATGTAGCATTAATTGAAGGATGTTTAGAAATGAAGATAATTACAACGTTATTAATGATAATGTCTGTTGCGCTTCAGATATTGTCCGGTTGAGACGGAAGTGGATGACGAACATTTTTTTTCTTCTCTCCTTCAAATTATTTTGTGGATAGTCTTGACCTCTATAACTGCGGGGTGTAATATAACATATACCGGTACAACAACATTGCATAAACTTATTTTAGTTTCAACAGAGTAAAAGTAATGATTTTGTATTTGTATTATTGTAGGGCTACTAATTATCGTATTATTATGATTACTGTAAGGCATATATCATTGTTGCTATTATGCTATTATGTTATTGCTCTTGTTGTTTTCTTGTTATTAACTATATTTGTCATCTGAATTTTTGTTTTCATTATTATTATTAGCACCTATAACATTATTTTCTATCAAAGACCATATCACTAACCTGATCACATAATATACAGTTCTATATAATCAACAATTTAGGCCTATATCAGCATACAGAATTCTATAGACTACAGCCCAGAAACCCGGTCGCAGCTGGGGGAGGTGATGGAATTCTACAAGCAGCGATGAGCTGAAAGACTGAGTGCGATATATTCCTTCCCTCCGCGCATTTGCATGCTACACTTATCCATCTTGTTGTCAACTCGCGAGGTTACCCAGGGTTCACGCGCTAGCTTGTTTCTCTCCTCTACACTCAATAAATAAAACTTTGCAGCGTTCTGTTTACCGCCTGAATGTACATTTGTTTTCAGTTGATCGCAGAACTGTGTGGAGATATTAGACATTGTATTTATGTAATGGCTTTCAGCAGAGGAAGGTAGGGAGGATAAAAGGGTTTTGCAAGGAGAGAAAAAAATGATATGAGCATCTCTCCTCACCTTTATGGAAATACAGGCAATTTCTGAATGAAACATACTAATAATCCCAGTAGCCACTGGACGAATAAAACATAGATTAAAACTGGGTTTTTTTTACAAGGAAAGGGCAACCAGTGGTTGTACGCTTCCTGGCAACTGGAGTGGTATTATTGCTTTGACCTCAGGAAGAAAAACAATTCATCTGGAGTTGGCTCCGTCTCCTTCTCAACAGCTTGTATCCCCAAAACAGACACATTTACCGGGACAAGTGATGACAAACAATCTGGGCTAATGTTCAGAATGGAGAAGGGAAAGATTGATGCTTAAAAAATGAAATGAAAATGGAATGACCAACCAGTAGCCAATACCACCATCCCAAATGTCCTCTTTCACAGCGAAATAAATGCATCAACTCACTGCATTATTTGACATCTGTCCTGTATGAACGTCAGATTTGGAAGTCACATGCCTCATCAGAATTATGTATTGTTGTCATTGGAGGTGAGGTATACAACACTACTGGTGAGGTTGAAGACATCATTTTCTGCATTTTTGTCATTGGAGGTGAGGTAAACCACACTACTGGTGAGGTTGCCTGTCTCAAGACAACAGCAGAGGGATTATTGATTGACTGATACTGCTAATTAGTTTTCTCCTCCATCCTCTGATGTCAGTGATGTCTGTGATCTGTTGTCAATAGAGGAGCTGAACTGCTGAGGCCCATGGATCATGATGGTGGTGATGACCGGATGGGATAATCTCCTATAGGTTTGTATTGACCCCTCACCCTGCTGACACACACACACCCACACCCACACACACACACACACCCACACACACACACACACACACACACACACACACACACACACACACACACACACACACACACACACACACACACACACACACACACACACACACACACACACACACACACACACACACACACACCTTGCTGACAGTGGTCGGTAATGATGCTGCAGGCTGAAGCGTGGTGATGGTACTGACATTGACACGATGAGGATGAGACCCTTGTCTAAGCCAGGAACACTGTCATAGACTCATTATATGTCATCTCTCGACCCGGGGAGCTCTGGGAATTAATCGTGCAGTGACAGATGACTGCCGCCACCAACCAGAGAGGTCACAGCCGGCCGTTATTGCAGTGTGGGGCTGAGTGGTTAAAGCTGGACGATCTGTACAGTGGTGGGGATCTCAGTGGGGCCCACATGAGCCTTAAAAGCAGCTAGGTGATATACGTGGTGTGGCCTGCAGCGATCTGTTCAGTGGGGATCACTAAACAGTCATAACCTCAGTTGTGGTGATTTCCAGGTCCAGGGAGATCGGCACGCTATAGAGAGGGAGAGATTGAGGGAAGGGGGACAGTAGAGTGAGACACAGCCTACAGTGCATGGTTGGCATACTCGGACTTCCCAATGATATGTACTGCATACATCCTGGTGCTCCACAATAATATTTATACATCCTGGAGCTCCACAATAATATCTATACATCCTGGTGCTCCACAATAATATCTATACATCCTGGTGCTCCACAATAATATCTATACATCCTGGTGCTCCACAATAATATCTATACATCCTGGTGCTCCACAATAATATCTATACATCCTGGTGCTCCACAATAATATCTATACATCCTGGTGCTCCACAATAATATGAATACATTCTGGTGCTCCACAATAATATGTATACATCCTGGTGCTCCACAAGAATATGTACACTACCGTTCAAAAGTTAGGGGGTCACTTAGAAATGTCCTTATTTTTGCCCATTAAAATAACATCAAATTGATCAGAAATACAGTGTAGACATTGTTAATGTTGTAAATGACTATTATAGCTGGAAACGGCAGCTTTTTAATGGAATATCTGAATAGGCGTACAGAGGCCCATTATCAGCAATCACCACTCCTGTGTTCAAATGGTACATTGTGTTAGCTAATCCAAGTTTATTATTTTAAAAGGCTAATTGATCATTAGAAAACCCTTTTGCAATTATGTTAGCACAGCTCAAAACTGCTGATTAAAGAAGCAATAAAACTGGCCTTCTTTAGACTAGTTGAGTAACTGGAGCATCAGCATTTGTGGGTTCAGTTACAGGCTCAAAATGGCCAGAAACAAAGAACATTCTTCTGAAACTCGTCAGTCTATTCTTGTTCTGAGAAATTAAGGCTATTCCATGCGAGAAATGGCCAAGAAACTGAAGATCTCGTACAACTCTCTGTACTACTCCCTTCACAGAACAGCGCAAACTGTCTCTAACCAGAATAGAAAGAGGAATGGGAGGCCCTGGTGCACAACTGAGCAAGAGGACAAGTACATTAGAGTGTCTAGTTTGAGAAACAGACGACTCACAAGTACTCAACTGGCAGCTTCATTAAATAGTTATTTTTATTGGCCAGTCTGAGATATTGCTTTTTCTTTGCAACTCTACCTAGAAGGCCATCATCTCGGAGTTGCCTCTTCACTGTTGACATTGAGACTGGTGTTTTGCGGGTACTATTTAATGAAGCTGCCAGTTGAGGACTTGTGAGGCGTCTGTTTCTCAAACTAGACATTCTAATGTTTATGCTCCAGATACTCAACTAGTCTAAAGAAGGCCAGTTTAATCAGCACAACAGTTTTCAGCTGTGCTAACATAATTGCAAAAGTGTTTTCTAATGATCAATTAGCCTTTTAAAATAATAAACTTGGATTAGCTAACACAACGTGCCATTGGAACGCAGGAGTGATGGTTGCTGATAATGGGCCTCTGTGCACCTATGTAGATATTCCATTAAAAAATCAGCTTTTTCCAGCTACAATACTCATTTACAACATTAACAATGTCTACACTGTATTTATGATCAATGTGGTGTTATTTGAATGGACAAAAAATGTGCTTTTCTTTAAAAAACAAGGACATTTCTGAGTGACCCCACATTTTTGAACGGTAGTGTATGTATGATGCTTCACAGGAGCCCAGAGAGGTTCTCAGCAAGCACTCTCCCAAACATCATGACAACAAATCATCCATCGTCTTCTTTCCCCACAAGCTGCTGTGTACACTGGTCTGTTTCTTTCTGGAGCTCTTACTGACGTAAATGAACAGGGTTCAACGTTTGAGTGTGTTCATCATAGCAGCACATTGCCATATGCCTATCTCTGTCCACAGTCTCACAATAGAAATAGAATGAGAACAGGTAGACCAAGCCGTTTTAAAAACCTTTATTGTTGAAATTAATAGGTTTCAAAATTCTTGTGACACAAAGGGCTGGATGTTTAATTTCAGGTTTTACTCTAGAATGTATTGATTTTGAGGCTGTATAATAAACCCATTCAGTGTTTCCATCATATCTCCTGTGCTTCCTGAAAGATCAATGGTGATCAACATGTTGACATTTATCCTTGATGATTGGTGTGATTACAACTTAATTTAACTGTCTGATTTGTTCTAGTGGCAGATATAAATGCCAGTTAGAATATGCTTTTAACCAATGCAATTTTTACACTATATGATCCCTCTGTGACATGAACCCACAACCTTAGCATTGCTATTCTGCCATGCGTTTACCAACCGAGCCACAGGACCACAGCACAAGTACAGTAGGTCACTCTCTCTCAGTTTACTCTCTCTCAGAGCACTCCCTTCCTGTACTGTCTGATACACTTTCAACAGTGGATTTACCTTTTTTATTGTCTCCAATCATCCTTAACTGGGATCCATTTAAAATGTAATTGATCTTGGTTTAATATGACAGTAACAGTTGTCTGGTCAACCAGGAAGTCAAATCCTGAGATGGATGAGCAGGTGTTGTTATCATCCATCTACCTGAGTGATGCTCTCCTTCGCTCCGTTACACACCGCAAAGCGGACAAATAAATACAGCCTATAAAGATGACACAGGAAATTGATACTTAACAATATTTTCTTGAGCAACAAGCACCTGGAAAGGGTCACGAACAGTGGGAATTACTGCTGGGGATGGAGAGAGAGGGGGGCAGGAAGAGAGATAAAGAGAGAGAAACATGATTGGCTAAAGGCCACCTGTGAAGTTCAGTGTCTTGTTAATCATTGGAGGAGTCAAGTATAACACAGTTATAATAGTTACTTGCTTGGCCAAAAATAAACCTAATGAAAATATAACACAATGATAAAAAAGGGTCACCAAGAATGATTTCATATTGAAAGTGTTATGGGCAGTTTGAGAGAGAGTCTGACTGTCTCTTGTTTAATGTGTCCACCAATTGACAAAAAACATCTGACCACAAGTTCCAGAATGTACAGTATAATGTAACGCATTCTTAACCCTGGATTCTGTTTCATATTCTGCAGTGGCACTGACAGTGTTTGTAGTGGCATTGTTTAGTGTGGTGTGTCTCTGGTTTTTAATGCTTAGGATGGAGCACAGCAGAGCTCCTCAGATGCTGGGCCAGGCCTCATGTAAGTAATGCTCTGTATTACTACCATAAATCACATCTGTTCTACTCACACAGCACACACAACAATCAAAGAATCCAACGCTGCTGCCAGCCTTTTATTCCCCGTCACTCGATCTCTCCCTTGTCGGTTTCTCTCTCTCTCCCTGTCTCTTGTCTCTCTTGGTCTCCACCTCTCTCTATTTTCTGTCTCTCCTTCTTTCACTTTCTCTCTCTCTCGCTCGCTCTCTCTCTCTCTCTCTCTCTCTCGTAAAGATCTTCTGTTTTGTGTTCTGAGTCAATCGATTTCATCATACTGTACCTTTTATCTAAGACAGACTGCATTTTTCAGGCCATAGGCCACTGGGTCTTAACAATCAGATGATAACACTGCTGGATAACACTGCTGATAACACTGCTGCTCTCCCTCTCTCTCGCCCTCGCTCTCACATGTTCTCACTCACACTCTCTCTCTTTCTCTCTCTATTTCTCTCTTTCTTTCTCTCTCTCACACTTTCTCACACACTCTCTCTCACTATCTCTCTCTCTCTCTCTCACACTCTCTCTCACACACTCTCTCTCTCTCTCTCTCCCTCTCTCTCAATTCAATTTCAATTCAATTTAAGCGGCTTTATTGGTATGGGAAACATATGTTTACATTGCCAAAGCAAGTGAACGAGATAATAAAAAAAAGTGAGAATAAAAAAAATAAAAAAAATAACAATAAACTTTACACTCATAAAAGTTCCAAAAGAATAAAGGCCTTTCAAATGTCATATTATGTGCAAATACAAAAGTACAAAAGGGAAAATAAATCAACATAAATATGGGTTATATTTACAATGTTATTTGTTCTTCACTGGTTGACCTTTTCTTGTGGTAACAGGTCACAAATCTTGCTGCTGTGATGGCACACTGTTGTATTTCACCCAAAATTGGGTTTGCTTTCAAATTCTTTGTGGGTCTGTGTAATCTGAGGGAAATATGTGTCTCTAATATGGTCATACGTTTGGCAGGAGGTTAGGAAGTTTAGCTCAGATTCCACCTCATTTTGTGGGCATTCCACCTCATTTTGTGGGCACATAGGTCTTCTCTTGAGAACCATGTCTTCCTTCGGAGGCCTTTCTCAATAGCAAGGCTATGCTCACTGAGTCTGTACATAGTCAAAGCTTTCCTTAAATTTGGGTCAGTCACAGTGGTCAGGTATTCTGCCACTGTGTACTCTCTGTTTAGGGCCAAATAGCATTCTAGTTTGCTCCGTTTTTTTTGTTAATTCTTTCCAATGTGTCAAGTAATAATCTTTTTGTTTTCTCATGATTTGGTTGGGTCCAATTGTGTTGTTGTCCTGGGGCTCTGTGGGCTCTGTTTGTCTCTCTCTCTCTCTCTCTCTCTCTCTCTTTCTCTCTCACTCTCTCTCTCACACACTCTCTATCTCTCTCTCTCTCAATGTAATAACAAGTAGAAACTGTTTGCCTGAAGGCCTACTACAGGTGCTGTAGCCTATAGGTTGCTGTAGCCTATAGGGTGCTGTAGCCCATAGGGTGCTGTTGCCTATAGGGTGCTGGGCAAAGAAACCAATACTCTAAGCCTGTGATTTGAGGGCTGGAAACGCTGCCTTGTCTCCATGATTAATGTAAGGTAGCTAGGAAGCAGGCACCAGGGAGAAGCTGTGTCCAGATATTGTGTAACATGAAAACATAATATCACAGAGTTGTTATTGAATCAATTCTACAGAATGGGTTCATTTCATTACACACCCTGTTTTCCAGAAGTAGCATACGCTCTTTAATCTCAATAAAATGCAGTTGGAGAATGAAGTCATTCTGATAAGAAATTAATGAAGATTTATTTATTTAACCTTTATTTAACTAGGCAAGTCAGTTACGAACAAATTCTTATTTACAATGACGGCCTACACCACCAGGATGTATGTAGTGACGCCTCTAGCACTGAGATGCAGTGCCTTAGACCGCTGCGCCACTTGGGAGCTCCACAAATGCATTTATTAAATAAATCAGGAACAGTATCAAAAACATATTTTTTATTTTACGCAAATACATACATAACATAAATAGAACTTATGCTTGCTTCTGTTTTCATACTTATACAACACAACTTACACATACGAACAGCTATGAACATGATAAGAACACGTGAAACAAGACTTAACACATAACACCTCCAGCCAAAGTAAAATTCCTTTCCCTCTGATTTACAGACCGCCACACTTATTTGACACAGGAGGAGCTCTTGAAAATACAAAATTGATCGCTAGTACATTATGTTATTTACATGATCAGAACATAACATCTGACAACTATAGCAAAGTAAGATTCCTTTCTCTACGATTTACAGAGATGACAACCACAAGCCAATTATCTGACACATGAAAATACAACATTTATAATGTGTTCAAAACATGTATTAAACATGCAAAACTGTACAGCAACAGAGGGGGCAGTAGTGGTTGCATTGCAATAGAAACCTAGTACCAAGGATACTCATGATACCCTACGCGTAATAATTATGCCAACGTTGAATGAAAAGTAACGTCTACAATGCTGGTTTGATTGAATTGAGACCTTTGACTCACAATCTAGGTGTCAGGGTTGTGGCGTTCTCTCACAGGTGAGTGAGAGTAGGAGGTTCTAGGGGGCAGCCGTGACACTTGAAGTGTGCACTGATGTCATAAGAGCATAGGTGTGCATCATTGTGCCCTGAGGAAGGTTTCGAGAGACCTGTGGACAACTGCTGTCTACAACAGTAAGAGACAGGTGCAGGTATGAGGTGATGAGATGGGGAAAACAAAAAAAACATTCACTGTCATTTCTACTGTGAGAACCACCCAGAGCAGGGGTATAATCATAATCTATGAAGAGGAGGTTTGGAGATCCAGGAAAGCACTTCTGAATCCTGAGTACCCAACTCCAACAGAGGACCTTGGTCTGAGGGAGGACAACATGTGTGTAGTGGTATAGTCGGACGGGGATGGCGTCTCAGGGTCTATGACTCTGTCCTCCTTGCGTTCCAGTTCTTGATCTGCCTGTCGGTGAGCCTCAGGCCTGCAGCCATCTCCAGCCTGCGGGGTGGACACAGGTATGATCTGAAGTGGAACTCCTTCTCTAGCTCCACTAGCTGGGTGCTGGTGAACGCTGTCTGCTCTCGCCTCCCTCCGTCTCTCCCCCTTCAATCTCTGTATTGTTTTCCATCTCTTCCTCTACTTGGGAGACCACCAGCCTCGTTATGACAGCAAACTGAATCACCAGGGGAAATGACAAAAGGAACATTTCAAAGTATGCTGTACTGCAAGTGTCTGAGACATAGCAAGGGATAGTTACATGTGAGATGTGTGAGATGATGGTGTTTTGGGAAACTTCCCCCCTTCTAAAGACACAGTCTAGGGGAAACATCTAAAATGTGCATTAATAAAATCTACGCATGGAAGTGTCAACTTAACTCAGCACTTAAAGAGTGCCTTTGAGACCACCCCTGGAAACAACCACCTTCAATGTTATGTGCAACAACAGTCCTGTCAGTATTGTTTGCAGGTTTTAAAGTCCCAGTTTACTTCTGGATATCTGGCCTACTTAGGAGGAAAGTATTGTATGTAACACAGTTGTGATCTAACATAAATGATAAGGAGTTGATCAAACCATGTCCCCCCCACATTCTGATTTTGCATTTTTGTCCCCCCCATTTTATCATTGGAATTAGATTCAAAACGAGGCAACGGTGTGCTTTAGGACCATGTGGACGCCTCCAAGCGTGTGCCCCCCACACTTCTAAATCCAAAGTTGCACCTCTGGATCAAAACTATAATTAAAATGTCTTACAATGTAAAACAGACATGTGTACATATAGCTATAGCATCTACAACTAGAGTTAGGATATAGGCTACATCTAAATGTGGCATGTCAACATCAATGATGTTAAGGGCAAAACAATAATTATAGCCTAAATACTAATTCTTACTATTTTCATAAAATATGTTTCATACACATGATACACATGTTTGTAAAAGTTTTGGGGACTGTAAATGCAACTCCATATAGGCTACAGTAATATGGACAGTAATATGCAAAATCATCATTATGAGAATACTGTACAACTATATTTAAATATTATATTTACCAAATTCGTTGGAGTCAGATGCCCTCTGGTTTTGGGCATGCTAGGTTTCTGTCATCCAGGGGAAGAGATGTATTGGTGAGAGGCAAAGGGCGAATGGAATGCACCTGTGTCCCCTGAAGACAGCTTTGCCCTTACCATGGCGGGTATCCAGCAGGTCAGGGGTGCCCCAGAATGGGTCAGACAGGTACAGAGTGCAGTTGACACGAGCAGAAGAGGTGACAGTAGGACGAAAGAGGGATCTCTCAGAATTGTGCTGTGACCAGCGCCATATCCAGCAGGTTCGGTTGCAGTGTTGTTGTAGCCCTGTAGATGGCATATAGGGGATTGGTGGTGGTCCATAGACCTAGCAGGGTGCACTTCAAATTTACTCTGAAAAATAAAACTATGGGTATGCCCTGAAAGTTGGGAAGGTATGTACTTTTGCATGATAAATATATAGCTTTACAAATGACTTAAATGACTTTGAATAAACTACTGTATTGAATATAACCAGAGGGATAAACCGTGAAGTCACGTGAGGCCATCCTCCAACAGTCGCCGGCTGGAGTTCCAAACAGTCTGAAAGGAACTTAATGGAGCCCGAGGAACCCGCTCAGATTCTTCAGGTAGCATTGCAATAAGCGTAAATTTCTTCTTTGCCTACGGATGAAAACAAGCAATTAGAATATGAATATATTAATAATAAGAGAGCAATAGCGGTGCATGATCAGTATGCTATTTTAGGGGAGAGAGAGAGAGAGAGAGAGAGAGAGAGAGAGAGAGAGAGAGAGAGAGAGAGAGAGAGAGAGAGAGAGACTGAACGGATCATTTGGAACTAAATATCTATTTATTTTTTATTTACAGAGTAGACCTACCACATGTGGGAAGATATTCGAAAGAAAACCCAGCGCAGTTAAAGTTTACGTTAATTCGTTTCTTGAACTTTCCTGGTAGGTTATAGCAATGCTCCTTATTGGAAACTAGTGATTGGGTAGCCTATTTGAAGGAATGATATGAAAAGCTACTTGGATTATATCAATGCTATACCAAAATATACCAAAATGTGTAATTTTCGTGAATGTGTAATTATAATATGACTGTGCTGTTTGTTTAAATATAGCTATTACTATATTAAAAATGATGGTCAACCATTGTGAATTGTATTCTTACATCTTCCGGATATAGAATACAGATATTGGGCTTAAAACTCTACGTTATTATGCATTCAATGTATGCTGGTTGTGTGCAAATGCGCTGAATGAGGGAACTATCCGAGTTATTAGCGTAATGACTTACCTATAAGTAAACGCTTTAAAAGATTCAATGGGAGTAGTCAAACAAAGGGTTTTGAAAATCCTTGACACCCAAAGAAGATGAAAAGACCACAAAAGAAGTTCGAAAATAATAATACTTTTACCTGAAATGTCTGCTTATCTGCTTTCACAAATAAATTGCAACATGGATGTGTTCGCTCTGTCTAGCAACATTCATATTACAGAGTAGTTTTCGATTGATAAAACCTGTGTGGTATATGGAGGAACCGACAAAGAGGTAGTCGAATAATGACATAGGCCTACTGTCGCCCTATGAACACAAAGCTAACACTAAAGCAATATCCTGTAGGCTACTAACGAAACTTGTTAAGGTACATGTTTTACTTCTAGGCTATTACAAAGGCTATGATAATAATGTAATTATGTCAAATACTATTAGCTTAATTTACACCAAATATACACTGGGGGTCAAAAGTTTGGAATATTACTCATTCAAGGTTTTTTCTTTATTTGCACTATTTTTTACATTGTAGAATAAAAATGAAGACATCAAAACTATGACATAACACATATGGAATCATGTAGTAACCAAAAAAGTGTTAAACAAATCAAAATATATTTTATATTTGAGATTGTTCAAATTGCCACCCTTTGCCTTGATGACACACTCTTGGCATTCTCTCAACCAGCTTCACCTGGAATGCTTTTACATCAGCTTTGAAGGAGTTCCCACATATGCTGAGCACTTGTTGGCTGCTTTTCCTTCAATGCGATCCGACTCATCCCAAAACATCTAAATTTGGTTGAGGTTGGAACCAAAAATCTAAAATTTGGACTCCAGACCAAAGGACACATTTCCACCGGTCTAATGTCCATTGCTTGTCTTTCTTGGCCCAAGCAGGTCTCTTCTTCTTATTGGTGTCCTTTAGTAGTGGTTTCTTTGCAGCAATTTGAACATGAAGGCCTGATTCACACAGTCTTCTATGAACAGTTGATGTTGAGATGTGTCTGTTACTTGAACTCTGTGAAGGATTTATTTGGGCTGCAATCTGAGGCTGCTAACTCTAATAAACCTATCCTCTGCAGCAGAGGTATTAGTGTGTCTTCCATTCCTGTGGCAGTCCTCATGAAGCTGGTTGTCAAGAGTGTGCAAAGCTGTCATCAATGCAAACGGTGGCTACTTTGAAGAATCTCAAATATAAAATATATTTAGATTTGTTTAACACGTTTTTGGTTACTACATGATTCCATATGTGTTATGTCATAGCTTTGATGTCTTAACTTTTATTCTACAATGTAAAAAATAGTGCAAACAAAGAAAAACCCTTGAATGAGTAACATTCCAAACTTTTGGCCCCCAATGTACGTGTACATATAAAACTCAAATGAACATGGCAGTGCCATTGACCCTGGTATACAGTGGGCCAATGACGTCATTTATTTCGAAAATCTGATTAAGTTCTATAGGCCTTTTACTACAACTGTAGCCTACAGTTCCACTATTTCTCTAATATAATACGACAACACTGTTGAGGATAATCCTCCCGTAGATGTTTTAGCAGCACTGGGACGACCCAGCCACTCAAGCACCACTCTGATTTATTCCCTCTTCCGTTTACCCTCCTCCTAGCCCCGCCACAAGGGCAGCCTCACTCCCTGACCCTACATTAACACTTCACATACTCACTCCAATAAGTTATTTTAACATAAACATGATAATCTCATGTTTATCATTATTGTAAACTCAAATTATCAAAGGAAATCCATTACATCATTTAGAATGTAATAGAACAAAACGAATAGCATGAGGGATAGAGATGGGATTTCCGGCAACACGAATTGTTCATTGAGAGCATGAAGTGATAACCAGGATAAACGAATTACTCCACTTGAATTTCTGCTAAATTGAGTTATGGGTCTTAGAAGAGTGTTCACGTCATGTTCAGAGTCTAAGAATGCATGCTTGACGACAGAGAATATAGCCTACATTTCTTTCACATCATATGAGACTGGGACAAATAAGGCCATCTCACAAACGTCTATAATAAGACGGTGTAAACATACAAAGTGACATATATTTGCATTTCTTCACCATATTACATAAAAATACCCCTATAACATTTTATTTAGAACTGGTATGCCATACGGTGCACAATGAAACAGGCAAGTTATGCAGGGTTTATTAGAGGGAAGAAGACATCCCTTGTTTTCTTACCCTTTCCAATTGTTCTTCCAAAATCAATCTTGTTTTAAGAACTTTTGTTATTTAGAGTTCAGTGAATTGCTGTCACAGAACTTGTCATATAGAGGCATTCAGTATGCACATAACCGGTCCACCATTGGTGCCCTTTAAATGAAATATGACTTGGTTGGAGTGTGCAGTGAATACGAGAACATTCATTCCATAACCTGGGATAAATTAACACATGGGTAAATTATAGTAGTAAGCGAACTCAATAGGTTTATTTGAGGGTTCATATGCACTTAATGCACTTTTTCATTTCCTTCACCAATGGTATTATGATTAGTAGGATAATTATGAGTATAATGCTATTATTACTATTATAATCATTATAATTATTAATATTATTATTATATCATTATCATCATCATCATCATCATCATCATCATCATCATCATCATCATCATATTGTATACCAGTCCTTTTATCTGGAGAGGAGAAATCAGGCCTAAAGTAATTCAATTCCGTTTGTTTTCTTTGCCTCAAACCGTTGAGCACACTCACTTGGCTGTAGCCTATTGAATATAGAATCTTTGATATACTAGCTCAGCAAGACCATAATTTAGCTCCTCCGCGCGCCTACACCACAATTCACCGTGAACTCTAGCTGAACCGCCCGCGTGGCAATAAATCATTTTTCTCTTTCTGCACAAAAGCGCGCGCCGGTCTCTCTGGGTGTCAACCACTTTTACAATCCCCCCTTACCTTCTGCACTCTCTTAGCCTGCTCTTGGCTTGGTGTATAACATATTGCCTTCTGCTAATCGAATCAAATTTTATTGATACACATATTTAGCAGATGTTATTGAGGGTGAAGAGAAATGCTTGTGTTCTCCAACAGTGCAGTAGTATCTAACAATTCACAACAATACACACAAACCTAAAAGTAAAATAACGGAATTAAGAAATATATCAATATTAGGAAGAGCAATGTCGGATGGCATTGACTAAAATACAGTATAATACAGTATATGAAGATTATTTTCACTAATCTTGCACTCCAGTATCTCTATTTGCACATCATAATTTGCACACTTTTCATTCCTGTGTTAATAATGATAATTCTGTAATTTATGTCACCACTATAGTCTATTTATTGTTCTACCTCTTAACCTTACTGCATTTTTGCACTACATTTTGCACTCTGTATATAGATTTTTCTATTGTGTTTTTGACTGTTTGTTTAATGTGTAACTCTGTGTTGTTATTTGTCACACTGCTTTGCTTTGTCTTGGCCAGGTCGCAGTTGCAAATGAGAACTTGTTCTCAACTGACCTACCTGGTTAAATAAAGGTTAAATAAAAAAAAATATATATATACATATGAAATGAGTAAAACATGATGTAAACATTATTAAAGTGACTAGTGTTCCATTATTAAAGTGGCCAGTGATTCCATGTATATGTACATAGGGCAGCAGCCTCTCTTGCACTATCTTGGTTTGGTGGCTGACACATATATTTTACAGAAAATATATACCAAACACACAACAATAGCATTTCCACTAATTGGGATTTTTCGTTTTTACATGTTTTTACATGTGTTTAACAAACACTGCTACACTGCTCTTTTCAAGGAAAAGCATCCATGCCATGGATCTGCGAATGTGTTTTCGGCGAACAGAGCTAGATTCGGGCAGATAAGAGGAGACTGAGAGAGCATGGGACGGACTTAATGGGCAGGGGATGTTGTCAGTTAAAACGATGCATACAAATGGCCCTGTCTCGGCGGCTCAGGCGGGAGATTTATGACCCGGTGCCCCATAAACAATGCAGAGTGATATTAAAGAACCGGAGACTTTGCTCCTGCACTCAACACTTCATAAGAATACTTCATAAGAACACTTCATAATTGAGGAAAAGCAAAACACACACTGTCAATTTCCTTTCCTCCCAAAATCATGGGTTCTTGTCTTGAAATGTATGCACATAAGCCATTTGCTTCTGCAACACACCATAGAAAGAGCAGACTGGCCATCTGGCATTTCTGGCAAATGCCAGATGAGCTGGTCTAGGGTTGAATATTTTACTCCTATTTTACAAATGTTCCATTAGGAGAATAAATCACTTTTCTCCTGGGTAACTCAGTATTTTCCACCAAAACAGGAAGTGTCATTCAAAAGCATTATATAAAGCATATAAATAGGTCTATGTCTGGATTTGATTAGAGCTTTCATCGAAAAGTCAAGCCTGATGCAACCTGAGCCTGATTAAATACATTTTAGATATTTAATGAGCCCAAGCCCCCCAAAATTATATGATTGTGCCGTTATCCAATACATAGGCTATATGATACAATATATAACTATGTGGACACCTCTTAAAATTTGTGGATTCGGCTATTTCAGCCACACCTGTTGCTGACAGGTGTATAAAATTGAGCACACAGCCATGCATTCTTCATAGACAAACATTGGCAGTAGAATGGCTTTACTGAAGAGCTCAGTGAATTTCAACGTTGCACCTTCTTTGGATGTCACGTTTCCTACAATTCAGTTCGTAAAATTTCTGCCCTGTTAGAGCTGCCCCGGTCAAATGTAAGCTGTTATTGTGAAGTGGAAACGTCTAGGCAAAACAAAAGCTCAGGCACGAAGTTTTAGGCCATACAAGCTCACAGAAAGGGACCACTGAGTGCTGAAACATTCAGCAAACAACAGCTTGCGTCCGTCTTTGAATATTCTATTGGAATAAGAAATGCAAAAAAAAGAATGTCCAGCAAGCTATTCTAGTCTTGCTTTTCCTGCATGAGACTCCAAGAGCTAAGGGACCTATTTTACAGAGAGGCCAGCGAAGCACGGTTAGAAGCTTATTATGCATAACTCATCTGTCAGGCTCTGACTGAGGCCAGGTCTCTGGCTCCCCCTAGAGGGAGTAGTATGGCCACAGTCAGGACCTGACAATAGTTAGGGAGTCTTTTTGTGTTGGATTAACCCCAATTAGAGGCAGCTGTCTTGAGTTGTCTTTAATTGGGGATTATATTTATGTTTCATTGTGTCCACCTGCATTGTGCATTCTTGTGTGCGTTTCCTGTTTGTGTTCATGCCGGTTCATGGTCGCTGTCTCTCCTTTGTTATTTTTGAGTGTCTGAATAATAAAGGAATGTTTTCGCACTACAGCTCTGCGCCTCGGGTCCTGTCTCAGAGCAAACGTGACATCATCATTCATTAGCTTAATATAAGGCTAATACTGAATTGAATGTATTACTTGAAAGAGGTAGGCTAGGACATATACTGTATATATACAGTGCATTCGGAAAGTATTCACTTTTATTTACTTTTCCCACATTTTGTTACGTTACAGCCTTATTATAAAATGTATAAAATTGTTTTTTTCCCTCATAAATCTACACACAATACCTCATACTGACAAAGCAAAAACAGGTTTTTAGTAATGTTGTCAAATTTATTCAGACCCTTTGCTATGAGACTCGAAAATGAGCTCAGGTGCATCCTGTTTCCATTGAGCATTCTTGAGATGTTTCTACAACTTGATTGGAGTCTACCTGTGGTAAATTCAAATGATTGGACATGATTTGGAAAGGCACATACCTGTGTATATAAGGTCCCACATTTGAGAGTGCATGTCAGAGCAAAAACCAAGCCATGAGGTCAAAGGAATTGTCCTTATAGCTCTGAGACAGGATTGTGTCGAGGCACAGATCTGGGGAAGGGTACCAAGACATTTCTGCAGCATTGAAGGTCCCCAAGAGCACAGTGGCCTCCATCATTCTTAAATGGAAGAAGTTTGGAACCACCAAGACCCTTCCTAGATCTGGCCGCCCGGCCAAACTGAGCAATCGGGGGAGAAGGGCCTTGGTCAGGGAGGTGACATTGCAAAAATCAGACATTTTTTGTCCAAAAATGATGCGGAAAAGCTAATCCATGCTTTTGTCACTTCTAGATTAGATTACTGCAATGCTCTACTCTCCGGCTACCCGGATAAAGCACTAAATAAACTTCAATTAGTGCTAAACACGGCTGCTAGAATCCTGACTAGAACCAAAAGATTTGATCATATTACTCCTGTGCTAGCCTCTCTACACTGGCTTCCTGTTAAGGCTAGGGCTGATTTCAAGGTTTTACTGCTAACCTACAAAGCATTACATGGGCTTGCTCCTACTTATCTCTCAGATTTGGTCCTGCCGTACATACCTACACGTACGCTCCGGTCACAAGACGCAGGCCTCCTTATTGTCCCTAGAATCTCTAAGCAAACAGGTGGAGGAAGGGCTTTCTCCTATAGAGCTCCATTTTTATGGAATGGTCTGCCTATCCATGTGAGAGACGCAGACTCTGTCTCGATCTTTAAGTCTTTACTGAAGACTCACCTCTTCAGTATGTCCTATGATTGAGTGTAGTCTGGCCCAGGGGTGCAAGGGTGAACAGCAAGGCTCTGGAGCGACGAACCACCCTTGCTGTCTCTGCCTGGCCGGTTCCCGTCTCTCCATTGGGATTCTCTGCCTCTGACCCTATTACGGGGGCTGAGTCACTGGCTTACTGGTGCTTTCCATGCCATTCCTAGGAGGGGTGCGTCACTTCCTGTCCGGTTTGTCGCCCCCTCTGGCTTGTGCAGTGGAGGGGATCTTTTCGTGGACTATACTCAGCCTTGTCTCAGGGTAGTATGTTGGTGGTTGTTGTTATCCCCCTATTGGTGTAGGGGCTGTGCTTGGCAGAGTGGGTGAGGTTATATCCTGCCTGGTTTGGCCCTGTCCGGGGGTATTGTCTGGGTATTGTCGGAGGGGGCCACAGTGTCTCCTGACCCCCCTGTCTCAGCCTCCAGTACCTATGCTGCAATAGTCTATGTGCCAGGGGGCTAGGGTCAGTTTGTTAAATCTGATGTTATTATCCAGTGTCTTGTGTGAATTTAAGTATGCTCCCTCTAATTCGCTCTCTCTCCCACTCTACCTCCTCTCCCGGAGGACCTGAGCCTACCCGGAGGACCATGCTTCAGGACCACCTGTCCTGATGACTCCTAGCTGTCCCCAGTCCACCTGGTTGTGCTGCTGCACCGGTTTCAACTCCTCTGCCTGCGGTTATGGAACCCTGACCTGTTCATTGGACGTGCCACCCTGTCCCAGACCTGCTGTTTTCACCTCACTCTCGCTCTATTGCACTGAAAAACCAAGTGACATTCACTGCTGATGTATTTACCTGTTGCAACCTCCACAACTACTTTTATTATTATCTGACCCTGCTGGTCATCTATGAACATTTGAACATCTTGGAGAAAGAACTGGCCTTAATGGCCATAAATTGTTTTAATCTCCACCCGGCCCAGCCAGAAGAGGACTGGCCACCCCTCAGAGCCTGGTTCCTCTCTAGGTTTCTTCCTAGGTTTTGCCTTTCTAGGGAGTTTTTCCTAGCCACCGTGCTTCTACATCTGCATTGCTTGCTGTTTGGGGTTTTAGGCTGGGTTTCTGTATAGCACTTTGTGACATCGGCTGATGTAAAAAGCGCTTTATAAATACATTTTGATTGATTGATTGATTGAGGTGACCAAGAACCCGATTGTCACTCCAGAGTTCCTCTGTGGACATGGGAGAATCTTCCAGAAGGACAACCATCTCTTCAGCCCTCCACCAATCAGGCCTTTATGGTAGAGTAAAAGGCACATGACTTTTTCTTCTTTGAACTTGGCGATTGGCAAAAAACCTTCATAATAATGTGCATTACCACAACCAACCTCAGTTCATCTTTCAATCACCCACGTGGGTATATGTTCCTGAAAACCAATGAGAAGATGGCACGAGGGTATATGCTTCTAAAAACCAATGAGGATATGGGAGAGGCAGGACTTGCAGCGCGTCCTGCGTCACAAATAGGATCAACTTGCACCTTGCAACGCAGACGCTCGTTGGCGCGCGCAAGCTGTGTGTGTGCCATGATTGATTAACATGTACAGTGGGGAGAACAAGTATTTGATACACTGCCGATTTTGCAGGTTTTCCCACTTACAAAGCATGTAGAAGTCTGTAATTTTTATCATAGGTACTCTTCAACTGTGAGTGACGGAATCTAAAACAAAAATCCAGAAAATCACATTGTATGATTTTTAAGTAATTAATTTGCATTTTATTGCATGACATAAGTATTTGATACATCAGAAAAGCAGAACTTAATATTTGGTACAGAAACCTTTGTTTGCAATTACAGAGATCATACGTTTCCTGTAGTTCTTCACCAGGTTTGCACACACTGCAGCAGGGATTTTGGCCCACTCCTCCATACAGATCCTTCAGGTTTCGGGGCTGTCACTGGGTAATATGGACTTTCAGCTCCCTCCAAAGATTTTCCATTGGGTTCAGGTCTGGAGACTGGCTAGGCCACTCCAGGACCTTGAGATGCTTCTTACGGAGCCACTCCTTAGTTGCCCTGGCTGTGTGTTTCGGGTCGTTGTCATGCTGGAAGACCCAGCCACGACCCATCTTTAATGCTCTTACTGAGGGAAGGAGGTTGTTGGCCAAGATCTCGCGATACATGGCCCCATCCATCCTCCCCTCAATACGGTGCAGTCGTCCTGTCCCCTTTGCAGAAAAGTATCCCCAAAGAATAACGTTTCCACCTCCATGCTTCACGGTTGGGATGGTGTTCTTGGGGTTGTACTCATCCTTCTTCTTCCTCCAAACACGGCGAGTGGAGTTTAGACCAAAAAGCTCTATTTTTGTCTCATCAGACCACATGACCTTCTCCCATTCCTCCTCTGGATCATCCAGATGGTCATTGGCAAACTTCAGACGGGCCTGGACATGCGCTGGCTTGAGCAGGGGGACCTTGCGTGCGCTGCAGGATTTTAATCCATGACGGCGTAGTGTGTTACTAATGGTTTTCTTTGAGACTGTGGTCCCAGCTCTCTTCAGGTCATTGACCAGGTCCTGCCGTGTAGTTCTGGGCTGATCCCTCACCTTCCTCATGATCATTGATGCCCCATGAGGTGAGATCTTGCATGGTGCCCCAGACCGAGGGAGATTGACGTCATCTTGAACTTCTTCCATTTTCTAATAATTGCGCCAACAGTTGTTTCCTTCTCACCAAGCTGCTTGCCTATTGCCCTGTAGCCCATCCCAGCCTTGTGCAGGTCTACAATTTTATCCCTGATGTCCTTACACAGCTCTCTGGTCTTGGCCATTGTGGAGAGGTTGGAGTCTGTTTGATTGAGTGTGTGGACAGGTGTCTTTTATACAGGTAACGAGTTCAAACAGGTGCAGTTAATACAGGTAATGAGTGGAGAACAGGAGGGCTTCTTAAAGAAAACTAACAGGTCTGTGAGAGCCGGAATTCTTACTGGTTGGTAGGTGATCAAATACTTATGTCATGCAATAAAATTCAAATTAATTATTTAAAAATCATACAATGTGATTTTCTGGATTTTTTTTTAGATTCTGTCTAAACTTCATAGTTGAAGTGTACCTATGATAAAAATTACAGACCTCTACATGCTTTGTAAGTAGGAAAACCTGCAAAATTGGCAGTGTATCAAATACTTGTTCTCCCCACTGTATGTGTACATTTATTTTGCAACACTCGCGCACGCGACGGGTACGGTATGGGTAGCATGTGAGACCATGAGAAACAAGATTCTCTGGTCTCATGAAGCCAAGATTGAACTTATTGGCCTGAATGCCAAGCGTCACGTCTGGAGGAAACTTAGCACTATCCCTATGGTGAAGCATGGTGGTGGCAGCATCATGCTGTGGGGATGTTTTTCAGCGGCAGGGACTGGGAGACTAGTCAGGATGGAGGGAAATATGAACAGAGCAAAGTACAGAGAGATCCTTGATGAAAACCTGCTCCAGAGCGCTTAGGACCTCAGACTGGGGTGAAGGTTCACCATCCAACAGGACAATGACTCTAAACACACAGCCAAGAAAATGCAGGAGTGGCTTCGGGACAAGTCTGTGAATGTCCTTGAGTGGCCCAGCCAGGGCCCAGACTTGAACCTGATCTAACATCTCTGGAGAGACCTATCCAACCTGACAGGCTTGAGAGGATCTGCAGAGAAGAATGGGAGAAACTTCCCAAATACAGGTGTGCCAAGCTGGTAGCGTCATACCCAAGAAGACTCAAGGCTGTAATCGCTACCAAAGGTGCTTCAACAAAGTATTGAGTAAAGGGTCTGAATACTTATGTAAATTGATATTTCAGTGCCATGAGTGTGCAAAGCTGTCATTAAGGCAAACGGTGGCTACTTTGAAGAATCTCAAATATAAAATATATTTAGATTTGTTTAACACTTTTTTAGTTACTACATGATTCCATATGTGTTATGTCATAGTGTTGATGTCTTCACTTTTATTCTACAATGTAAAAAATAGTGCAAATAATGAAAAACCCTAGAATGAGTAATATTCCAAACTTTTGGCCCCAAGTGTATATACGTACAGTTAAAGTCGGAAGTTTACATACACCTTAGCCAAATACATTTAAACTCAGTTTTTCACAATTCCTGACATTTAATCGTAGTAAAGATTTCCTGTCTTAGGTCAGTTAGGATCACCACTTTATTTTAGGAATGTGAAATGTCAGAATAATAGTAGAGAGAATGATTTATTTCAGTTTTTATTTCTTTCATCACATTCCCAGTGGGTCAGAAGTTTACATACACTCAATTAGTATTTGGTAGCATTGCCTTTAAAGTGTTTAACTTGGGTCAAACATTTTGGGTAGCCTTCCACAAGCTTCCCACAATAAGTTGAGTGAATTTTGGCCCATTCCTCCTGACTAAACTGCTGTAACTGAGTCAGGTTTGTAGGCCTCCTTGCTCGCACACGCTTTTTCAGTTCTGCCCACAAATGTTCTATAGGATTGAGGTCAGGGCTTTGTGATGCCTACTCCAATACCTTGACTTTGGTGCCCTTATGCCATTTTGCCACAACTTTGGAAGTATACTTAATTAAGCCATTTTGCTTGGGGTCATTGGCCATTTGGAAGACCCATTTGGGACCAAGCTTTAACTTCCTGACTGATGTGTTAAGATGTTGCTTCAATATATCTACATAATTTTCCTTCCTCATGATGCCATCTATTTTGTGAAGTGCACCAGTCCCTCTTGCAGCAAGGCACCCCCACAACATGATGCTGCCACCGCCGTGCTTCACGGTTTGTATGGTGTTCTTCGGCTTGCAATCCCCATGTGCAGTTGCAAAACGTAGTCTGGCTTTTTCATGGCGGGTTTGGAGCAGTGGCTTTTTCCTTGCTGAGCGGCCTTTCAGGTTATGTTGATATAGGACTTGTTTTACTGTGGATATAGATACTTTTGTACATGTTTCCTCCAGCATCTTCACAAGGTCCTTTGCTGTAGTTTTGGGATTGAATTGCACTTTTCACACTAAAGTACATTAATCTCTAGGAGACAGAACGCGTCTCCTTCCTTAGCGGTATGACGGCTGCGTGGTCCCATGGTGTTTATACTTGCGTACTATTGTTTGTGCAGATGAACGTGGTATCTTGTGGAGGTCTACAATTTTTTTCTGAGGTCTTGGCTGATTTCTTTTGATTTTCCCATGATGTCGAGTAAAAAGGCACTGAGTTTGAAGGTAGGCCTTGAAATACATACACAGGTACACCTCCAATTGACTCAAATTATGTCAATTAGCCTATCATTTTCTGAAATTTTCCAAGCTGTTTAAAGGCACAGTCAACTTAGTGTGTGTAAACTTCTGACCCACTGGAATTGTGATATAGTGAATTGTACGTGAAATAATGTGTCTGTAAACAATTGTTGGAAGAATTACTTGTGTCATGCACAAAGTAGACCGTAACCGACTTGCCAAAACTATAGTTTGTTAACATGAAATCTGTGGAGTGGTAGAAAAATGAGTTTTAATGACTTCAACCTAAGTGTATGTAAACTTATATATACAGTATATTTATATTCCTGACTCTGACATTGCTTGTTCTGATATTGCTTATTCTAATATTACTTTATTTATTTTTTTAAACTTTTTGGATTATGTGTATTGTTATTGTATTGCTAGTTAATGCCAAACTGATCTCATAGTTTCACTTTGGAATTTGCCCCATTAATTTTTTACCCAGTAATTATGCGTGGTTACGGGGCTAAGTCTGCGTGATTACAGGGTTAAAACAGAAACAACTCAAAGGGTTAAGTTTAGGTACGATGGCTCTTTCTTGTGACCTGCCTGATTACTGCACTGTTGGAGCTATAGAAACCTAAGCATTTCGCTGCACCTGCGATAACATCTGCAAATCTGTGTAGGCGACCAATACATTTGATTTGATTCGATTTTTTGGGTTGTCCTGCTTTACCAACCATAGCTAGCTAAAGTAGAACCGTTTTATAGGCTTTTCCAATGGAGGAAAGATATCCAGTTTACATTAGGGACTACTTGTACTTATGTCAGGCAGGGCTCTGTTTCTTGTACTGCTGTTATACTGTTTACTTTATACTCACTGTACCAGGTAGGACCCCTTCGCCTCCACAACATGTTGCTCAGTTGGTATCAAGCATGTGCCAGGAAAACATTCCCAACACCATTACACCACCGCCACCAGTCTGTACCGTTGACTCCAGTCAGGATGGGGGATGGACTCATACTGCTTACGCCAAATCCTGAAATCGCGGTTCGTCAGACCAGGCAATGTTTTTCCGCTCCTCAATTGTACAGTGCTGGTGATCACGTGCCCACTGGAGCAGTTTCTTCTCTTTTGTTTTTATCAACAACAACAAAAATAAAAAAATATTGAATATTAAAACATACAATCTACCTGCAATAAAGCCGCTCATCAAGTGAGTGAACCATTTTCGTGAACCTAATAAACTGGTCATTGACTGTCGATATATTCCAGTACAATGGCACCAAACAGAACTATAGTAGCCTACCTATCCTCAAAATGTTCAATTTGAGCATCATCACTGTCCCGTTATTGCCTAAAATGTCCAGATGATGGGGCAATATACTGTGCATCAATATTGAATACATTTTTATGGAATATTTTCATGATTCGTTTATGTGCTACAATGCAATTGGAACCATTGAGTTCTACATAGGTTACAGAACACTCAGTGATTGGAACCATTGAGTTCTTCATAGGCTACAGAACACTCAGCAAATGGAACCATTGAGTTCTACATAGCCTACAGAACACTCAGTGAATGGAACCATTGAGTTATGAGTTCTTCATAGGCCACAGAACACTCAGTGAATTGAACCATTGAGTTCCACATAGGCTACAGAACACTCAATGAATGGAACCATTGACTTCTACATAGCCCACAGAACACTCAGTAAATTGAACCATTAAATTCTACATAGCCTATAGAACACTCAGTGAATGGAACCATTGAGTTCTACATAGCCTACAGAACAATCAGTGAATGGAACCATTGAGTTCTACATAGGCTATAGAACACTCAGTGATTGGAACCATTGAGTTCTTCATAGGCTACAGAACACTCAGTGATTGGAACCATTGAGTTCTTCATAGGCTACAGAACACTCAGCGAATGGAACCATTGAGTTCTACATAGCCTACAGAACACTCAGTGAATGGAACCATTGAGTTCCACATAGGCTACAGAACACTCAGTGAATTGAACCATTGAGTTCCACATAGGCTACAGAACACTCAATGAATGGAACCATTGACTTCTACATAGCCCACAGAACACTCAGTAAATTGAACCATTAAATTCTACATAGCCTATAGAACACTCAGTGAATGGAACCATTGAGTTCTACATAGCCTACAGAACAATCAGTGAATGGAACCATTGAGTTCTACATAGGCTACAGAACACTCAGTGATTGGAACCATTGAGTTCTACATAGCCTACAGAACAATCAGTGAATGGAACCATTGAGTTCTACATAGGCTACAGAACACTCAGTGATTGGAACCATTGAGTTCTACATAGCCTACAGAACAATCAGTGAATTCAACTGGTAGTCCACCACCTCTGCCACCTGATTCGATGGGCCTAGCCCTAGTGTGTAGACTTGGAGAGATGACAAGAACTGATGGCTGCTGAGAATGATACAACACCTTGGAAATGTATCTGTTACATTATCCAGAGAAATCTAATCTATTTTTAAATTATATTCTAATTCAATCTGTAACTAATCCCTCTCCCAGTTTATTCAGTCCATCCATTGACTTGAATCCATGTCCTACACTTTTTGAAAAAAGGGTTCCCAAAATGGTTCTTCGGCTGTCTCCATGGAAGAACCCTTTTTGGTTCCAGGTAGAAATAACCCTTTTGGGTTCCATGTAGAACCATTTATGGAAAACCAAAAACGTTTATGGAAAACCAAAAAGGGTTCCACCTGGAACCAAAAAGGGTTCCACCTGGAACCAGAAAAGGGTTCCACCAGGAACCAAAAAAGGTTCTTCAAACGGTTCTCCTATTTAGATTTTAGATAGCACCTTTTTTCTAAGAGTGTATATAGCCCAATACTCTGACACTTGTTACCAAGGGCTGAAACTTAGGTAAAATGTTATATCATGCTACACTAATGTTTATCAATGCTTTATAATTAATTGCAATATAGGCCTATAATTACCTAAATTATGAATAATCCCATGATGGTAAAGGATTAACATTTTGGCAATCTATTGTCACCTTTCAAGTGCTTATAATATTTATAATATTGCGCTTTGGATGGTAACTTTACTTGTAAATAATTAATTAAAAATATAGATTCAAGAATCAGTTCGACACACACACGCACGCACACACACACACACACACACACGCCCAGAAGCACACAGGACAGACATGGTTCATCTGCTCCTCTGGGGGACAAGGGACGGACGGACGAGAGAGTAGATTTACGGATTTATGACGAACGCTCCTCTCCTCTGGTCAATGTGAGAGCGAGCCGCCCTATCCCCCCTATCCCTGGAACATGGTGACGTGACCCCTGTTTCAACTCAGCGCCTTTATGCAGCTGCCATGGCTGCCGTTTAAACAGACTAGCTCATCCCCATCACAATACTCTGGACATGGCCCTTTTGTCTTACAAGACACTCATCTGAGACAAGGAAATGTTGCTGTAACCATAATCCATTACTAATATAAATCTCAAAATCAGCACAATGATCATCACAACTGTTGATTTATTTGGGGGATATATGGATGAATGTGACTTCGTTACATGCTTTCCACTTATTTTAAATATTTAATACAAGTTTTGTTTTCGTTTTTCTGTCAGGCAAGAGAGAGAGAGAGAGAGAGAGAGAGACATGCCAAAGGCTTGCCATAAATCAACCTTCTAGAGTGGAATGTTCGCCTGGATTCCCTGAAATCATATGGAGAGAAAAATACTTTGAAGAGACAAGATTCACAATGTCTTATCTTTTGAAGCAATGTTATCAAATCATTATATTTCAAAAATGTATATGACTATATTGGCTACATTTGTACAAATGCAACGTATTATTTATTTGCTTTTGGGGAATTCATCACACCAATCGATATAAATGACATTAAGTTAAACAAATAAATAGTAAACGAACATAAACCATTTCTGAAAAGATGGATCTTAGCCTGCAGCTACTTACTAAGAAAATAAAACATTTAATTTGAGCTAGTGCGTAATTCCTTTAAATGTAAACCCCAAACCGTAATTATTTTCATGTTCTACAGTATCTATAAAATATATGTTCAAACTAGTTTTCTTAGTAATTACATTAAAATGTAGATTTGATAGAAAGCTAAAAATCAAGTGGAATAGACATTAGGTTGCAGCTGGTGTATGAATTGACATCTTGAAACGTTTAAGTCCGGAGAGAATGTCTCTTAAAAACACTTCCTCCGTAATTTCTGTGAAGTATCAATAATAGTTTCTTTCAATTGACCGTGTCTTTTTGCATTGGGTCTGTCCTAGGCCTATATGAGTAGCCTGTCCACAAAGTACAATTAATCAATCAAAGCATAGCCAGAAGTAAAACAGTAACGTATTTTATGCTTATCATGTTTACTCAAATAATATTGGACATGGGTGAAAATATACGTTGTCACATACTGTAACGTGCAGGCATCTTCAGGCCAGGTCAGTGGTGAGGTGGCTAACTAGATGCCGTTGACTGCATGCTCTGAAGAAGCCCTCCAGAAGAAGGTGTAACCGTATATCCCTGCCCTTAATGTCAAATTCCGGATGCGAGATGTAGCTAGGTTTAGCTATAAATTCACGAGTTATACATAATCTACAGAGCTCCAAGTTTAGGCTACACTATTCATTTTTATAACGAATAGGCCTATACGGTGGAAGAACTCCTATTTATGACACACGTATACGAATACTACAGGCCATTGAAAAGTAAGTAGACTTATGAAAATGAAATTGTCAACTTGAAATGGGGTTCTACAGGTTCTACAGGGTTTCTACATGTTCTACAGGGTTTCTACAGGTTCTCATAAAAGTGCACCGAAAGCCAAATTATATTCAAAAGAGATATGATATCCATCCTGTAAAATGTGATATACATCCTACAAAATATAACATGAAAGGAGTTAATTGCTTACAGAAACATTTTATAGGCCTATATGCTAAACACATTATTTGTGCAATATAGACTGCAGTAGGTTTAATATCTCTTTGGGAGCAATTCAAAGCATTATCTAAATATCGTTAATTCTATTTGAAATACACTGTGTTTAATTATTCTAAAAGGTCCATTTGAACGTCAATCCTCTAAATACAGTTCATAATATATAATAGAGTGATTACGAGTCACTATGTACTCTGTCACCCACACAAATACATACTGTAACATATCATAGACTAAATGTCTATATGGAGACGAATCTGAGAGAAAGTCAAATGTTTAAACTGTAAGAGGGGAATATATCCTAATACAGTTCTATGAAACACACCTGCCGTGGAAGATATTATATGGTGATTCCCGGCAGAATCTCTAATGAGCATCTCTGATGCTGTCGTATGGTGAGAGAGAGTTAAGTCAAGATATTCGTAGGCCCACTTTGACCATAGATCGTAAACTGACCTAAATCAGTCAACTGCAAAGATACATAAGGTACAAAAGCTTGTAATAACATACACAATATGCCTGAAAATGATAGCTACATCATAGGGATTACGAAAAGATATACAGTATGTTAAAACATTTTATTTATTTATTGAATAACTGGTTTTGTTATTGTAAGAATCAATGGCAGGTCCAGGATCAAAATTGCATTTGAAATGTTAAATGTAGATCGGCCAATACAACACCAGAATGTGCACATATAGATAGGTCTAGGCCTGCTAATCCTTCATTTAATCTTATTGAAATGTATTTATTATCCTCGAACATTTACTCGCGAGATTACATTGAAGCGAGTACAACAATTTTTGTTATGTACATAATTCTGATATAAAAACGTAATAATGCATTCGACATGAGTAACACTCACATGCAGACAGATCATAAGCTCCGAAGTAACCGCTTGGAAGTCCCTCAAATTTGTAGGATGTCCTACAAGGGGTCTAGGTACTACAGGGCGCACAATGGAAGAGAAGTGAACGACAGTTCACCGCACTCTTGGGTCACCACTGAGAGCAACAAAAGAACAACACATTTAGAGGTGCCCTTCTACCGGCCCCTCAAGTAGAAAAACCCACAAAAGAAAGTCCAGAGTCCTGACGAGGCCACGCAAGGACCCGGGACGACCTACGAGGGCACACACAGAAGGTACAAGTATAGAGACCCAGTCAGGTCACGGGGGGTTGCAAAGGTCGGCCATCCCGGCTGAAACGGACCTAATGGAACAGAAAATGTGCCCTCCGACTGAACTCGGCCTTCTCGCGGTTGGTCCAACAATTCAATGAAGTACCTTTTCAGCTTCGCTACATGGAGGCGACAGGATCTAGAAAGAGATTGGAGGGATTGTGAGACTGTGGCGTAGCTACACATTCATTTATCTCAACTGTCCAGGCAGCTATATAAAGGCTTCTGGAATGCTGCATGTTTTAGGGCTTTACGCGCGTTCCAACTGCCATTCCAAAGTCATGTCCAAGTCACGGTGTTAAGTTTCCTTTTTGGCCCTGATAGTTTTATTTCGTAAGTCACTAGTTGGCGATTTGGGTTTATTTCTGTGAGAGAGGTATTTCTGTAAGAGAGGCTGTTGCCAAATTAATATATTCAGGCCCAAATCATTCTTTACTCTGCGGCGCTAAGATTGATGGTTCAGAATACCTCTCCCTTTGTGCTCTTTGCCCCCCACCTAGCAAGCCGTTTTATAATTTCTATTCAAGTCACACAGTTTAAATAATCTATCAAATACTTGCGCTCTTTTCAAACATGGCATGTTTTGCATAACATTTTGAGCAGGATAAGAAAAAGTTATTCTAGAATGAAATTCGTTTTGGAGAACTGTTAATTGGACGGCCTTTTTTATGGCTAGGGCCTACAGAAGATCAAAGGCGCAATATGACTAGCCTATGTATTTCTAGAGTTGCATGGTGACAACAAGTCCACAACATTGCCAGAGACCTATTGAAAACACCTCCACGATGCTTGAGCAGTGAAGGCTATACTTACCAAGAGCAGATGTGACGACTTTCCCTCGAGCGCCACTTAAAAAAAAAAAAAAAAAAAGACTCTTCACTTTGACGGGGGACAAACATAGACTAGAATGACAATTTGGTGAACATCTCAGACTTACAACTAACATTCCATTGTATATAGGGTACAAATTCTAGCATATTGAGAAGGCATAAGTGCAGACCTATAAAATGCTATTATCCAAACTACTGTTTTATACAAGATCATCTTGGAAAATCTGGATGCATATTTTTAAGAGGCAATAGGTCTTGCTGGTATATATAATCCTAATACAATATTCTGTAGGCTATATTCTCACTTATAGTCCACGATATAGTCCTTCAAGGCCTTAGGCCTTCCAGAATCTAACCTCAAGTTATTGACTTTATTTGAAGAAAAGAAAAGCAACCTGAAATCTGGGCAAAACAATTAATTAATAGGAACCCATATATTATCAACACAACTGATTATGTGTCATATTTTGGCAATATGAAATTGATTTCCAAAGGTATGTGCAGAGCTATATGTTCAGTAATGAGCAGGAAGCAGGGCTCCAGCCAGTCAGTATAATCTGAGGCGGCCTGGTGGGGGCCTGGTTGAATGGTTTGCAAAGTAAATTGAATGTCCTTGAGACTAATGAGCTACATGTGGGATAGTATGATGCATGCAGCCAGGCTATAACCCTTTATTTGGAGTAGAATTATGGATTATTATTGGATTAAGTGGGGGGGAGGGGGGGGGGGTATGAATGGTGGATGTGTATAGCGTGCCTACCTCGAGAACGATTCTAAAGGAACATTTCAAACCGACAGTATCATATTTGGCAAAGACTAAACAATTAAAAGCTAAACTTTGCCAAACAAATAACACGTTGTTAGGTTGAACCATAAATAAAGAACTTGGTAAATTGTGACTATAACATTTTTAAATAACGGCCACCACATCAATAGACACAGTCTCCAAAACAATAGGCACTTGAGCTCTGTTTGCCATGAATGAAATCCATCCAAACGTGTGTAAAACTAGTACGATCACTGTTTTATTGACCAATATGATTATCACAAATACACTAAACTCTGTTTATTGCATTTCACAATAATCTGCTAAACACACCACAAACTAGATTGTAATTCAAAATTTTGAAAGCAAGGAGGTGATTCACATTGTTATAATCATAAACATATCCGTTTAAGATCAATGTTCCATCGGTATGTTTCAGCATTTTTACGAAAAATAACTATGATAGCCTAATAATGATATTCTTCCAGTGTTGAGCTTGAAATAAATAGATTGTGCATTTCAACTTGGGCGCCAGGGCAAACAAATGGCTCACAATAAAATGCCGATAAAATGTACATTATTTTCCTTAATTCAAAACATTTTTCTCATAACAAAAACATAATCTTGATTCAGCATTAAATAACTTAAACCCTGTGTCACGTAAAAATAACCCATCAGTATTCGCATAAATCCATGATATATAACATGCATTTTATATAACTTTGGACTTAAATTAAACCGCACAAATACATACGAAAACAAAATATATAATATACTATAAATAATCGGTCATTTCTCTATCCCCCTTCTTGAAGTGGTTTTCTTTTCGCCTTATAACCTTGTAATATCCTCGCCATCCTCTACTCCCGACAGTTCATCGGGAGTAATGCTACCAGTGGCCGAGGAAGTGGCGACAACGCCGGCTGATGAGGTTGTGTTGGACCCGGAGGATATGCCCGTGGTGGAGGATCTCACTTTGGTGTTAGGAAGCCTATGGTCTTTTTTCCACTTCATCCTGCGGTTCTGAAACCAAATCTTGATTTGTCGTTCGGAGAGAACCAAGGTATGAGCTATCTCGATGCGCCTCCGCCGAGTTAAATAGCGGTTATAGTGGAATTCCTTCTCCAATTCTAAGACCTGCTGTCGAGTGTAAGCTGTCCTAGACCGCTTGGAATCCGGTCCATTGTAATTCGGGTTCGCTGGAAAAGGGGAGAAGTAAAGAGAGAGCGAGAAAGAAAGAAATAATGAAAGAAAGAAAGAAAGAAAGAAAGACAGAAAGAAAGAAAGAAAGAAAGAAAGAAAGAAAGAAAGAAAGAAAGAAAGAAAGAAAGAAAGAAAGAAAAGGAGGGAAGGAGTGGGTAAACAATAGTGTCCTCAACTGAGATATATGATGGGAATCGGCAGAAGGAATGGCTAGATATGGTAGTTATGGTGTTAGAAATAATTTAAATTGGAAGTTAAGAACTTGTCTACCTCTCCATAATGAGGTGACACACATCCAAGTATGCGCTAAATTATTAATGCAAGATTACAAAGCGCAGTCTTTTTTCTGTTAATCTCAACCCTCTTCTCTCCAACGCGCACATACATAACAGCAGACGCCACATGGCGATACGGCTGCCGAGTATACCTCGGCTATAAAATTTATGGTGGGTGTAATTACCGACGGCGAGTCGTAAATCCGCCTCAATTGTGCCATTTCAAAGGCTTCTCCTCTATTTTAGCAGGGGCTGGGACGGAGATGGGAGTCAGGGGCACTGATAAAGGGAGGGAAAGGGAGAGAGAGGAGAAGGAGAGTGTAGATAGAGAGAAGACACAAACACAGACAAGTTGCCTACCGGTGCTGACGTGAATTTTCTTCATCCATGGGTATACCACGGGCTGCTTGGAGGAGGCTGAGCTGTTTGGATGCTCCGGTGTAGCTTGGTTGCAGGCGGAGGATGCAGCCGGTGGGGTGGAGGGGGACATGGGTAACTGTGGGGTCTCACATGAGGCTGGATGCCCTTTCCCTGCAAGCAGGTGCGCAGAATGGGGTAGTCCATGTCCCCTTTGCGTGTCAGGTTCAGGGATGCTTGAACAGTTATATTGGCGCTCTTGGTAGCTCGCCCGCGGAGGGTATAACTCCTGATGGTGATGCTGGTAACCAGAGCCAGGGTCCCTTGCGCGGCTGTAATATTCGGGGCTGTGCTCGGGGATGTAGCTGTTTTGCGAATATTCCTCGCATGGAGGAAATTTCGGATCAATGTAGGTAGAGTCCATCAAATACGAGCTCATGATCATTAATTTCTGCAGAGGAAATTTATTTTTCTAGCTTTGTCGTTTTTCTGCTCCATATAGCCCTCCTACTTGCGAGCAGCCCCGTAAAGTTACTTTTACCACGTGACCCCACGGCCCAATGACAGAGTGAGAGGTAGTCTCCGGATAAGGAACCAAAGGTTTCGAAACATACCTTCGGTCGCCATTGTGAGCATAATCGTATTTTTGCTTTGCGTTTGAGAACTTTCAAAACTGTGCCAATACTTTGCCACTATAGGCTACTTCCAAATATTCTGAGAGACTTTTCAAACATAGCATTCCAAATACTTTTCAAATGCATTAATACTTTTCAAATGCATTCATAGTTGTCAAATAGGCCTTTGCTATATTGTGCCAATGGACACAAGGGAAGGCGTATATTATTTAATGATGCTTGATCTCTAATGTTCATATCACTGTCATTATTGAATATTGCATTTAGGTCTCTGTCTCTCTCTTCATGTTTATAGAAGTATGAATTTGAATACAAATCTTTATAAAAGCTGCAAAGGTGGTGAAACCAGCTGTATGTGACCTGAAATGACTCTTAAGGACGTTTTGTCCAATCGTAAGTTTATCTCCATCAACGCAAGTGGTTGTCTAAGTGCACGTGTATGGTTATTCATTTGATATTAGACCTAGATGGTGGAGTAAAGTCCATTACAAACTCTATCCACTGTTGTGTTCAGAAAACACAATAATACTTAACCGTTGCCACAGACGCTCTATTGTCATTAACTGTTGGCCAAGTTTGTTAGTGGCTGTAATTCCATCCCTTCAATTATGCACGACACCACAAACCACAGGACAGTAGACCTGCATAATCAATGTGACCTTTGTGAGTCAATGGAGTTAATAATAATATTAAACATTTAAATTAATATTAATATATTGTAAATGTAGGGCCTACTACATGCTAGGGATGGATTATAATACGAGTATATTAACAAGGGTTATAACACGAGGTCAATCACCTGTTAATCAGCATCCAAAGTCGAGGTCACGGTTCTATATGAGCTGGTGAAAATGGCATAACAGGGGAGATGTTTATGGTTTGTTTATGTGTAGAGCGCGCACACCATTTCTATAAATGTTGGCACTGATGTTTGAGGCGTTATATAGGGCTAGAAAACGCAGTAAATCAGTCCGCTTTAAACGATCGCTGGTTTCTTACATGTTTTACTGGTACCGGCCGACTAGTAGTAGTAGCCTTTTGCTTCCAGCTAGTTGCTGTACACAATATAGGCCTATGGACGTCCTGACAATGCCTAGGCTACTTATGTGGAGGTTGAACACATGTATGCTGCACACATACTTTTTCTGAGATGTTTTCTATCCTTGCCCTATTATTCCGGCTTGACATACGTGGGATTTCAGTAGCCCATGTATTCCTGTAGAGACGTACTTGCGATTGTTATCTATTAACACAAATTCGGTTCTACAGGGTACATATAGACAACTAATGAGTCTTTTCCATTGCAGCCTGAAAAGAATAACTCGAACCGGCAGAATTCGGTTAGGTGAAAACCTCTCTCTCTCCCCCTCTCTCGCTCTCTCTCTCCCTTTCACACACACACACACACACACACACACACACACACACACACACACACACACACACACACACACACACACACACACACACACACACACACACACACACACACACACACACACACACACACACACACACACACACACACACACACACACACACACACACACACACACACACACACACACACGAATAGAGTTGCCTGCCTAAGATGTTTTTCTCCATCAGATTCAATCCAACCCTGCCTTTGAGGTAACTCCTCTAAACTATGAATATTCAGGAAAACACGCGCACGGTGGGTACAAATCGAGCGACCGCGTGACAGCACAGATGAAAAATAAGTTTATTTTGTCCCCAACGATTTCTTCTGCCTCGCCATTACCATAGTGACCGCTCTGTAACCTCTCTTCCTGCCACTCTATGAGTTAATGAGAAGACGGAGATGAAAAATGTTGTGTCTTGCATGGTGTGAATGTGAGCTTTTTCTATAATCCAAAGGGGCAAACATAGGCTACTGAAATCGTGAACATATTTAATAGAGTCTTGAAATAGAATCCAATAGAATGTTCGTTTTTAAGTAATCAAAACAATAACTTTATAAACGGATATACATAAAATAGAATAGAATAGATTAGAAAAGAATATGTGTAGGTAGGCCTACACAAGACGTCAGCTACCTTGGTAACCATGAGATAAGTGAAGAAGAAAACTCAAAATGTAAAGAATACTTTCGTTCTCATTTTTACGTTAGCATCTGCAAATCTAGCATATTGATATAACTTCTGCACCCCCCCCCCCTACCCGCCCACGCCTTCACAGGCCCCGTACACGCCCCCAGCTCCCCTCTCACCCCAGCTCCAGTGTTGTGGACACATTTTAATATTAGTTAGACAGCCTGACCTGCGTTTCACCCCTCGCGTTTGACTGCTTCCAATAGTTCACTGCCAAGGATTATTGATGGGCGAAAATAAATAAATAATTTCTCCCCACAAATGGCTTTCAGATCTCTCACCTAGTTCAATAACTAGTTATAATGTAGAACTACAGAAAAACGAGGCCCTTAGGCGAACTAATTTGACGTTTCATTTGTTCATGGGAAAAAATGGTTAACCTTTACTTTTATTTCACACGAAAACCCTGCAGCTTGCAGCATGTTCTCTTTCACAAGGATAGGCCATGCATATCTGTAACACACGATATACATGCCACACATATCTGTAGGCTACAACACTGATGGTATGATGAGAAAAGCTTCGTTGTTCTTTCACTGAATGATTGTTTTGAATATCTCTTCTTTTTTTTACGTGGCAAGTCAGTTAAGAAAACATTATTATTTACAATGACGGCATACACTCGGACAACGCCAGGCCAATTGTGCACCGCCCTATGGTACTCCCAATCACGGCCGGTTGTGATAGAGACTGGATCCGAACCAGGATGTCTGTGGTGACGCCTCTAGCACCGAGATGCAGTGCCTCAGACCACTGCGCCACTTGGGAGCCGAAGATATATTTCAGAATATTAGAATACATTAACCACAGTGTGCATGGTGAGGCCCGCTGAGGCCAACTGTGTGAAATGCAATGTTTAATAATAAACTCATTGTTGTACAATGGAATGTGTGTCCATAGGCCTAAGCCTAGAAACCAATTAATTAGCATGAAAGTAAATAGCCTCATAGCCATTATCAGGGAACACTGCCCTCTCTGTTGGCTCTGCGTACAGGAAAGGACAGGGCAGGTAGCCTATATTACTTGTGTACAAAATCATAAACAACTTACTGATACATATATGCTCCCCTTCATTCTGCCTCGGTCCTCGATTCGTTGTCTGGAAAATTGAAAAAAATATATCAAATTAGATGATCAGTGGGATAACCAATAAAGTTATGCGAAAAATAATAATTCCACCCCAAATTATTCGGAATGGTTTCAACAAAAGCTCTAAAATAGAATGTCCTATGATGCCCTGAAAACAACAGAAGGTAATGGTATTGGAGGGCCAGGATAGCCTGCAGATCATTATTGTAATAAAAAAATAGTGAATTATCTAATGAATTAGCATGCTTGAAATAGCTAAAATAATGTCACCTTTATTTAACTAGGCAAGTCAGTTAAGAACTATTTCTTATTTACAATGACGGCCTATATACTTGCTAATTTGTCATCGAAAATCAATTGACAGAAATCAAGTCAGTCGACATAAATCCCCCATTTATCTCTCTTCTCCCTGAAATTACAAATGTATTTGGAAAATAACAACATTTATCTTTCCCCGTTAAGGAACAATGTTAATGTCCTTGAATGTGTATTGTATTACTTTCATTTCCACTCTATCCATCCAACCCCTTCTCTCTCACCCCCCCCCCCCCCCCCCCCCGTTCATTTCTAATTGAGGTGAGGTGTCACAGAAACATTTTTAACAAGTGTGCGATCTTTTAGAATTGGGTCAGAGAAGAGGTATTAAGGACAGGTCGGTTTGGGGACGTTCGACTCAATTTAGAAAAGTGGCATTCCCTTGGGCGAAAGTTCTGTAAAAATCTCCAGATTTAATTTCAGACCATTCTGAATAAGGTTCTATTGTCAAAATGAAGATTATTTTTCACAGTTTTGGATATATTCAAGCCTGAAGCATAAACGAATATGATTTTACGTCATAAAACGTGAAATATCTATAACTGGAAGTTACACCCTTAATTGAAAAATAGCAGGCTGTCTTTCATGCATCGGTCTTCCATTGGCGCTGAAATTAAGATACAAATTATCCAATAAATGGCATACATGTTCGTTATAGGGGGCAGTAACCGAAAGGTTGTTGGTCCGAATCCCCGAGTCGGCAAGGTGGAAAAATCTGCCGGTCTACCCTTGAGCAAAGCAGTTAACCCCCAGCAACAACTGCTCCCCAGGCGCCGATGTCATAGACGTAGATTAAGTCAGCCCCCCGCACCTCTCCGATTGTTGGGTTAAATGCGGAAGACACATTTCAGTTGAATGCATACAGTTGTGCAACTGACTGGGTTTCCCTTCCCTATTGTGTTTTATGCAATCTCATAATGAAATAAATGAATTGCATAAAGGGAAATCAATATAATGTGAATATATTACAATATATTAAATCATTCGGTCTACTAAATGCATAACATAAAACGCATAATATCGTTTTCTGTTTGGGCTTCTGGAGGTGGCTCCCTCTACCAACAATTAGGCAATGTTCTCATTGGGCTTCTGGAGGTGGCTCCCTCTACCAACAATTAGGCAATGTTCTCATTGGGCTTCTGGAGGTGGCTCCCTCTACCAACAATTAGACAATGTTCTCATTGGGCTTCTGGAGGTGGCTCCCTCTACCAACAATTAGGCAATGTTCTCATTGGGCTTCTGGAGGTGGCTCCCTCTACCAACAATTAGGCAATGTTCTCATTGGGCTTCTGGAGGTGGCTCCCTCTACCAACAATTAGACAATGTTCTCATTGGGCTTCTGGAGGTGGCTCCCTCTACCAACAATTAGACAATGTTCTCATTGGGCTTCTGGAGGTGGCTCCCTCTACCAACAATTAGGCAATGTTCTCATTGGGCTTCTGGAGGTGGCTCCCTCTACCAACAATTAGGCAATGTTCTCATTGGGCTTCTGGAGGTGGCTCCCTCTACCAACAATTAGACAATGTTCTCATTGGGCTTCTGGAGGTGGCTCCCTCTACCAACAATTAGACAATGTTCTCATTGGGCTTCTGGAGGTGGCTCCCTCTACCAACAATTAGACAATGTTCTCATTGGGCTTCTGGAGGTGGCTCCCTCTACCAACAATTAGGCAATGTTCTCATTGGGCTTCTGGAGGTGGCTCCCTCTACCAACAATTAGGCAATGTTCTCATTGCCAGGTAAATCTCTCACATTATGTATTCAAGACTATTCAGTGGTTTTCTTATTTGATTATTATTTGCCAACCGTGGCAATACCATGGATCGATTACAGTCAACAAGAATAGAAAAAGTAAAGAGTATGACAGTAAGAACAGTGGAGAACTTCACTCCATCCCAATGCACTATAATGCAGATGAATCTCATCTACAGCATCATTACTCTCTATAAGGAGGGGGAGCATGTTTAACAGCACCCCCTATTGGCTTTGTATAATTGGTTTCCACTCTCTTCATCTAACAGAAAGTTATACACAACATGAACCCATCAACTCACTACATCATCAGGGCCCTGAGTTCCTCCCTGGCCCTTCTGTGAACTGACCAGGAAAACCATAATTACAAGCTACAACATGGGGCCCAGAGTTCATGGGCAGGTCACACGAACATAACCCTCAGGTCAACAGAGGATATTACTGAAAAGTTAATAGAGGCAGATACAACGTAACAATTGGGATTTAACTTGTCACGCGGCTCTTAAACAAATGTTGGCTTCATGGACATTCCAGAAAATGTTCCATGTGCTGAATGGGGGGGGGGGGGGGGGGGGGGGGCGTACAATCTAGAAGGTTTCAATTGGACTGGCCTACAAAGTTAAAGATAGTTGAAGCATTGAGCAGTGAACATGACACACTCATCAGTATCTGTGTCAAGACAATCCTGAAAAGTGGGTTGCTGTGTTTATTCAAGCACAAGTATGAACTCGAAATGTATACACACAACCCAGCTCTGAAACCTGACTGCATTTTTGTGGGAGTATAGCTGTACATAGTAGCTACAATTACAGTTAGTACTGTATGATAGGTCATCAACACACACACACACACACACTGACACACACACTGACACACACATGGACACAGACACACACACACACACACAAACACTGACGCACACTGACACACACACACACACATACTCTTATTTTGGGTCTCTGACAACTGTGTAGCAGTAACATAAAGCATTTGACAATGTATAGACCATTATCTAAATAAATAAATGCTGTTCTGTATAAACATGTATTATATACCTAATGAATGAGTGTAAATAGAACTCACTCAGTAAAGCTAGAACAGAACTATCTTTTAGAAGGAACTCTGGGCGGTTAGGGACCATGCATGCATGACCCATGCATAAACACGACCAACAAACAGCAAGGAGAGTCAGATATAACATAACGACTGGGTATAATAATTAGAAGGAATAAATACTACACAAACAGTTCAAGAAATCATGTTGTATCGAAAACATCAAGCCAACCCAACCACAGCATCAAATACGAAATAAACGCTATAGGTTGACATAACATGCATGTTAGTAAAAATATTATAAACTTACTGGAGCATTTAAGGATCCATTTGTGACCGAGAGCCCAGCATCACCACTACAGACGGACTAGTCCGGGCCAAGGAAATCCACATTAACTGAGACACAGCCCTTTCTTCCTCAGGTAATAGAAGACAGCAGCTGCGATTCAGGACAGTTAAGATTATATATGATGTGTATATATCGAAGGTTTGTCAGCTTTTCCAGGCAATAAAACACCACTTTAATGGCACCACGTGCTACCTGTGCACCATTCACAGACCCCGCTCGAGGCAATTGGCATAAATAACCTTCCAAACTTTAAATACTAAAAGAAAGAGACACTAAAAGGGGAATGCGATAGCCCTATATGCCAAAGTAGCACGGTTAGGCCTGACAGTGCCATTGAGAAAGCAGTCCATGCTATGTTGTATTTATATAGCAGTGAAACTAGGCTACAAGTCTGCGAGGTGAGTGAAAACATTTTTTTTTTCAAATGGGACGACATTTCCTACAGGAAATGGCATCTGATTAATCGTTTTCCTTGAAACTAGATGTTTGTTTTGTTAAGACGTCTTGTTACAATACGTGTCAATAGCTAGGCTAGCAGTGAGACAAATATGCATAGCTGTGTTTCAACTTATGGTTTTGTCTAAATACTACACTAGCTTACAATATTGACTCACATGATCAAATATCTACTTGAAGCTATATTAGTCAACCGTTTTTTTTAACCTTTTGACATAGACTGAATATAAGCATATAGCATACTCTAACATATTTCATAAACATTTGGTCCGTGAGTAAGGCCACAGAAACATCAAAGTCTGTGAGTGGCTATGCCAATGGAGAAAGTTAGCCTATACATCTCGAGCCATATGAATTTAGAAGCAGCTAGCTATGCTCTCTGGCTCTATCCTGTTAAAACAGGAACCATTTTGTGGTGGAGAGGTGGAAACTGAGTAATGCAGTTTTATTGGGGCCTTAAACTTGTATGTGCATGCGTTTTGTCTGTCAGGGATATGCCTATACTTTAAATTATTTAAATAGACGTGTGGGACCTCGAATATATTTCTTAATACTAAGCGCCTATACATGTCTAATGATATAAAAGAGCGACACGAATGTGCTGGTAATATGGTATGGGAGGTTTATTCAAAAGTGTTGTGAGCGTTTTGATTGAATCACAAGCTTATTCAGACAATTTTATGATAGGCCTTCTGTACATATGCAGGTATTGTGCACGTAAGGGGGTGGCAGATAATCCAATATGTACATTGTTTCGATTTGATCAGACAACTGCGAACATACCGCAGATATATGGCATAGAATGGTAGGCCTATAGCTATGGGTGCTGTCCTCAAATACCATCACGAAACTCTTACATATTTGGTTGGACATAATCCATAGTTCAAAAAGTAAAGTGTCTGTTTGCTATAAAACCGAAAACAACTCCGCCCAAATATGAATTTTAAGACATTTAATAAAATAAAATGTGTTCGTTATTGTAAGAGACATGAACAGTTAGGTCTCATCGTTATCATTGTATTACCACTGAGTATCACTCACTGACACGATCTTAATCATTATCGCAATGATAAGAGAATACGCCGCATGTTCATGTATTTCCCACTCATGCGTTGAAACATTAAAGAGGGAGTGGCCTTATAGTCCACAGCTCCTCCCTAAGACTTCCAAAGGTCACACAATCTTTACATTTAGACAACACATTACTATATTTTTGTTCAATATTTTCCTTCCATTTTTACAACCATTAAGCAAAGAATAAAAGTCCACATGTAAAGTTCCAAAATCGGAATATGCAAATCATGTAATAGTCCAGATCAGTCATCAACCCCATGTTTATATTGAATCCTTTGATTTCAGTTTCGAATCCTTCTTCCACTTCATACGTCGATTCTGGAACCAAATTTTGATTTGCCTCTCGTTCAGACAGAGTGTATTGGCGATCTCAATGCGTCTACGACGGGTGAGGTAGTGGTTGAAATGGAACTCTTTCTCCAACTCCAGAGTCTGGTAGCGGGTGTAACTGGTTCGAGAGCGTTTACCGTCAGATGATTCTGAAGTGGTATTAGAAAAAATATGCGTTAGCCTACATTTTAAGAAAATCAAAGAGTTATCTAATATTATAAAATCTTAATTGATATAAAAAATAACCTGAGGTGAAGGTTAATGTCGAATGACGTGAGATGAAGCCTCTCTTTTGAGTTGCATAATTATTAAAATCGTTTACAAATGATGAAATGTTCAAGTGACTAAGCCCAAAAGAAGTTAACTATTTAAATTTAAATTAACTGATTGAATGAAATAAAGGGAAATTGAAATCAAGGGATATAAACTCTGGATGAATCAAATCAAATTGTATTCGTCACAAGCAGGTGTAAACTAACAGTTTACAGCTTGCTCATTTCAAATACCTCTTGGCAAACAAAAAAACAGCATTGGCTGCATGCACTGGGAAATCCTGATCAATATTATAAGGAAGAACACTCGCAGAACTATAATTTAGGCAAATATTTAATAAAGAACCAAATGCAGTGGTAATATTTAGTGGTTACTCCAGCAGTAGGCTATTATAATAGCCTAATGGTCAATAGTGGATTTTGAACATGAATGCCATCTTGCAATTGTATCTGGAGCTTTCCAAGGTGGAAAGTTCACGCGGTGGTCAGGGCACATAGTTTTCTTCCGAGTTCAACTAGGCTATAGCCTATACTCATCTTATACTAGAATAACCTGTTAGGACCTGAAGCACTAATACATGAATGTAAAATAGCATACTCCTTCATCTTTTTCTTATATTTTTGTTTATCTTATCCAGTTACGCAGCCATAAATCTAACCGCTGCAGATCACCTCTTCACAGTAACATAACAGGTTAACGAGCAATAGACGCCTTTGTCATAAAATTTATGACCGCCAGTTTTATTATTTCCTGCGTTTGGCCTATAAAACTCAAGAGGAAAAACTGTGAATGGACAAAAGCAGGATAGCAGGCGAGAGACAGTGAGTGAGTGAGTGAGTGAGTGAGTGAGGGTAGTAGGCTTTAAGTTGGCTTTTCTTTTAAGTTTACCGTGGCTAGTGTGTAGTTTTGTCATCCAGGGAAAAATCTGCGGTTGATGTTGACTGTCTTGGTGCTTCTTCGAATGGTTTTGACGTTTCACATGTTGCATAGTTTCGACTTTGATCGCGCTTTCTTCAGTCGTAGTTCTAGGGTTTTCGACAACTTCCATTGGCCTTCCTGTCCCTTTGCTCAGTATTCCATCACGGAGGCAGTTTTGCGCGGAGTTCCGGGAGCTCGCAGCTGAGCACGACTGTGGTGGTGCTGGAGGTTGAGTGTCCGTATTGCCTCGCAGGCTAGTTTCTATCTCTTCTCGTTTCAGAGTGTTCACCGCGGCATCAGAGGAGGTGAATGTTCCGTTGAAATGATTAAGACCTCCGTTATAGGCATAATTGGCTTGATGGAGGGCAGAGAGAGAGCCATAACTGCCTAAACTATTCATGGCGTTATAGGAGGATTCCTCGTGCGTTTCCTGGTTAAAAATTTAGTTTGCTACGCACGAACTCATCTTACAGGAAACACACAACACACAAAAACGGTGCGGAAGAGATTCATGAAGTAAAAACTGCAATAGCTAACAATATATATCGTATCCGAGAGTAGCCTGGAATATATATTTTGCTGTTGTATTGTTGTTTTATATTGCTTATTGCTTTTCATAGGAAGCTCTTTGGAAGTTCAAGGTTGTTTTTTTTAAATACCACGATTTATAGGTGGTGGCATTCATCCATGTTTTTTTCTTGATTCGACGTGCAATGCCCAAATATGGGGGATCTGAATAGGATCACGTGCTGATGTTGGCCAATCATACATTGGGTTGATACCCCGGGGCTATATTGATGAATAGGAGGAACGTGCCCGGTAAACTTTGTGCTGTGGGCTGTTGGGGACCATGGTGGGGTCTGGGTGAGCAAAAGGGCGAGACAGCAAGACAAGAGCGTCATCTGGTGTCTGGTATAGGGCAGGCCAGGGCGGTCGTCTCATCTATGCCCCTCCATAGGCCTACTTGCCTTGCCCTGCTGCATTACATAGCATACCAGCCTCTGGTGGGGTTGGGTGCGGTTTGCCCCATAGAGGCACTATGAACAGCAACAGTAACACTGATTGAGCAATACAAAACGACAAATGCTCTATATTCGGTTATCATAATAATTATCATAATAATCATAATTTATATTAAAATGTTGTGTTATTCGAGGAGCCATTATGCTATGTAGGTTTATCTTAATTTGGTTTAAATTGGGTTGATAGTCATCCCGGAAGTCCGGAAGAAATAGGTCCATGTGCACAAACTGTCCATATCAACGTTTATTGAGCAGCATAAACAAACACTAAGCCCTTGATTATAAAGCGCCTATAGCCTAAAGGTTGGACTAGCTATCAGCTTTGTAGCGCAATATGGTTCATGGCTTACGTTTATTTTGGTATCCCAAACTTGTTTCCATCGCTACTTAATTTGGAAATGTGGATTGGCTAATATGATTATAGAAACAATACGGACAATACGGATGCTTTCTTAAATAGTAATATGTCAAGTAACATTCATACATGTCAAGAGCCATTTACTAAATACTTTGTAGGCTACCTGTAATACATGACATACTTTCCCAAATTACAGACAATACATCACTGTCTTCTCTGGATTGTAGTGGGTGTAGTGATCTGTATTGTGATCACCCATGGCTCAGAATTGTACAGAAGACAGCGACGGACCTGTTTTGAAAACATTTTATTCAATGATACACAATTATGATCAAACATATGATTCACAACCCTAAACAACGTGATTGATTGCTTGTGTAGTATTTATCATCTTTATTAGGTAGTCTTGGGTAACCAAAAATGGTTATTAGGCTAAACAGTGGTAAGTGCCACTGTACGAGAACGTCCATTTAAGCTGCACATAGGCGTACATAGAATATATACAGGCAAATCTACAATTTAGGTAGTGTTGTTCACCCCGAGAGAGCTTTCATGATATTTGCAAGATGCATATTGCACAACACAACATTATGATGGGATTAATGGGGAAATTAAAATTAAAATACCTATGTTAACAAAAACAAAATAAGTGTGCCTTCGCATTTCCTTCACATTTGGAATGCTTATGCATATTGTGTTTGTAAACCATGCCTATCACTGACCTATGTGAACTGAAGTTATCCAAACCGATACATGTGACTACATTTTATAGTGTAAATGGGGAAACTTTGGGAGGAATTTATGAATGTATCACTTTTCTTTTCACAACACATATGACAAAGGACATTACGCTACCAAGAAGTAAAGATCTATCAGTTGACTATATACTTTTTCTGCAAAAAAAAACAACTGCATTTTCATAACGCTGCATGGTTTTACGCGCGTGTAGGTAGCATATACGTTTTGTGAGAGAGGGACAAATAGCATAATAATATCATGCATTGGAGTTTCTTGTCCTTGAATGGCTAGGTAGTTTAGTTGGAGTTTCATGATTTCGTTACAAATGTCTTTCTTTCATTCCCCCCCCCCCCTATTCTTTCTCCTCTTCCACACCGTCTCCTTCCTCCACCGAGGCCCCTGTTGATTCACTTCCCGTTACCGTCGACGTTAGAATGCTCTCTTTCTTCCATTTCATACGGCGGTTTTGGAACCAAATTTTGATCTGACGTTCTGTCAAACAGAGAGCGTTTGCTATTTCGATACGTCTACGTCTGGTTAGATAGCGGTTGAAATGGAATTCCTTCTCCAGTTCCAGTGTTTGGTAACGGGAGTATATCTGGCGTCCTCTGCGTCTGTCTGACCCATATCCAACTCCTGTGCAGTGAAAATAAAACACAACAAAGTATTGGATTACATTTTTCTGACATCAGATAATTTCATCACCACAATCTAGATTAGACATCATTACAAAGGTACTGACAATGTGATGGGAGCAATTCATGGTCCAAAATAGTATATTTCTGCTCCGGGTAGAAACGCATATGGCATGCAGTAAAATAAACAAGTGGTTCTCCAAACCATTAGACTTAATCTGCATGTCCAACGTCTGTTTGTAAAATATACATAGTCTATGCAAATCGTTTACATTAAATATATAAGATTTAGGTTAAACAAAACATTTTGGGGGTAAACGTTGATAATACACATTTTCGGCAACTGTTAGAATAGTTACGCACACTCAGAAAGGAGGCCTTTCTCCAGGGTGACACGATACAATGATGTTTTATGGGGCCATAAAAACGAAGTTGCTCTGTTGCTAAGACATATCGTAAAACTGACCCATTTACTTAATTTATTTGTTGTAGTAAAACTCACCGCTGTGAGAGTTCATTCGCTGCATCCACGGGTAAATCTGGACGTTAGCTTTCTGCTCCTGCGATCCTCTGGCGTGATCCAAACTGTACTCCTGAGCACTGTGGTTTTGTGCATTCAGCCCCCTTCTTGTTTGTCTGCAACTGGCAAGACCCCCATCCTTGTCTTGAAGAAACACATTAGATCCATACTCATAGGATGCCCGGGTCGGCCCAAAAACAACATTGTCTTGGGGAGAATAGAAAGGATTTGCGTATATCCGATTCTGGGTCACAGCAGCCTCATAAGAGGAAAAATGTCTCACTGTGTCATAAGTGGTGGAATTTAGGGACACGTTTGGCAAAACATCTTGGCCACCGGATAAATGGCAGGAGAGCGACGGATTTGCGAAATACGAATTCATACCTTGCCTGTAACCCTCTCCTTCTTGATCTGTCTTTTTTTTCTACACTTCCCTTCCTGAGTAGATTCCCCTACCCCTCTCTCTTTATACTCTATCTCACACACCTTTGCAAAACCTTCCTTTTATATGTTATCTGCTTCTGTAAAATGGACGGTTCGTTGAGGTTTCAATATTATTAATTTCCAGTAAGACGCACTAACCCGAGTGTTATAGATGAGGCTCCGAGAGGGAAAATATGACAATGTCAGCTGACCCTTCTCCACCAATTGAGAGCAAGGAGTTAAAAGGAAACTGTAGCTTTTAGGTAACCAGCCAGAAAACGCATGCATGAAGTTAGTGGGTCTTGCTTCTGAGCAAGAAAACAAGACAATAGAAATATATAAGTGTGTATCTGTCAGCAATACCAAACTGCTGCCTGTCCAAAACCAGAATATAGTTGTTTATGTAATTTTATAAATGGGACAACTCAATTGATATCTTTACATCTGTTTAATCTGCTTATGGGGCATAGTGTGTGTGTGTGTGTGTGTGTGTGTGTGTGTGTGTGTGTGTGTGTGTGTGTGTGTGTGTGTGTGTGTGTGTGTGTGTGTGTGTGTGTGTGTGTGTGTGTGTGTGTGTGTGTGTGTGTGAGAGAGAGAGAGAGAGAAACAGAGAGAGATAACATATATGCACGCACATATTTTGCATATTGTAAATGCCACTAAAAAGTACAATGTAATAGTATATTTGTATAATGTAATTGGTTGACATCAGCACTGTACATCATTTCAGGGTGAGTTGTATGAAACTGTATTAAACTGTATGTATCGGTAGCACTCTCATAAAACTCGCGTGCTTTGTTGGTTCTTGTGTTTTTGTTGAACAAGAATTTCTCACATTCTTTCTATGATTTACATCGTGTATGAAATGCATTACATGACGTAGGTACATATCGTGCCCGGCTCTAACATTGTCATTCCGATTGTTAGGGGGAAGGTTGGCGATGTTAAGAATGCGTTTAGGGTCTCTTCTGTGAAGGGCAATAAAACCAAGTGACGTTGCCCAGCTTACCAAAAAATAACTCTACATATAAGTCTCGAGCCTCTGAAACGAATGAATTGGATTATAAACGAAAGGGAAAAATAATACGACAATAATGTTTAATTTGTATTTAAAGTTGTTACCCTAAGTGATTAACTCTCCTGAAAATCCATCAATCAACAGAGAGTAGAACATTGATCAGGCTATGTCATAGAGCACTTTTACAGATACAATCACGTTTTAGAAATGTAGAGTTAGGTATTTATTTACCTAACCACAATACTCTCTCACCAAATACTTTAATATCAGTGCCAAATTACATATTATAAATCGGGTGGTTAGAGCCCTGAATGCTGATTGGCTTAAAGCCATGGTGTATCAGACCATATACCATGGGTATGACAAAAAATAATTTGTAATGTTATAATTATATTGATAATCAGTTTATTATAGCAATAAGGCACCTGGGGAGTTTGTGGTAAATGGCCAATATACCCCGGCGGCTAAGTGCTCCATCCAAGCAAATAAGAACAGCTCTTATACCACACCTCCTCGTGCATTATTGCTTAACTATTTCTAAGTTATGTGCGTTGCCTTCACAAAAATATTATCGATTAACGTTATATATAGGATTTTAGTATCGATGACATGATGTAGGCTATATCTTAAACCAGGATGGATATTTTGAAATGGCCTAGTGCTTTAGCTATGTATGTCAATTGTAAAGTATTTTGTCGGTAATGTCTTTTTTCGTTATGTGTCGGACCCCAGTAAGACTAGCTGTCGCCATTGGCGTCGCCTAATGGGGATCATAATAAATCAAATCAAATAAAAAATAGACCTATAATTGTGTTTTATGTAGGCCTATGACATGAGCTCGTGCTTAACTGGAAATTCAGTCATTTATCATTAACAATAGTAATTTATAATTGAATGGCTAGACGGATAAAAATGGTGCCCCATTCTATGGTAGGCTACTCCATATGAGGTACAAACTCGACAAAACTGTTATTATCTTGCAGATAGGAACACTGAACCCTTTTGTTCTCCGTGTGTGGCAAAATGCATTCAATAGGCTAATGCAAAGCTTTTTACATCTTCATTACTTAGCAGATGCTCTTATCCAGAGCGACTTATATACTTTTTTCATACTTACTATTATTTATTTTTGTCATACTTTATATCATACTAGGCCCCCGTGGGAATCAAACCCACAACACTAGCGTTGCAAGCGCCACGCTATACCAAATGAGCTACACGGGACTACACCTGCACGTAAATCAATTCAAATTTAACCATTTGATAGTTCAAACAATCTTCAAGCTGTTCAATATTAAAACGTCGATTAGAGAACGATATTAGCTAAAGATTGCCGATATATCCTAATTGTTCACAATAATCAATAGTAATAATGTACAGTATTGAAAAAAATCGAGAATTCACAGTATTGAAACCACAAATGTATACAAATGTATTTTACAAGTGGATATCTATACAGACTACAACAAAACGAATCTTTAACTTGCATATTTAGGTCTATGCTTCTGTTTTGGGTCCTAAACAGGCCATAAAAGCGAGAACAGAACAAAGACGAGGAAGTCTGTGGTGCAATAAATGTTTCCCACTGGATTAGTGGCCATATGTGACATCCGCAGACTGACAAATATGAAACAAATGGGAAAACCTAGAAGGAAAATCTTAAAAACCTCTGATTACAAACATTATTACATGTGTGTTATTGTTTTAATTATTTGGTAGTTGAAAGTGCGTCATAACTCTCAGAAATTAGCTATATATCCTTCCCATGAAATGTTCTATTGAAGTTGCTTTCATCCTGCTCACAATATTGCATTTCACTAAATAGTATCCCATTCTGCGAATAGAGTTATGATTGTCCTCCTACGCTCAACTAAGCCTCAATTGTTTCCGGCTGTATAGGCCTACTGCTTGGGCTACATAAGTCTGGGTGTCTAGCACTTGATGAGAACCATACAGCCGAGCGCGCTACCGAAATCAGCAATATTCATAATGTATCACCATCACGTACTTCAACGTGTTGTCAACTGTGACGGATGAGATGACTGAGTGTGAACCTCAATGATATGACTGCACTCACTGCTTTGGTATTTCACTTTTAATACACTTTATAGGCTCTATAAGTTTTAGCCTTAAAAGACCGAAGTCTTTGACATCATTGTTTATAAAGCCACTATGGTGATTTTTGTTTTCATACCCTGGAGTTTGTGGTAGTTCCATTGCATAATTCACAAGAGCTGTTGGTATGCGGTATAGTGATGTGAGCTGGGAGAATGAGCAGTATGCCTATGCCTAAGTGTTTTATGGCAGCCCACAAATTACGTGCTTTTGAAGCAGAGAGGAAAGAGCCCGTTTGGCCCGTATTTCTTTGATTTCTTTGAAGACTAACATCTGCACTGTTGCACTTTATAGGCTTATAGCCTACTACTACTACTATTAGCTACTAGGCCTACTACTGCTGCCGATAATATAAATAATAATTATTTAAATAATAATAATTATTATTATGTGGAAACATCCCAGAACAGTCCATTTAGGCCTAATAATGGTCTCACACACTTGTAGTTGTAATCAGGAGAACTTTGGAGCAACTTCGACATTTGACATTTGGAGATAAGTGCAATAACGTATATTTCTGCAGTGAGACTGCGAGAGCTTGTTGATTGTAATAGTCTACTGTTGCAACGTTTGATCTTAAGGTACAAAACAGGCTAACATAATAGAATAGAAAATATCAAAATGATGTTGCGTTACAGACAAGGCTACAGTACAGTGTTCAGTTTTCCATTTGAAGCAGAAATAAACATATGTGTTGATTATGTGGGCCTGAATCAGCTTTCTGGATCAGCTTTCTCTTATTGTAACACGAGGAGTTAAAACTCAATGCTGGCTCTGAAAAAGATTTTATGAAATAATGTTAACATATTCCGGGGATTAGGTATAAATATTATGTCTACTCGCACAGAAGTCAGTTCAACGTCTAGTTTTTATTTACATTTGGTTGAGTTGTCAACTAACGTAAAATCAACGTGAAATCAACAAAAAAAATTCACCATGTCATTTAGGTTAAAAGTTGGGTGATAAAAAATACGGAATTCCCTTTACCTTGATGACTAATTAAATTAGTTTCCCACGTTGATGCAACGTCATCACATAGATTTTTTGGGTTGAAAGGACGTGGAAACAACAATGATTTAAACACCTTTTGGGGTGTAGGCTTTATGCCTGTTATGCACTAGGCTAATGAGAGATGAGGCTGTTTACGTTGACTACAACACATTGTAAATCATGTTAACTACCGAATATCTTCTATTTTGCTTTATGATTCAAACACAATGTCTAATAGACATGAAAAAGTTTGAATGTACAACGCGTGGTCCGATTACAAGGTTCAAATCCCCAAGAAAAAATACCCCGTAGGCGTTTGCTATATTTTCTAAATATAAAAATGTATGACGCCCATTGGATTTTTGGATAAACCTTTAAAAATACAGGAAAATGCATACAAACAATAAATCAATATTTTGTGCATGTATAAAGCCAGTGTATGTATATCTGTAAACTGACATATGGAAAATTCATTTTTACAAGTGAGTTGGGTAACTCGTTGATGTAAGGTTTTGAAGTGCAACGTTAGTTGCAAGGGATTGGGGAAGCGAGTTTGCAGATTAGTAATATATGGCTTCTGTGTTATGAATGTTTCATTTTAAGGATATTTCTCTCTGTCTCTCTGTCTCTCTCAAGGATAACCCACTGAAGAGCTAAAGATGTAGCCCCCATGACAAGCACAATAGGAAACCATGGGGAAAAAAAGGTTGGCGCACAATGACCTGAACTTTGATAGGTGCCAGTATGAATCAAACGCAACTGGAAGAAGGTCTATTGACATGCTCTATTTTCAGTTATCCTAATAAAATATCTGACGTGATCAAATATCCGTCTTTGCCCAATAATGTTTCCCTTTAGGCTCCCAAGTGGCGCAGTCGTCTAAGACACGGCATCTCAGTGCTAAAGGCGTCACTACAGACAACCTGGTTCAAATACAGACTGTATCACAACCGACCGTGATTGGGAGTCCCATAGGGCGGCGCACAATTGTAAATGCGAATATGTTCTTAACTGACTTGCCTAGTTAAATAAAATAGTGAAATAAATAGAAAAGACACAAGATGTAACCCCACACACACATTATAGGCTAAACGTCCTATACTTTCTTATCACGCAGCGTTGCCATCACTACACATGAATGCCATGTGTATTTAGTGCAAATGAATTTACAAGTGCTTGCCATATTCAACAAATTATGCACAGGAAAGGCTTACGTCCTATATGGAGCTCAGTATTCACTATTGGCGAATCCAAAAATGATGATACTCGTGCATAAAAGCTCGTGCGTAAAGCTTATCAAAGCTCGTGCGTAAACCTTATCAATCTGATTTACGCGAAAGTTGCAGGCTAGATAGGCGTGGATTTCTTAAGCAGGGATCCTGCCCTATGTGTGTGCATATGGTTGTTGATAGGGAATATGATCATGACGATTCTTGTGACTATGATTTATTGTTATTTTAGTTATTATGATGTTGACAATGTTTGCTGTTGTTGGTGTTCTTTCAATTAATATAATAAAATATTGAATCCTTAATGTTGTGTACAGCTGTTTTCGTTATTGTATCAGGAAATAACAGGTTTATTCTACTCATAGGCCGTCTCACAACCCACCAATACAGACATCAATTCAAAATGGTTCTCGTGCCACAGGGGACGGTTGAAATATTTCAGACGATGTTCCAAGCTGCGTGCATGCTGGTGACAGCTTCAGACATTTTGTTATGCATGTTATTTCAGCTCTGTATTAAGCTATATTCACACTATTCCGGTATATAAGTTACTATTGTTGTATATACGTTACAGCCAGCCTGCATACCGACTAGTTCTGTCCTTGAGCTGTTCTTGTCTATTAATGTTCTGTATTATGTCATGTCTCATGTTTTGCGTGAACCCCAGGAAGAGTAGCTGCTGCTTTCGCAACAGTTAATGGGGATCCTAATAAAATAACCCCCCACCTCCGCCGTGGAGGTGGTGGGCACAAGGGGGCACTGTTAGTAGCAGTGAACAACAGCAGTGTAATACTAGATTTAACATGGACTTTTCACATTGATAAAATAAAAAAAAAAAAAGCATATTCTCACAAATCTTTCTTTGCAGCCAATGTTGTCTACAGCTAATGACATACACAGACAGCAGTTACAGAATAGACTATACAGTATATACACAGGCACTTAAGACTAATGGGGAGGGTCCAAAACACAGTTTAATGTCATCTCTATAATCTGGAAGAATGGCAAATAAAGTTTTAAACCCCAAATGAACATAGCGCTGCTTACCACAAAACAACATGGTCCCCCCAGTGGACAATCTCGCAATATTGAACCACCTAAGGCAAGCTATCTTCGATAAACAAACCACACTTTAGCATAACATATGATTAAATCTAGATGGTGCGTTAGGGATTTTCTGAACAGTGCACTAAGTATCAATTTACTAGCGGAGGTAGCCAAGCCTACTATAGGGAACAACTGAGGTTACAGTAGCCTGCAGGTCAGGTCACGAATACCCAAAATATACATAATTAGCATTCAGATCCAATGTCTTTCCCCGCACTTATCTGATACCATATAGCATGTATGGCATACCGTCTCAACCCCCCCCCCCCCTTCTCACAGATACGGTTCAAATACAGTCAAGCCAGTGAGGAAGGATCACGGAATCGCTTTCTTACCTGCGTCTGCGTTCTCCGCGTTGTTCGTATTGACGGTGACGCAGGATCGCTGGTCCAGTGGAAAGGTGTTGGGGTGATCCTGACAAATTTACCTCTACACCGCTACACCGCGCATAGCAGATGTCTCCAAATCTGCCGACGGATCAAAAAGCAAAAACCAAATGTAACAATTTGGTAAACAGGGTAATTTACTGTCCGCTGCATTCTATTTCTCTATCTCTCTTTTTTCTTCTAGGGGATAGTCTACCGTAGACAGGGGCTGGTAAAGTCTGTGACTGTCGTGAAGCCATTTCTGGCCGCGAGGTAGGAGCACGTCGGGAAGGGAATGTTGCCTATACCAAATGCGTTCCATATTCAAAAGCTCAACTATTATTTAGTCTATACTGAAGGAAAAGAATGTATTGGCGATATAATTTCTAAACCCCTGCTGAGAGAGCTGCTTATATAACGTGAGGTCCGAGGAATAGACAACGGCATAAAGTTCACGTTCACTGAGCGGGTGTGCCACGTGGCTCGCTGCAACCAATCCCAGAATGGATTCAGTCGTAAACGTTTATTACTCAGCTGGAAATGTATCCCCTAAACAACTAGGAATGTGTTGCACATCCTAGTATTTTTCTACTTCTTGAGGATAAAATTCTCTGGACCTATATATTGTCTTCATATTTCTGATTTAATAAAGAACAAAACGGAAGCAATAAAATACCTGTTCCAACTAAATGATCTGACAGTATTCCTCAATATTCTACTTTATATCAATATCTCAGTGTATCCACCAATGTGAGTATTGGCACTGAATAAAACTATTGGAAGCTTCCCAGACACAAACACGCACGCACACACACACACACACACATAAACCTACCTATAGTAGGTTTATGCTCAGGTTCAATTCATTCGATGAATCTATCTTCATTCGATTAAAATATATGCTGCTATATGAACAGGCCTACAATACTCCTAATTTAGAGAAACGACACAGACCTATAAAATGTGAAAATTAAAGCCTTTCGTTTTTTTATATTCTCATGAATACTGCATATAGGATAAATGTTAGATATTTCCTTCACCAAAAGCCTTTCCGTCCACGAACATATAGAATATTGGCAAAGCTTCACATGTGAATTTAAACATTTAGGCCTATTCAATGAAAATGTTAGACAGAACATTACAGTAAAGTGTAAAACTGAAAATCAGTCGGAGCTAAAGATAGAGGCCTATTTGTGCAAAACAGTCAGTAGACAGGCCTTATGGCATTTAAAATAAAGTTGGAATAGTACGTTAATCGGGTTGTTCAAAAGAACAGACCTTGATATTGGAGAGAAACACGTTGGATTTGTTTCGCAATATGTCTACTAATACGCCTAGTCTTTTTGAAAACGAAAAATATTTGATTAACATTTTTCAGGACTACAACATATTCCATTTTCTTAGCATTCCAAATAGATCTAATCTTGTCTCTTAACTTAGACAAAGTAGGCTATATCATTAGTCTCTCTATGAGATAAGAAAGACAGCTAGATCATATTTTAAATTCCACAGCTATGATTAAGATATAAATACATTATATACATACACCGAGGCAAGTTGCATCTTGTCTGTGCAGGCCATGTGCCATGTCGCAGGATGAGTCGACATTGCACCCTATAAAAAGAAAAACACAGTGTTTCCGGATATGGCTAGCCTCATTTATACCACCAATAAAGTTTATGGCAGGTACACTAAACCTTCACGGGAATGTTAACCCTCTGTTAAAAGTATACACACAAAAGCCCGACGGTCAGACAATTCTTACGGATAATTGTTAATTGCACGGAAGACTCTTGTATTTTCAATAGGCTACAAGCATGCAAGAATAGTTTTAAAAGAAATAACCTCACTTAAGGCGAAGTCATTTAGCAGTAGGATACGAAAAAATCAGACACTGATTTTTTACACTGTATTTTGGACAATCGAGAAGATTTGAACGAGATCTTACAACGTGTGTTCATGTAAGTTCCTGCATTTTTATTCAACAGCCGTTTCATTCGAGAGCGTTCGAAAAACAAGTTGTGCAATAACTTATTAAGTAGGTGTCTTATATTAGTAGGCTTTAGAAAATATGCTATAGGCCTTCTTTATAATATAATCCTCCTCATTCTTCTTTTGTTTTCGATTTACAGAAACATATCAACACAGAAAATAAATCGTGAAGTATAAGTTTTGAATGATTAAGATGCATTTTTAATTACATTTTGTGATTTTAGAATATAATTTGTGTTTTGGACTGCTGCTGTTTGCATGTTTACATCCAATTATTCTTGAGGGAATGCATATTGCTGCAATTAATAAAGTTTAAAAATATGTATTTGATGTATTTGACTAGTTATGATGGAGTATGTTGAGGTTGATTTCCACATAGTAACTGGTTATACAATTTGAGTCATTAATGCCTGTTTCATAATATAGAACCATGAATGATACACATTGCATGGATTTATTTACATATTTGTATATTTAAAGATATATTTACCTATAATTATATTTAAATATATATATATATTTACATAGACCTATCATTGTGTACAATTATACTGATATCAATATAGTACCATAAATTATACATATTGTATGGATATATTTACACGTGTTTATAAGGGGTTGTTTACATAAGTGTGAAGTACGTACTTCATGAGCTGTACTATGCTCTAATACCAAGTGTTCCAGTCACAATCAAAAGCTGCAATGACTTCACAGTGACTAACAAAATACCACATGTAACTTATAGTTCGAAATAGCCAGGTTGCTCGTTCACAGGAGATTCCCCAAACCCATCTTATAGCAGTACTTCTGTTATGAAAAGGAAACGGCAAACACATTCTGATGAGGGTGATTCATATACCTCTCCAGACATTACCAAAGCTGTACCGTGGCACACAGTTAAAGTCCTACAATCGGGAGTGCAGAATAGCAAGGAACCTCAACCCCAGGCTCTAAACTAATCCCTGAAGAATAGGCCTTGTGTTATGGGGATTTTATCTTTCTTTTAGAACATTTGAGCAAACAGTAGACAGCAAAGATATGACACACTTGTTTCCTAAATAACAACATACCACTACCAGATTGGTTCATAAACAAATTTCTCTTCAAGATACGGGAGTTCTTCTGCTGCTGTTGTCTCCAACACTGTAGTTTTATATGACCCGTTCACCCATGCATACACAATGATGGTATCCCAAAGGTTCGAATCTAGGGCCAGGCATTAGGAGAGACTAGCCAGCAACTAGAGGGCTGCTAGTTTCAAAACCAAGCTACAATTGGCTGCCATTGTGCCCTTGAGCAAGACACTTAACCCCTAGCTATCTCCTGGCATGCTACACTGAGGCTTTGGGTAGATGGGAACAAAAATAATAATTTATTTCTCTAACGAAGCAAAATAAAAGTACTATTATTTTCTATGATTCTATGGGCTGAACCACTGCTTCTCCACTGATGGATCTTCAGTCCCTCTATTCATAGAACCATAACCCAACGGTCCAAAAGCAGAAGACTTGGGTTTGGCTGAACTCCATATTTAAAAGTTATGATTGATAACATCTAAATTCCAATGTTCCACACATGGTCACACATAAATCTAAAGTAAGTCAGTGCTGTCTCTGGGAAATCAGCCTGCAGCCATCAAAATGATGATTAACAGTATGGTGAGGAGCAGTCTCTAAACCTTACCTCTTTTGAGGGTGGTGAGTGGTGATACATTTCTTGCAACTTCAAAGAATGTTTTTGCGTGTGGAGGTACGGTTGAAGTCGGAAGTTTACATACACCTTAGCCAAATACATTTAAACTAAAGTTTTTCACGATTCCTGACATTTAATCCTAGTAAAGGATCACCACTTTATTTTAAGAATGTGAAATGTCAGAATAATAGTAAAGATAATTATTTATTTCAGCTTTTATTTCTTTCATCACATTCCCAGTGGGTCAGAAGTTTACATACACTCAATTAGTATTTAGTAGCATTGCCTTTAAATTGTTTAACTTGGGTCAAACGTTTCGGGTAGTCTTCCACAAGCTTTCCACAATAAGTTAGGTGAATTTTGACCCTTTCCTCCTGACAGAACTGGTGTAACTGAGTCATGTTTGTATGCCTCCTTGTTCGCACACGCTTTTTCAGTTCTGGCCACAAATGTTCTATAGGGTTGAGGTCAGGGCTTTGTGATGGCCACTCCAATACCTTGACTTTGGTGCCCTTAGACCATTTTGCCACAACTTTGGAAGTATACTTGAGGTCATTGGCCATTTGGAAGACCCATTTGCGACCAAGCTTTAACTTCCTGACTGATGTCTTGAGATGTTGCTTCAATATATCTACATAATTTTCCTTCATCATGATACCATCTATTTTGTGAAGTGCACCAGTCCCTCCTGCAGCAAAGCACCCCCACAACATGATGCTGCCACCCCCGTGCTTCACGGTTGGGATGGTGTTATTCGGCTTGCAAGCCTCCCCCTTTTTCCTCCAAACATAACAATCATCTACACAAGGTCCTTTGCTGTTGTTCTGGGATTGATTTGCACTTTTCGCAACAAAGTACGTCCATCTCTAGGAGACAGAACGCGTCTCCTTCCTGAGCGGTATGATAGCTGCGTCCCATGGTGTTTATACTTGCGTACTACTGTTTGTACAGATGAACGTGGTTCCTTCAGGCATTTGGAAATTGCTCCCAAGGATGAACCACACTTGTGGAGGTCTACATTTTTTTTCTGAGGTTTTGGCTGATTTCTTTTGATTTTCCCATTATGTCAAGCAAAGAGGCACTGAGATTGCAGGAAGGGCTTGAAATACATCCACAGGTACACCGCCAATTGACACAAATTATGTCAAATAGCCTATCAGAAGTTTCTAAAGCCATGACAACCATTTTTGAGAATTTCCCAAGCTCTGTAAAGGCACAGTCAACTTAGTGTATGTAAACTTCTGACCCACTGGAATTGTGATATAGTGAACAATTGTTGGGATAATTACTTGTGTCATGCACAAAGTAGATGTCTAACCGACTTGCCAAAACTATTGTTTGTTAACATGAAATCTGTGGAGTGGTTGAAACATGAGTTTTAATGACTTCAACCTAAGTGTATGTAAACTTCCGACTTCAACTGTATGTATGTATAAATGTATTTAATGTTTATGTATATGAATGCTCTGAAGAAGGCTTTGAGGCCATGGCCAATACTTAACCTCAACAGATACGTGAATCTGTCAAGTGCAGAGTGCATTAAGTGTTCTTCTTTGATTTTAAGTTGTTTATGAATGGTTAGAAAGATTCATCATTGGTCAATTTACACACAAAAAAACGAGGGTTCCTCAAGGGTTCTTTAGGAAGGGGGATGGTTCTATGTGGAACCATACTGACCCAAAGAACCCTTAGAGCCCTTCAATGTTTCTTTGCATTTCAAAAATGTTTTAAGTGATCATTTAAATGTGGGGGCAGTGGCTCTTTAGACATTTTTGGGGTGTGGTTTGCTCACAGCTCTTTTTGTGCCACAGCGAGTGAGAGTGTCATTCCAGTTGATCTAATCTGTTGTGTTATGCTACTACATGTTATATATGACTATGGCCAGTGACAGTGTTTTGTGAAAGATTCATGTATGGCCTTGTGCCAATTGAGAACTGTTGACTAAATCAGTAGTTCTCAATTCTCTCCTCAGGGACCCCCAGCTGTTCCTGAGCTAGCACACCTGATTCAACTTGTTAATAAACACAATAATAAAACCTATGGAATTTTAACAATATAATATGGCTACCCTTTTTGGCACCTTTTTTTTGTGCCTTCAGAAAGTATTCACAACCCTTGACTTTTTCCACATGCTGTTGTGTTACAAGGTGAGATTAAAATGTATTTAATTATCTTTTTTTTGTCAATGATGTACACAAAGTACTAAGTCATTTAAAAGTGGAATAAAAACTCTAACATTTGCAAAAAATATAAAAATACAAATAATGAAAAATAAACCACTAATATATCTTGATTAGATATTCAACCCCCTGAGTCAATACATGTTAAAATCGCCTTTGTCAGTGATTACAGCTGTGAGTCTTTCTGGGTAAGTCTCTAAGAGCGTTGCACACCTGGATTGTACAACATTTGCACATTCTTGTTAAAATTCTTCAACCTCTGTCAACTTGGTTGTTGATCATTGCTAGACAGCAATTTTCAAGTCTTGTCATAGATTCTCAAGCCGATTTAAGTCAAAACTGTAAGTAGGCCACTCAAGAACATTCAATGTTGTTTTGGTAAGCAACTCCAGTGTATATTTGGCCTTGTGTTTTAAGTTATTGTCCTGCTGAAAGGTGAATTTGTCTCCCAGTGTCTGTTGAAAAGCAGATTGAACCAGGTTTTCCTCTAGGACTTTGCCTGCGCTTAGCTCTATTCCGTTGCTGATGACAAGCATACCCATAACATGATGTAGCCACCAGCATGCTTGAAAACATGAAAGGGGAAAGAAGAGTGGTGCTCAGTGATGTGTTGTGTTGGATTTGCCTCAAACATAAAGCTTTGTATTCAGGACATTAAGTCATTTATTTTTTATTTCCCAAATCTTTGGCAGTTTTACTTTAGTGACTTATTGCAAACAGGATGCATGTTTTCAACTATTTTAATTCTGTACAGGCGTCCTTCTTTTCCCTCTGTTATTCATGTTAGTATTGTGGAGTAAGTACAATGTTGTTGATCCATCCTCAGATTTCTGCTGTCACAGCCATTAAACTCTGTAATTGTTTTAAAGTCATCATTGGCCTCATGGGGAAATTCCTGAGAGGTTTCCTTCCTCTCCGGCAACGGAGTCAGGAAGGACGCCTGTATCTTTGTAGTGACTGAGTGTATTGATACACCATCCAAAGTTTACTTAATAACTTCACTATGCTCAAAGGCATATTCAATGTATGCATATATTTTTTTACCCATTTACCAATAGGTGCCCTTCTTTGCGAGGCATTGGATAACCTCCCTGTTTTTTGTGGTTGAATCTATGTTTGAAATTCACTGATCGACTGAGGGACCTTACAGATAAAGGTATGTGTAGGGTACAGAGATACGGTAGCCATTCAAAAATCATGTTAATCACTATTATTGCACACAGAGTGAGTCCATCCAACTTATTACGGGACTTTTTAAGCACAATTTTACTATTGAACTTATTTAGGCTTGCCATAACAAAGGCATAACTCAAAGACATTTCAGCTTTTCATTTTTAATTAATTTATTACAATTTCTTAAAACATAATTCCACTTTGACATTATGGGGTATTGTGTGTTGGCAAGTGACACAAAATCTCAATACAATACATTTTAAATTCAACGATATATTGAAAAAGGAAATGGGTGTGAATGAATACTTTCTGAAGGCACTGTACGTTACCTGCAGTGCTATAGGCCTGCACTTGACTTGTTCCACTCTGTCATGTAAACAGGGAGGTCTGGGCCATATTAGTTACTGATATAATTACTATGTAGTTACAACTAGTAACACTTATATCACCATATACATTGAAATGACCAGTAAGTGTAATAAATACATTTATACATTCTCAAAATGAGTTAGAAATACATCACCCATATTACCAATAGCAAACACTCTGTGGCTCTACATGTTTTGAGCGATAGTTTTCCAGTACCATGTACAATGAGAATTGCTATATAGGTATATTGGAGACACAGTCAACAATGGACCTACTATCTCAAAACAACTGTCATAATGCTATTGATATCAGTTGAAGATATGGTATGAATAGCTAAAGAGTAACTATGTTCTGTTCAAAAGCAATCACAGTATTTAATGATAAGTTGGGGATTGGGGTCGTAATTGGGGTGAACAGGCTCGAGGTAAAGTCTGGAGCGGAGTCATGGAATGGTATGAAAGCCATTCCATTTCCTCCATTCCGACCATTCTTAGGGGTTGAATACTTATTGACTCAAGACATTTCAGCATTTGATTTTTTATTAATTTGTAATAATTTCTTAAAACATAATTCCACTTTGACATCATTATTGTGACACAACAACTCAATTTCATAAATTATACATTCAGGCTTTAAGACAACACAATGTGGAAAAAAGTGAAGGGTTGTGTAATCTTGGTTACCTCGATGTAAATTTCTCTAGCCAAAGTTTGTAATTTCCTATTTTACAGTATCGTGTCGGGAAACTTGAGCTAACGTGCGCTAATGTGATTAGCATGACGCTGTAAGTAACAAGAACATTTCCCAGGACATAGACATATCTTATATGGGCAGAAAGCTTAAATTCTTGTTAATCTAACTGCACTGTCCAATTTACAGTAGCCATTATAGTGAAGACTACCATGCTATTGTTTGAGGGGAATGCACAGTTTTGTACTTGAAAATTTATCAATAAACCAATAGGCAGATTTGGGCAGACTTGATACCACATTTTGAACAGTAATGCAATGGTTCATTGGATGTCTAAAACGGTGCACGCACACTGCTGCCATCTAGTGGACACAATCTAAATTGCGCCTGGACTCCTAAGTTATATTATATCCTTTCTCTTGCATTTCAAAGATGATGTGACAAAAAAAATATATATGTTTTTATATTTTATTATCTTTTACCAGATTGAATGTGTTATATTCTCCTACATTAATTTCACATTTCTACAAACGTCAAAGTGTTTGCTTTCAAATGGCATCAAGAATATGCATATCCTTGCTTCAGGTCCTGAGCTACAGGCAGTTAGATTTGGGTATGTAATTTTGTGCGACAATTAAAAAAAAGTGTCAAATCCTTAAGTGGTTTTAATAATTATTATTACCTTTGTGCAAAGGAAGGAAGCGAAGTCTCCTCCCTCGCAAACTGAAACTCCAAACCCCTTCCCCCAATTTTAAGCATCAGCTGTCAGAGCTGCTTATCGATCACTGCACGTGTATATAGCCCATCTGTAAATAGCCCACTCTACTACCTCATCCCCATATTTATTATTTTCGCTCATTTTGCACTCGAGTATCTCTATTTGCACATCATCATTTGCACATCTGTCACTCCAGTGTTAATTCTTATTTGTAACTTATTTCGCCACTATTTATTGTCCTACCTTCCTAACCTTACTGCATTTTGCACTACATTTGCACACTCTGTATATAGATCCTCTATTGTGTTATTGACTGTACGTTTGTTTATTCTCATGTGTAACTCTGTGTTGTCTTTTGTCGCACTGCTTTGCTTTGTCTTGGCCAGGTCGCAGTTTTAAATGAGAACTTGTTCTCAACTGGCCTACCTGATTATATAAAGGTGAAATAAATAAATAAAATAAAATAAAAAATGTCAATGTAGCCAATTTTGACTTTATGGTGGAAACAGTTTATCATCCTCACATGGGCTTGAAAATCACTTATCCAGTTTAAGCACTGCATTCGGCCAATCCTGATTCGTCCAAATAATCAATGACGAAAACCCCAAACCAGGAACTACAGCTGCTCGTAATCACATCATTCTGAGCTCCCTAGTGGCGCAGTGGTCTAAGACACAGCATCTCAGTGCTAGAGGTGTCACTACTAGACAACTGGTTTGAATCCAGACTGTATCACAACTGGCCATGATTGGGAGTCCCATAGGGTGTTGCACTGGTGTAGGCTGTCATTGTAAATAAGAAGTTGTTCTTAACTGACTTTCCTAGTTAAATAAAGGTTATAAACAATGCTACATGAGCCTTAAAGGGGGATTGAAGTATTAGGATTTAGAACGCCATATTACTTCCTGAAGTGTTTCCATTCCCCTTTAACAGATTCTCGCAGTTTCATCTGTCCACAAGAATCTGTCTACGAGAGATTAAGGGGTGTGAATACCACCTAATGGCTACACCAACATATAACATGTTCTGTTGCAGCTGCAACATGGCTGGGAAGAGAGGGGGTGTAGTGAAACAGGCCCATACCCCTTGTCCATTGTAATTCCCCTAAAGTCAATTTTACCATTTACTCATGAAGAAAGTGAATCTAAATGATACAGGGGCTCGCATAAGCCTAAAAAAGACACAGTACTTGTGCATTATAATTAATTTCAGCTATTCCTTTAATATAAGGTCACATCATAATGGTCAGAATGGAGCAAATGGAACGGCATCAAACTCATGCAAGCCAAGTGTTTGACGTATTTGATACCATTCCACCAATTCTGCTCCAGCCATTACCACGAGCCCGCTCTCCCCAATTACGGCACCAACCTCATGTGATGTCAACTTATCATTAAATACTGTGATTGCTTTTGAACAGGACATAGTTACTTTTTAGCTAGTTAGGACGATTCTAAGGGCCTGTGACTGACAGGGGCCCTAAACAATTATTACCACATTAGGTAAATGTTTTAAAATATTAAATGATTAACATATCATCATTACAATGTACTAATAAAACAACTAATGTTTTTTTTTCTATTCTTGTTTTTGGCAAAATATAAACACCCAGAGAGCCTCTGTATTGCCTCTATTTACATGAAATTGTTCGGTCCGGCCCCCAAACCAGGCGCGAACGGTACTTGCTAGCAGTGAATTGTGAGTGAGGAGTTTCGGTGGAGCATCATGTCTAAGCTCCCTAAAGAAAAAGATGTCTTACAAAAATGAAAGGAAAGAAAAGAAAGACAGAAGAGAGAAAAGAAAGGGCGACAGTACGTCAACACATTTTTCACAAAGGAAGGTGGGTGTAGTCCATGAGTGGTGGAAATTAACCTGTTAGCTTAGTCCATAGTGAAACAGGCTACTTTTGCTCCCCTAACATTAGTTACTTAATATCTTCACAGAAAATTCTTAGTGTTTACATTCCGCTCCTCTTTTAACCAACATTTAATCAATGCAGGCAAACGTTTAGCAAGCTACTCATACTAAATCATTTGACCCTGCCCCTGCCTGGTGCCTGGTGCCAGGCTCAACAGATGCAGCTTCAGGCTCAGCAGCCCTGTCTCCCCATCCCCATACCCCTGAACCAGCCCTACTCCCAACTGAAGAAGGAGGTGAGCAGCATTGTGTAGAATGACATGTCAGTTGGCATAATTGCAGGGGGTCCGTGGGAATTTATTTTTTTATTATTATGAAAAAGAGAAAAATTATTAAATCCTTTTTAATGATAAGAATTCAAACACTGTAATTATTTTCCCACATAATGATCATTATGTGAAGAAGAAAAAATAGCCTATAGTCTGTATTGGATGCTGGACAGTTTGAAGCATTGAAATTAGCATCATACCATTAAAATTACATTTAGACTGTAAAAGATGGCCTTTAGCACATTTCTTATAGAGGGTATCAGTCTTGCATCAAATAGTGAGTTCCACTGAATGCAGAATGTTGCATGCATGTCTGCACAGTGTTATATTTTCACAGCTCACTGTCAGTAAATATCGTACAGTAAATATTGGACTACAAGAGAGTTGCAAGCCTGCAAAGGTAGAGTTATTTAAAGCTTTGAATGGGTCAGTTGGGTACTGGAGGTGTGTGGTTACAACAATTACGCAGGGGTTGGTGTGGCCTTTGGTGGTTTGGCCCAATGTGATTTTGTTTAATGGGGCCAAAATCCCTGGCGGCGCCCCTGGCTTCAACTGATATCAATAGCATTATGCCAGTTGTTTTGAGATAGTAGGTCCATTGTTGACTGTGTCTCCAATATACCTATATAGCAATTCTCATTGTACATGGTACTGGAAAACTATAGCTCAAAACATGTCGAGCCACAGAGTGTTTGCTATTGGTAATATGGGTGATGTATTTCTAACTCATTTTGAGAATCTATAAATGTATTTATTACACTTTCTGGTCATTTCAATGAATATGGTGATAAAAGTGTTACTAATTGTAACTACATAGTAATTATATCAGTAACTAATATGGTGATAAAAGTGTTACTAGTTCTAACTACATAGTAATTATATCAGTAACTAATATGGTGATAAAAGTGATACTAGTTGTAACTACATAGTAATTATATCAGTAACTAATATGGTCCAGAACAAGTCATGTGCAGGCCTATAGCACTGCAGATAACGTACAGTGCCTTCAGAAAGTATTCACTCACACCCATGTATTCTTCACACATATTGTTGTGTTACAGCCTTTTTTTGCAAGAAGGCACTAAAGTAATACTGTAAAAAAATGTTTTGTCCTGAATACAAAGTGTTATGTTTGTGCAAATCCAATACAACAAATTACTGAGTGCCACGTCCATAATTTCAAGCATAGCGGTGGCTGCATCTTGTTATGGGTATGCTTGTAATTGTTAAGGACAGGGGAGTTTTTCAGGATAAAAAGAAATGGAATGGAGCTCAGCACAGGCAAAATCCTAGAGGAAAACCTGGTTCAGTCTGGTTTCCACCAGTTTGCTTTCCACTAGCAGGACAATAACCTAAAACACAAATATGTGTGTAACCTTCATTTAACTAGGCAAGTCAGTTAAGAACAAATTCTTATTTACAATGGCAGCCTACACCGGCCTAACTCAGACAACACTGGGCACCACCCTATGGGATTCGAACCAGGTTGTCTATAGTGATGCCTTTAGCACCGAGATGCAGTGTCTTAGACCACTGCACCACTTGCGAGCCTTACACTGGAGTTACTTACCAAGAAGACAGTGAAAGTTACAGTACATTCTAGCAAACATTTCTAAAAAGAGGTTCTCACTTCCTTTATGGGGTAATGGGTGAGAAAAAAAGCTGTTCAATTTTGAATTTAGGCTATAACATAACAAAATGTGGAATAAGTCAAGGGGTATGACTACTTTCTGAAGGAACTGTAAATACAGTCTTCCTGTGACACTGAGAAGCTTCTGGTCATCAAAGTAGACTGTGGAGAAATATGCAGGCTACGAGTGCAACTTCAAGTTATATGTTACCATAAGTGGCAATAGTTGCATCAGAGCTACATTGTAAAAAGTAATTCAAAGTAATTCGTTTCCGCTAGCAATTCTATTTTTTTTTTTTGTGGAAACCTGTTGCCATGAACAGTTTGAGTATGTCTTAATGTTTAACACTTTTTTATGAATATGACAATTTGTAATTCCCACTTTATAGGAGGCATTGTTGAGCACAGTGCTCATTCCTCTGGCAGTAACTGGAGGTAGACCTGTAATCATTACAGGAAGCTGCATTAGCCTCTGTCATTAAGAGTGGTACACACCTTGTTGATTGTGGTAATGGCTTGTCTCATTATTGAACATTAATTTGCCCGACTGTTTTGATATCCATTCATGATCAATTACAGCTCTTAGCATAACACATGCGTAATACTATTTTAGAAATATACTTTTCTTTACTTAAAAGTATCAGCAAGTAAAAAAATATGGCACTGGTATATTCATAACTTGCAAAAACATAATAATTCTATATCAGTGTCAGTGTTTTTTACTCAAATATCAATGTGTCTGACTAAGTAAAGACATAAAACATAATAGAATCAAGTAAGAAAAACTTATTTAATAAACTTTTGATTTACTTTAAAATGTTAAATAACCAAAACGTGTTCAAACTCAATCACTTTAGATTAGCAGAACACAAATAAATAAAGTTATACTTACTCAATAACCTCATATTTGTTACAATACTCAAAAACATTAAGTGATAAGAAATCTTATTGACATCTGAGTTAGAACCACTTTGATGATTTGAGTTCAACTGACCATTGGAGATGTCTGAGTAGCCACTACTCAATTTCTTTAATGAGTTAGGCAGTTACTTTTTATAGTGTCGTCTAATGGGTTTTGGCACAATAATAATCAATAATGTGCCTAAAATGTTTTGAGGTTATAGTCTAGTCTGTTGCCTACACTGTAAATGGGGTTACCGTGATTTTGACAGTAGCTTACAGGCATTTCGGTGGCAAGTAAAATTCTGCATTTCATATTACACCTACTGTAATATAAATTTGGTATCAAAGCAAGTACTGTGTAATGGCACACTACAATACAATAAAATGGACTGCATAATACTATAAGAAAGGCTACCGTAATCTGAATTAATTACATTTGTGGAGTGGAGGGGTATGTATTTCACAGTATTTTACTGTAATTACAAGGGATTGGTTCAAGCAGGTTGGTTGGTAGGTAAAGTGTTTACAAACATTACAACATATTTAAGCAATAAGGCCAGAGGGGGTGTGGTATATGGCCAATATACCATGGCTGAAGTCTGTTCTTAAGCATGACGCAGTGTGCCTGTATACAGCAGTTAGCCGTGGTATATTGGCCATATACCACAAACCCCCAAGATGTCTTATTGCTATTATAAACTGGTTACCAGTGTAATTAGAGCAGTAAAACTTAAATATTTTGTCATACCCATGGTATATGGTCTGATATACTATGGCTGTCAGTCAATCAGCATTCAGGGTTTGAACCATCCAGTTTATAATAATGAATATATTTTTTATATCACTTGCAGTTCTAGAGACCTTAACAAAGGCTTCTAAACTGGCAGCAACTACAGGGCAAAACAGACCAAAAGGACATGGCAAAATGCTCAACCATTTAAGGTTTAAGACTTGCTGCCACTCCAATCTTTCCCCTATACATTTTAAATCGATGGGGCACGATAACCACATAGGAGTCAAATTGGTAGAGCATTCTCACTCAGGGGTGCAACAAATACAGCCTCTGACAAGACATGTCTCAAAATATGTTATTGAGCAAGAAATAACAATACCATGCACCCACTAGTGGTCAAAATGTTTTGGGCACTCCAAAAATACGGTATGGTACTGTATTCTGTGGGGTGGAATTACAGTAGTATTCAAAATACACAAAATACTACCTGCACACAAAATGTTCCCACAATGCACCATCATTTACAGTGTGCTGCAGTAAAACCTTTCAGAGTATTTTACTGTTGATAAGTTTAAAAAAATACCATAACATGTAGTTTTCCGTTACAGTGTACATGAGGGGTTTCTCCGTGTAGTGTAGATGACAGACAGTAGGAAACATGCATGCATGCTCAGTCATTTAGTCATTCAGTCAACACGTTCTTACAGCCAAGAAGAGGAACGATTGTGAGCCATGTTATTTATTCATATTTTTATGTCAACAACAATGGCGGGGACACACAATTCCGTCGTTCACATGGGAAACACCGGCAAACGAGCATATTAACATCAAGAATATAACAATACGTACATAAAGATTATATTCAGTGCAAAACACCTACGCTATTATCACCAGCACATTAAAACAACACTCCTTAAAATCCTTGCAATTGTAGCAGGTATTATGATCATACACAGTCATGTGCGTTTTCAATAGGCAGTTTTAGTTGTTGGGGTAAATATAGGTTTTCATCTAAACATAGTAGTGCCATTATTATTGAATACAAATTAAGTAAAAGGCAAAGCTCTCTTTTAGTAGGTAGTGCCGTGGTACAATCTCAAACGCCAAATCGTTTACTTGGCTTTGAGCTAACTGTGTCTTCCTAAGACTCACAAATTGTCTTATACAAGCATAGGTATATATTGGGAAAATGATATATAATTTAATCATATAACATTGATATAACACTATAAAAACAATATCATATGAAATCTCTATTTAGAAATCTCTATTGCAATTTTCCCAGGTTTAGGTAGCATCTTAAGGATTTAAAACGATTGCATGTCCCTGGTAATTCTAACAAAACAATATATGAAGTAAGAACTACGTATTCTCGTCTTGGCCATTTATCACAAATGACAATGAAGTAAATTTCAAAAATGAAAAAAAAATCATAACATGTGTTTTACATATGGGCCTGCTGCTAATCAATGTTCTTTCGCTCAGAAGTCACACTGCTGTCATAACATTGAACATTGTTTTAATTACATTTTGCTTACGATTTTAAATCATACATTTCTTGTTGTGTATTTACAAGATTAGATTGGCATTGGTCAAGTTGTGTTGGACCTCGCGCTGTCTTCCTATATGCATTTTTTTCGTTATGCTTTTGTCAGATAAAACAAACAAGAAATACTCTATAAGTAGCCTAGCCTACTCTGTTAAACATGCGTTTAAAGTTAACCCATACAAATATCACCCATGTGCTACCATTACATATCCTAAATGTAATATTGACAAATGTATATTGTAAGGATACGTCAAAAATTACAAAATTACTCATGTGTATACGTAATGCATCGTGAGGAGGGAGAAATAGATAAATGATTATGCCAGCAATATCGATGAGATCCTTTTTAACTTTCCCTTGTTGACTCATAAAACCGTGGCCATAAAGTTGACGCTCTCTGCCTTCTCTCCTCTCACCGTCTACTATATGGGACCTCTTCTTTCCGTTTTTCTGCCATATAACCATAAATGACCATAAAATCACTCCTTGGTCTCCTCTTTCTCCTTCTCTTCCGCTTCTTTCTCTTCCCCCTCTTCCCCGTCACCGTCCTCGTTGCCCTCCTCCTCGGCCTCAGCCTCGGCATCAGCTTCCGCCTCTCCTCTCTGGCCCGGAAATTTGTCTCTGTTATTTTCTTTTTTCCACTTCATTCGCCGATTTTGAAACCATATCTTGACCTGCCTCTCGGTGAGACTCAGCGCGTGGGACACCTCGATCCGCCGCTTGCGTGTAAGGTAAGGGTTGAAGAGAAACTCCTTCTCCAGTTCCAGAGTTTGGTAGCGACTGTAGGTTTGCCTTCCATTTCGCCTCCCTGGTGCTTAAATTAAATAGTAAATAAGGTTAGCTTGTGTCTTATAAATTTGTTTTAACACATTCTTACAATGCCTAGAAATGTGATAGTTTAAATGAAAAACATAGACGGAACATGTAATAATTAATTTGATGGTATTTCAGGATGAACGAAAAAACAACTCTCAATGAAATACTGTATAGGCCCATAGGGCGATTACTTTGTACAATAAATTAGATATTATTCGTGCAGTAAGATAAAGGGACATACAATAATAGCTATGATGGTTTGTATTTGGGGTCGGTTAAGCTTTGAGCTACATTCCATTGAAATTTGCATGAGCTATAAAGTACAACCTAACATTTACCTTTTCAATGATGTAACAGGTAACTGCGTGCACACACACACACACACACACACACACACACGCACGTACGCACACACACACCACAGACAAGCACACACACACCTCACACACAATGGATACGCGTTCTTTTGCAGATTGTGGAGGGAAGTATATTTAGGCCTAAAACATCACGTAGAATAGTAATGTTAGATGCTTTACAAAGTACCTCATATTTGTTTTAAAAGTCGGTTATGTTAATGTAATAATTTGAACATATTGGTCATAGAATTGTTGGGGCATTCTGGTTAGTAGGTTTCTATTTTATTTAGGATGTACTTAGTTGTACATAAGGTGTAAATGAGATTTGTTTAAACTGGATATCTGTTTTTATTTTGTCATTTCAGATTTTCTCCAGCAAACCACAATCTTTATCACCAAAACCTCCGTCAAGTTAGCCAGCATTGGTTTTTAATTATTACATGAGAACTTTGTTGTTTATAAGAAGCTTATATGTTTATGTTATACCTTAGGAGACTACAGTACTAATGTTGTGTATACTTGCGAGAGCTATAGGTCTAATCCATTTACTTAAATGTATATTTGTTAAACAAAAATGTAATAAATAAATAGATACATCCTCCATTCCTTATTACATATTTTGCTTTTACGCACGTAGGTTACACACGCACAAACACACACACACGCACACGCACACACACACACACACACACACACACATAAATACACACATTTATAGCTATGAAAAAAAAATGAAAAAAAATAATTCTAACCGTGGGGTCTCATCCAAGGAAACATAAGAGTTGGAGACGGATTCTGATTTAAATGGCCTTGTCCTTCTCCGGGGTTAGAGCCGTTAGACGATTTACAGTCTGGGTATTGCGCGAGGCTTGCCTCTTGCTGGGTACCATAAAGCGGTTGTCTCGGAAGAGCTTCATATCCATAAAATGTCGTTGCGTCTCCATGGCAAGCCAGTGCGCAGGGGTTCTGTTGGTATGCAGGGTTGGAGATCCCCGTGGTCCCATGGTGGAAAAAATCCTGGACATGATGGGACGGCTGTTGAAAGCCCGATGCAGCTGCTCCGGGTCCGTAGACCAGCGTGTGGCTTCGGGCAACGCTTTGTGGGAACCTGCAGTCGTAGTAAGTTGGCTCCAGTGATTCACAGCCTTTGTATTTTGAGAAAAGAGGGTTAACAAAATATGAGCTCATTGTTTAGTTTGCATTAAACAACATATGAGTTTTCTTCGTTGTAGAATATCCCCCTTTAGGATTGTGGCAGCCTTTTGTTTAGGTTCCCAGTCGCACACAGCGCAGACTGACAAACCGGAACTAGGTGGAGAAACGCTGCCCCTTTGGACAGTCTCAGGCAGCTCTCTCGCGCTCCAACACTCTTCTCATCGAGTCTCTCTCACTATCTCCTCTTTTTCAGCCTCAAATCCGGCCCATGGCTTCTGCTTTGGATGTGTTGAGGTTCAAGCTGGCTTGCTCCGCCGACACAGTCACAAGCGCTTCTCTTTTCTTTTCTCTTTTTTGTTTGCTTCCCACCCAACTCAACCACCCCCACCACAATCCCCCCTTCCAACACCCATCTTGCAACACCACCCCCACCCCTCCTAATTTTTCCACAAGCGGTTAGCAGGTAGGCTACATACCCCCGTAAGTGGCGACCTGCGCTAACCATTCTATTAGAGTTCAATATGATGCAGATGATGTGAAAATGATCAACCATCAAAATATTGCTGTGGCCATATTAATCTAACACGGTGCTTACATGACACATTGAAGTAAACACATATAGCCTAACGAATACAATAAAACGTCGTTATTCCTAACGTCCTCGTGAGTACCCTCAAGTTATATAGCCATTCATCATATCAACTAAAGGTTTAAATGGGATGCTGTTAGCTGTTAGCCTAGCCTACCATAAATACTTCGCCTTCAAAATAGCACTGCTTGCGGGCCCACTATACTGCCTGCTATTATGACAGGGTAACAAAAAATATAGGCCTATATAACTTTAAAAACGAGTAGGCCAGGCCTAAGGCCTAGAATATACAAAATGCGTACGGCTATTGATAATGGCATACAATAATTCGGCTATAATGGCATCTTTAACAAGATCACAAAAATATCAAAATGTCTAACCCTTGTTGCTCAACATTAGCCTATGCTACGTGTTCATGATTCAGTTATATATAGGTCTAAGCGATGTCCCATGTCCCTAGCGCAATTAAACTATACAGAAGGCTGTGAAGCACCGGTACGCGCAAACATAAACATGGCCTGTTGTGAATACCCAATTCACTGTACTATGAGCAGATGTAGTAAATATGCCACTTGCAGTTAATAACATTTTACATGACATTAGATGTCTCGTTATTTCTGCGTACATATTGCTGGGCTCAATGTTTATTTCAGTTGTGTCTAGTGTAGTTGCAGCAAGGTTTCTCCCTGAATGCGCTCATGTAGGTGTTGTGCTGTTACTGACGATTTTTGCACGTGATCGTAAAATATGAAAGGCACACATTGAAAATGTATAGACTTGTCGTATAGTCTATAAATATGCTGATTGTGGTCTTTATTGCAAATTACCGTCGGGGAAATTTGAGCTGCTGTTACAGACATATTTCAACAACAGAAACACTGAAAATAACTATAAAACATCACTATACTGTTACTAGGCTACTATTATAGCACTGCTTCTGAAGTAGGTCAATAATTGCTAATGATATTATTATTACAATAACTATTGGTCTAGTATTATCATATTATTATTAGGATTTAGTATTCATGTTAGAATTTGTATTAGGGGGTAATTGATTATTGAAGCCTTTAGTGTTATTTGTAAATAAGTTACAATAAATACTTTCTCTATTTGTTCAGTTTACTTGTTTGAAGACAGTTTTCTTCTTACATTGGTTTTCTTCTTACAGTGGTTTAAGTATATAGATAGATAGATAGATAGATAGATAGATAGATAGATAGATAGATAGATAGATAGATAGATAGATAGATAGATAGATAGATAGATAGATAGATAGATAGATAGATAGATAGATAGATAGATAGATAGATAGATAGATAGATAGATAGATAGATAGATAGATAGATATACAATGGTGGCTAATACAGGTTTATTGTCCTCTCCATAGCAAAACCAAACCACTGCCGTAAAAACAGTGGCAAAGAAGTGATTTAAATTGCGCTTAACTTGAACAGTGTGATGTTATTCAATGTTAATCCAAATGTTAATTGAGCATCGATGCTGGTGCAGATGTACAGAATCAATATAATCGATTTGATAGCAGTCGCTAACAGTTTATAATCATGCACAATGAAGCCATAACATCTATATAAACCAGCTTTAGTGTGTTTACAAATATTAGGCTAATAGTCATACAATGTGGAAATGGGACATTTAGGTAAAGGATTGTGCAAATGCAAAATAGACCTATTCTACAAATAACCTACAATTACTAGGATATAACACACAAGCGCATGAAAGGTTCAACGGGCATAATGTATGTCTCCTGTACCCAGTCCTACAAGTGAGATAGTCAATTAAATCACAACATGTGATGAATGACCGAAGCAGCATTCTTTCATCAGTAGACCTACAGGTATAGGCCTAGCCTACTCCCTGTTTTTGCACAGCAGGGAGGCACTAGCAGTACAGGCCCAAAATGTCGGTCAACAGCGTCATCTAGTGTTAAGATCGATCGCCAACATTCAACTGCATGGTTTTATCAAATCGACATATTTCACATTAGGATAAAAATGCAGTTGCAGACAGTGTATTTCACGATCCGTCAAATAAATTACATCGATAGGCTTCCTATATTTAGTGTCGGCTTTTATTTCGGTAGACTCTACCAAAACTATTTGTTGGTTTTCATGAAACTCTCCTGTGGGTTGTCTTCTAACCAGGAAAGTTACATGGACATTGTCCCATGCGAATATGATGCCTTTGGCGTTTCTTTCTTTTTGCGGTCATATAGCCCAGGCCTACTCTAACCTGCTCAGAGAGAGAGCTGCCCTTGGGGGAAGGCAGCAGCATGTTTGCAGTGAGCCCAACAGACAAACTAGCTGTAGAAAGCCCCCTTTGAACGAATCCACCATCACCCACCGTCCCACCATTAAAACCATAAAGTAATTTAGCCCAGACGTCTAGCCAGTTAGTCGGGTTTGCTTTGTTCGTCTGCATTTGAGACAAACAACCGAGTTCCAGCAGGGCTGTAAACTCAGCATTTTTGTCCTGTGGGGAAATGCATTGGATTGGGCTTTGAAATTACAGCATCCTGGATTGGGCTTTGAAATTACAGCATCCTGTCCGTATTGTTCGACACCACAAAAAGGCAATTTAGGCCAAGACCCAGTAAACAAATGCCAGACATGGGAATTTATTTTCACTTTAATTTCGTTACCTTTCAAAATAGGCTCAATGGCTTAACATTTGTTTCTAAATGTAATTAATTTTAGGTATTTAAATATATATATATATATACATATAAGCAAGTTGATTCTTACAGGCCTTAAACTTTTTTCTTCGCTTAACCCACACGTAACGTTATAGGGCCTTATTACATTTAGAAAATGTGCCAAATTGTTAAAGGTTAAGATTTAATAATATCTTAATCAGCAGCTGTTAGTATTCCTGCTTTGAAAAAATATTGCAAGTGACAGAGCTATGATGAAGTTTATTGGTCAAATTTGCATATGAAGTTGTCAACCACATTTCGGTTGTTTGTCTGCCGTTCTTATCACGAAATAAATGTATATTTTGTTTTCCAAAATATGAGGAATGACGGTTTCTAATTTGTTCTATAAAACATGTGACTACTAAATGTTGATTTATATGTCTTGGATGTTTGCAATTAGGCCTAAATGTGGTTTAAATGTGGTTGTTTGTGGGTACTTGTGGTGGCCTAGCGGACTGATAAACTTAAAATGAATGCATTAAAATACCATTTGTATCACAACACCATATAAAACGAGCACACAAAAGTTTCGTTAAATCATATTTAGTTACATCATTGTGGTGTTGGCCTAGTTACAGGCCTACTCGATAAAAGCAACCACTAACTGGCGCACTTGGTAGTCTGCCTAGCCTGGTAATGCTAACAGAAGATTAGGTTCCATCTGCTTCCAATATTCCACGTGTGGGGAAATTGGGTAATTTAATGTTTTAAAGGTGTTTCTCTCCAGATTCACAGAAATCCAGTTTGTGTGTATTTGTGTTGACATCATTAATATAGTGGCTTGGTCTATTTGACGCGCCTCAAATGTGTGCTCTACGTCGCAATATTTTGTTATACATGGGTTTGCATGGGTAGTACTATTTTATGCATATCTACGTCTGTTTTTTTTAGAGACATTGCTTGAAAATAAATACAGAAAACACAAGAGCCTCATGATAATGTTTATATTGGAGTAGGCCTATATTTACACTTTCTATAATGAATGGCACGTGTATATACAATAAAACTAATATGAAATGCACAAATAGGTACAATGAAATGATACGTTACCACATATACATACACAAGACGGGACATACATTTGTTAAGACGGCAGATGTTCTCTTTCTGTACAAAATATGCTAAAACACCTGCATAACATTCACAAGAAACAAACATGTATGAAATATTCGCACGGACATCATAAATGATGGAATGAAAAAATAAAAATAATTCCAGTGTTCCATTCCTTATACATTTGTTCAACATATGTTTAATTAAAATGTCCCTTATGTAAATAAACACATAGGCCTACAGGTATCTACATAAGTGCAGAATGTTTTCTTTCCTTACAAGTGGGTTATTTTAAACCTAGACAAGGAAAGGTGCACGTTGAGAAACAACACATATTTAGCATCAAACATGGAAGGTGGCGTTAATACAAAAACAAATACAACATCCAACACAAAATCCAACATTAAGAAGGGAGCGTCACGTATTTTGGTTTATCTTTGTTGTTGTCCATGGCAATAGTGGTTATTTTATTGTTGTTTTTGTCCATTATCAATGTTGTAACCATTCCTTTATTATTGTTCTTTGTTGCTGTCGGTTTTTTCCTTGTTCATTTTCTTCATCTTCATCCTCCGGTTCTGGAACCAGATTTTGACCTGCCTCTCCGTGAGGTTGAGGACCCTTGCCACCTCGTATCGACGGTCTCTGGTTAGGTACATATTGAATAAAAACTCCTTTTCAAGTTCGAGAGTCTGATATTTTGAATAAGGGCACCGCTTCTTCCTTGTTGAACGCGCGTGAATCCAGCTTGCCACTGGGTTACCTGCAAATCAACACATAACACACAGGTAGCACATTATCATTCAGCAATAATATCAAACTTGAAGCAATGTCACATGATAAGGCCCAATAGCCTTGTCCTTTTGGGTCTCCAACAGCTAGGCTATATCTCAGATGTAGTTGTGGTCCCTCAACTGTATGAGTAATTATAATGCTGTAGGAAACAAACGTAAAATGTATCTTAACTTTACAACATTTAGTGATGCTTTTCCATTTCTTGGACTTCTGAGGAATGACATCGTAAAATACTCAATGCCCATTCGCTTTATAGGACCATAAAAACGGCAAGTGTTTCAAGCCTTTACATGTCAGTGAAAGTCCCGCGAATATGTTGCAAACATTCCTCAACTATTTTTAGGTAATATCTACATTTGGTTTGGAATGGAAAAAGATTATGTAGGATGACAACAGACAACATACACTTACGTTACACTGAGTGTAGTTCCTTGTCATGGTTTCTCTTTGGTGTTTTACCTGGGAGGATCCAGTTTTACTGGATATACTTGACATAGCAACATAATCTCTTTAAAATATAATTGTAGTGTATTTACTAGTAGACTATGGGGGATATAGTGGCGTAGTCTACTAGCATAGTAAAATACTAGCATTGACAGAGTCCCAATTCTTTCGTAAAAGGTATTTGGCAATTAAAACACCAAAACAGATTTGCTGAGATGCAGGTATGTTGCAGAGAGTCCCTGAACTTTACAACGTCCATAGGTTTTTCGAGTAGTCCTATTTTATAACCCGCTCGTCGTTTTATAGCCCAATCCAACTAGCGTGTGTCTCTTTCTAGTTCCTCGAGGTAGCCCCCTAGCAGAGTAGATTCAGTCGATGAAAGAAAGGGGGATGAAAGAACAGATTATGGCAGAGAGACACTATAGCCCTGCTCTAAACCAAATGCAATTAACACATACAGAATCTAATCCAAACTACTCCCATTCCCGGTTTTAAACAAGGGGCTTGAACTTACTCGGGTCTAATTCTGGCTTCTCGTCTTTATGCTTCCTGGAAGCCAAAAACTCGGTCTCGGGAGAAGGGATGTTTGGTTGGGTCTTTTCTCGGATGTCAGCGGTGGTGCAGTATATATAATCCGTGTAGGTGCGTCCGTTGGAGGCGAGGCAGTCACTGGCTCGATGCTCCTGGAAGACGTCGGGCTTCAGCCCATAGTGCCTGGCGTTGGCCGGGTAGCCTGGAAAGGACATGGCCCCCGAGATCGGCTCCAGCCATGACCGCACATACCTTGAGTCCGTTCCTAGATGAGGTTGATGACTGTATGGATGGTAAACCACTGAGGACTGGGAGTGAACAGGGGTCCAAGATGTAGTAAAAACGGATGGTTTAGAGGCAAAGCTGCAGGAGGGATAGTCACCACACTCCGGTACGAGGGACGTCGGACGAGGGCCAGTTGGGTGCGAACTAGAAGCCGAGAATCGAGCCGCAAGAACATCCTCGTTTTCGTGGTTTATCAAGGAATCTACATAATAATTACTTATGGGAACCGTGGCCGACATGTCGATGCTGCCCCTCTCTTTTACATGTATCGGATTATTATTTGGAGTGTATGTGTACTTTTTTTATCTACCCATAGAACAATCAAGACAGGTAATTATTTCTCAAAGCTTCCCCGGCTGCTATTGGCTCCCGAAGCAACACGTGATTATATTTACCCCCACAAAACTTGCACAGTGAATCAATGCGCGAGTTATCCTGGGATAGCGTTACACTAGAAATGGATTATAGAATCATATTCAGATGTTTTTTCCCCTGGATGCATAAGAGGTAAATTCAACAGTATTAAGTTCAAATAGCAGCATAAATGAATAGAATATGTCAAACTAGTCGTAAAACAGACTGGGGTTGGCTAGGTATGAAATCGCAGGCACTATTTGTTGACGTAATCAATCTATGTCTAACGTCTCCGTAGTCCAGTTTTATGCGTGTATAGACTTAGTTCAGTAGTAAAATAGATCATTAAACTCACTCTCTAACACATTAGGCTTTTAATTATTCAGCGTTTTTCATTGTATAACGGTATTTATATTTTTATATGGAGAAAATATAGTCCACTTGATTGTCTTTTAGGAGCAGCCTGCATAAATAATATCGTACAGTCTATCCTACTACCATTGCACCAAAATGTATGTACAGACAACAAATAAGCAGAATTAGGATTCTACAAAATGAAGGTTGGATAAATAGAGGAGGATGGAATTAATACTACGATGCTTGAAACTTTGCCAACTACAGCGGCTATATTCGGCAAGTGTCAGTGCATGTTTTTATGTCCTTCAATAAATTTTTTACGAGGACCATTTGATTGTTCATAAACGTGTCGTTAATAAAACTGCAGTCGAGTTCCTAGCTTAACATAAAACCAACACTGGGCATGTGAGACCAGTCCCATCAAACTGGAACAGTGAGGACAGACTGCAACGACAGGGACTGAGGGACTTACATGCTGCAGAGGAGAGGAGGTATTAGTTCAAGGAAGAATCAGGCTAGAGGCGAAGGCTTGCACTTTCTTGTTTTGTAAGACTAATATGGTATGAGCTGATCTATGATCCGAGAATAATACTTTTTTTGTCATATATGCCTAGAGAAGAAGTCTGAGAATATTCTAGTAGCGAATGCAGCTCAACATAATCAAATCAAATAAACATATTTTGCATACGTTATCGCAGGTGCAGCGAAATGCTTATGTTTCTCCAACAGTGCAGCAATACCTAACTAAACGAGATGTGCATTTGTGTACTCAGAATGTATATTTTCTCATATCAGCCATGTATAGGCCTATCGACAAAAAAAGAATAATGTGTCACATGCTTCATAAACAACAGGTGTAGACTCACTGTGAAAAACTTACTGAAGGGTCATTATGCAGATTTAAAGATCAACAATAGTGACACAAGGACTTTATAAGGTTGATTCAACGGCAATAACGACGATAGACTAGTGGGTAGTTAGTGGATAAGGTTTGACATTGGTGATACATGTTGCAGTTCGTTGTATCCATGCTATGGTAAGATAACATACGTTCATATTAAAAATTTTCAATTTGAGCTTTTATAGTCAACACGAATAACATACCAATAATTCACAATGTTGCAGTCCAAAATTACAAAATAGACATAGCCTATTATCTCAAATGTAGCTATTGAATAGTCGATTTTTATTAGACTCGTCAATGGGACTGTAACGATGGCGCCTTCGACGTCTTATTTTGTAACTTGACAACTGCTAGTGTGAAGTCATTGCGTTGGTGACCTACAATATCAAGGGAGGTCATTCGTTTTTGCTTTAAAATGAAACAATGTATGCAAACGTATACATCTCAAGATGTGATTATTTAATTATATCACTAACTAACGCATTATTTGAACTTCCTGTGATGAAAACATATATATGCTGTACAGCAGTATTCACCAACCGCTGTTGGCGGTAGGTACACCCGATTCAGCTGCCCTGCGTGCCGGGTAGGCAAACTGTTGCCATTTTGAACTATTTCATGTATCTGAAGGCACAAACTCTGCCTTCCCGGTGGGCCCGGAGAGAAAATCAGGTGCACTATAGGCCTTCCTCTGGCCAATCGGGTGGCTCAGATTATCATGTCTGCAGTAACGTAGCAGGCATAAAAGAAAGCTACAGCAAAGTTAATACTGTGAGATTTCAAAACGTTTAAAACCATGACTAGAGAGAGACTGTCAACACTTCGTAATCAACAAATGCGTGTTCTTCCTATTTCCATTTAGGGCTACAAGAAGCACTGCAGCAGTAGGATGAGTAACCATTGAATGAGTAGGACAGTGTAGACATTGGCTTGTGTTGCTGTTATTAAGTCAAATAAATTCAGCAGCTTGGGTCTTTTTTAATAGGAATATTTCACTTTCTCTGTTCATAGGAGTAACAACATGAATTTGTGCATGAGGCAGAAATAATGCGGTGCCACTCGAGTTTTGCCATCAGCTGGAAGACGGTGTCCTTTTTTGGTCAGTGTCAGTGGAGGAAAGGGCGGACTCTCAGTCTGCTGCTCTCTCCCTCCGCTGCCGCTAAGACTGACCAGATTCAGGCCCCGTAAATTAAAATAAATAGCAAATCATTTAAATGTATAGTCGCTCAGCTGTGCCTTGCAAATAATACAGCAACGAATATATTACCGGTAAAGCCTACATCAAATTGTTAAATATAATTTTTAAAAAGGGCCCAAACAACAATGCATTGGCAGGGCAATTCAAGCAAAGCCAATATGAGGCGATAATGTATTGGGTCGATAGTTTACTGCACAAACCTCATCGCTACAGTACTGTTTTTTTGTATAGGCTTACGTTTTTTAAGTCATGTTAAAAAATCTGAGTGGTAGATCTCGGTCTGCATTTTTACTCAGAAAGTGATCTTGACTCAGAAAAGGTTGGTGACCTTAGATTTTGAAGTGCATTTCTTTGTCATGGCTGTTTGGCTCAGATTCAACCATCAAATATATACGCCATTTATTATATTTTTATTTATTTATTTAACATTTTACTAGGCAAGTCAGTTAAGAACAAATTCGTATTTACAATGACGGCCTACCCCGGCCAAACCCGGACGACGCTGGGCCAATTGTGCGCCGCCCTGTGGGACTCCAAATCACGGCCGGATTGTGATACAGCCTGGAAACGAACCAGTGTCTGTAGTGACGCCTCTAGACTGAGATGCAGTGCCTTAGACCGCTGCGCAACTCGGGAGCATAATATGTCTGTAACCTGTAGCAGGTGTAAAACGTACTAATTGTGTGGTACAATATGGCTAGTATGGATGGTGGTGACAAAGGGCGTTGTTTGATTTGCAAAGTTAGGCAATGTCATTTTTAGGTTGTGTTATAACCTGTTCTAAATATTGTGAAGAGTAATCCATATATTCTTATCAATACGATGCACCTACATATCAAGACAGGGAAATATAAAGTATTTTGATCAAATTAAATAGCATAAACCTTGAGCTCGCTAACGTTGAGTATTTTCTCATACAGTTACCATTCAGGCCCGATGAGACCACAAGCCTATTTTAACCCTAGGGGTTTCCCTTGATATCAAACCCATGAAATCCTAAATATAGCGTATCTCTTATAGCCAACGTGATCTTTCATTAAAAGTCTAAAATACATCAATCTGTCGTACTGTTTTTCAAACCAATGCGTAAAGCACGCTCCATAACTTTACGCATGCGCTATTTTGCTATGGCGACATTATTATTGACCAAAAAAATAAACAAAAAGTTGACCGGTATGTTGCAGAGAAACTAAACTAACTATTCGCAATAATATTTACTAATATATATACAGTTGAAGTTTTTTACAATGCCTGACATTTAATCCTAGTAAAAATTCCCTGTCTTAGGTCAGTTAGGATCACCACTATTTTAAGAATGTGAAATGTCAGAAAAATAGTAGAGAGAATTATTTATTTCAGTTTTTATTTCTTTACATACACTCAATTAGTAGTTCGTAGGATTGCCTTTAAGTTGTTTAACTTGGGTCACACATTTCGGGTAGCCTTCCACAAGCTTCCCACAAAAAGTTGGGTGAATTTCGGCCCATTTCTCCTGACAGAACTGGTGTAAAGTTTGTAGGCCTCCTTTCTTTCAGTTCTGCCCTCAAATGTTCTATAGGATTGAGGTCAGGGCTTTGTGATGGTCACTCCAATACCTTGACTTTATTGTCCTTAAGCCATTTTGCCACAACTTTGGAAGTATGCTTGGGATCATTGTCCATTTGGAAGTCCCATTTGCGACCAAGCTTTAACTTTCTGACTGATGTCTTGAAATGTTGCTTCAATATATCCACAATTTTCCTTCCTCATGATGCCATCTATTTTGTGAAGTGCACCAGGTTGGGATGGTGTTATTCAGCTTGCAATCCTCGCCCCTTTTCCTCCAAACATAACAATGGTCATTATGGACAAACAGTTCTATTTTTGTTTCATCAGACCAGAGGACATTTCTCCAAAAAGTAAGACCTTTGTCCCCATGAGCAGTTGCAAACCGTAGTCTGGCTTTTTTATGGCGGTTTTGGAACAGTGGCTTCTTCCTTGCTGAGCGGCCTTTCAGGTTATGTCGATATAGGACTCGTTTTACTGTGGATATAGATACTTTTGTACCTGTTTCCTCCAGCATCTTCACAAGGTCCTTTGCTGTTGTTCTGGGATTGATTTGAACTTTTCGCACCAAAGTACGTTCATCTCTAGGAGACAGAACGCGTCTCCTTCCTGAGGGGTATGATAGCTGCGTGGTCCCATGGTGTTTATACTTGCGTACTATTGTTTGTACAGATGAATGTGGTACCTTCAGGCATTTGGAAATTGCTCCCAAGGATGAACCAGACTTGTGGAGGTCTACCATTTTTTTTATGAGGTCTTGGCTGATTTCTTTAGATTTTCCCATGATGTCGAGCAAAGAAGCACTGAGTTTGAAGGTAGGCCTTAAAATACATCCACAGGTAGACCTCCAACTGACTCAAATTATGTTAATTAGCCTATCAGAAGCTTCTAAAGCCATGACATCATTTTCTGGAATTTTCCAAGCTGTTTAAAGGCACAGTCAACTTAGTGTATGTATTCTGACCCACTGGAATTGTGATATAGTGAATTATAAGTGAAATAATCTGTCTGTAAACAATTGTTTGAAGAATTACTTGTGTCATGCACAAAGTAGACCGTAACCGACTTGCCAAAACTATAGTTTGTTAACATGAAATTAGTTTTAATGACTTCAACCTAAGTGTATGTAAACTTCCGATTTCAACTGTGTGCATTTAGGAGCAGATCAGTTATATTAAAGGTCTTCCTGTTACAGCCTTGGAAGAGGTTAGGCTATTGTTTAGTGATTTAATTTACAATTTATTTAAAGGGATACTTTGGGATTTTGACAATGAGACCCTTTATATTCTTCCCCAGAGTCAGATGAACTCGTGGATACCACTTTTATGTCTCTGTGTCCAGCATGAAGGAAGTTAAGAGGTAGTTTTGCAAGCCAATGCTAACTAGCGTTAGCGCAATGACTGGAAGTCTATGGGTATCTGCTAGCATGCTAGTAGATACCCATGGAGCTAGTAGATCCCCATAGACTATATGCACTTATGTCTAAGACACAGAGAGTGTTTGAGTCTTGTTTAGTATTGTTAGTCATATATGACATTAATCTACCGATATTAGTCTTGGAATTGCTTATTGAAAGGAACATTCAAATGACAAATGTGATTATATCTGAAGAAAAAAAGTAATTTGGGCATGTTTAAATCCCTTATTTTTGTAATTACTTTGCTGTCTTGTTATTGATATTTGAATGTATTTATTGTCCTAATGATTATGGATAATAAAATAAAATATCCAATGTATGTATCCTGGTTTTTCATCATATTTTGTGGATGACTAGGCTTATTTCCTTTTCTGTTATTGACCATACTTTGAATTCTCTGATAACTTCAGGCTACTAGCCTATTAGCGTGTTGCCTATGTCATGACAGCCTATGTCATGCCTTGATATGGTGCTATATGAAGGCCTACGGATAGAATAAGTTACGCCATGATGCAACTCCTAATTGGAAAGCCTCAAATAGGATTACTGTTCATATTATGATAAGCTAGAGCGAGCAATATGCTATACGTATGCTGCGCGACCCAAATGCGCTCTTTCGCACGTCACCATGGTCCTTTTTATTTGTTCTGGTTAAATCAAAACAGTCTAACTAAATAGCCACATTTCCGATATTTTCTCCATAGCCTACTTTATCATCCCTAACAACGTTATTCTATAAAATTCCACAAATATTTTACATTTATCTTGAACATTCAATGTTAGGAAATGCTATAAAATGATGTATTTACAAAGACTATCAACTTGTGGTTTGATATTTGTCTAGAGCAATGGCATTGGAATTCATTGTCCAAACACGGTAAATTAGTTAGGGCGAGGGCTGCAGTAGATGAAAGGGTGCAGACTGTCACCGTAGACAACAACGGCGTCCAAAGGTGCTCTCCTCTCAGTGCAGAGGTCAGACTGCAAAATATTGTCAGCAGTTGGATTCCCAATTCTTCATTCAGAAATGCTACAAGAGACCCTTATTAAAAATCCATGTTTTTTTCCCGACATCCTTTTTCCGTCAATCAATAACTTGTCCGAAGGTAATGTTTAGCTAGTATATCCAAAACACAAGGCTACTATTTTGTATACATAGGCCTACTAGCTAGCCTACATAATAAAGACCTTAAGTTGGTGATATAATTTCCAATAAATACGAAGAGAAACAGTAAAAAAGTCCCTTTCAGCATTGTTAGTAGGCCTACTTTGCGCACTAATATGTTTAAACGTGTATCAAAATAATCCGAATCAATAGAACCATGTTTAATTTGAAATGTGATTAGATATAGGACAATTCCTAAATCATTTGGCAAGTGTAAACGTCTTAAGATCATATGGATCAAGGTCATTGTTGGAAACTATGATGGCAAATGTGTGGAACTAAAATAATATACAAATCAGGAAAATAGTATACTGGCAAAATTGTCATTCAGATAAATAACAGAAACGTAATACCTTCCAAAATACATTCCCTGAAGCCCTTCATGACTAAAAGCTTATAAAGCGTTAAAACACGGCAGTTAATTTCATTGGTTAATTAACAATAAACCCAGACCACTAGTAGAACAGCCAAGCGCTTCTTTCCGTGTCAGATCACAGAAGATAGATAGAATGGAAGTTTAAAGGCCCAGTGCACTCAAAAACGTGATTGTCCTGTGTTTTACATATATTTCCACAGTATGAGGTTGGAATAATACTGTGACATTGTGAAAATTATGATAATGGCCTTTTAGTGTAAGAGCTGTTTGAAAAGACCAAGATAAATTTCAGTATTTTTTGGTGGGATGGAGTTTTGGCCTTCCACGGTGACATCACTATGCACAAATGAGTTAATTGACCAACAAGAAAGAGAGTTCCAAACGTCTATGCCAATAAGAGCACATTTTCAGTTTTCCTCTTCCCACACACCAATCCTAGACAGTCCTAGCTGAATTGTTGCTTGAGAAATTGCCCTTAGCTAGGAAGCTATTTTTGTTTCTTTTTGACCATTTTAATTGAAAACAATCACAGTAAGAAGCTAAATTGCTACCCAGAAATGATTTGATATTGAGATAAAAAACGGCTGCTTTGGAACTTTAAGGGCCTTTACGCAATAACATAATGACATTGCTCATCCTAATATTTATTTATTTATTAAAGGCATTATTTTACATTTAGATCTGTGTGCATTGTTGTCAATTGTTAGATATACTGCACTGTTGGAGGTAGAAACAAGGGCATTTCGCTACACCCGCAACAACTGCTAAATATGTGTATGCGAAAAAAAACTAGCACATTCTGAAGAATTATATATTTTACAAACTGCTAATATTAACAATATTTCATTTTTTTCTGATGTAATCAATGTGCTTGCTCTGCGTGCCTGCTTGTAGTTTAAGGAATGGGTTTCGGTTGATCCATATTGCAATTGAACATTTTACACAGGCAAAGGCATAGCCCTAATTTAACCTTTTACTGCAGTGGGCTATATCAGGGTCACACAGAGTGTTTCTTGGCAGTCTTAAACTAATCTACTTTGAAATATAAGTATACACCTCACACACATGTATTCCATTTTGAGTTTGCATTCCAATATTACACTATTCATATTACAATATTATACATCACAGAAGACTGAAATATAACAAAACCGTTAACATAGAAATACCGGATTTTCGGCGGCTTTTAAAAAATAAGGCGTTTCTTTAAAATTAATTATGAAATTATGAAAAGTATTGCCTGTAGTGCCTGTATAGTGTATTAACTCCTCATAAGTCTGATGCTATACGACAATTCAGAAAATCAACAACGCATGGACCATCACACAACTATCAGTGCTAGCCGCTCTCGCGCGACAGTTTCATGATTATCCAGCCTTATATCGGGAAGCATTAGGCCTACACATACCCAGACACCCGGATGGTTGTGACAATGATTTAGACTTTATTAATAGTAAACAACTAGAACTTCCCTAGCCACTCACAGACAGAGATACAGGCCTACTGGACTGAGTTATGTGACAACTACATCCATTATTGTCTTCTCTCGTGCTCCACCTGTTTTAGAATGTCAAATGGGTTGTTCAAATGCCATTGTGCAGTTTCTGACAGCATATTATTTGCTATTGCAATTGCAATTAATATGAGAAGGGATAACTGGTCTACAAAAGAGGCAACATTATTATCCATTTAAAGTGGAACATTATATAAAAAAAAGTGGCTACATGTTCGTGAGTAATTGCTGTGCACTACTGCGAATTACGCACGGTCTTAGTGTGTAAGAAATGTGTGTTTCCTGTGCCATTTGGAGTTCTGTAAACTCTTTGTCAGTGATGCATTCCAGGGGGAGACGCCTATTCACTAAACTGAATGAAAATGACTTTGGATTCCAGACTCTCTGCTAGTTGCACTTACTGCTGTGAGGAGGAGGGGGGGGGGGGGGGGTTGAGAAAACAACAAGACAAAATCGCGAAAGAAAATATAAACACATGCTCTCCCATTGGAAGAGAGGGGACTTTGACTGTGCCATATGAACAAATGTTGTTGGCTAAACATGAAATCATTTAAACATGAAACCATTTTGTTGTGTAGTATGAACACACCACACAGTTGATTTTCCAAGTAAAATGGATAATACATGTTTCTTGGCCACGTCTTGTCATTTGGGTCATGTGAATGATTACCACAAGCATTTCAAATGAAATTAAATCAAAAAATGCCAATGCTGATAACTTTACATAACCTAGTTTGCTACATGAATACACTTGCAAAATACAAATAGGAACATGACATAATACATACAGAAATAGTATGTAATATATCCAAAAATAGTTTTTTTTTTATTCGACACTTCTTCCTCTAGACGCATTAAGTCCAGTCTAGAACCTAGATTAGTTTCTTGGATCAGAATACGTTTTGTCATTTGAGAAAGTTTAGGAAACGGAAACAATGAACGAAAATGTCATGGTAAATATATTATGATGATGGAGTCATTTCCCCTTGATTTGATCAGGTTGCAAATGTTATAGGTTAGCAAAACCACGGGGATATTCAAAGGTCCATTCAGTTAGCCCAATCACACACACAGTGCCACAATCAGAAAAATACTGGACTATGTGTACCAAAATAACTTCTATACAGAAAAACATTGAATAGCCCACATGAATACAACAGACATTATTTATAGCTTTAAGATCAATATCATTGTATACATTTTAGGGAAAAGTTATGTTCTGTTCATTATTTGGAAATGTAGCTAACTGGCCTAATATCCATGTGATCTTCAGATGGTGGCTGAACAAGGTTAGCCTATAAAGAATATACCCATTATATCATGGTCCAAAAACCAAAACCCAAACAAAACCAAAATCAGTGGAAACCTAACCAAAAACCACTAACAAAATGAAAAGGCAACAATAGCGGTCTAAAGTCTAACCCATGTTTACAACCCATTATCCATCTGAGAAGCTAAAGTACTTTTTACAGCCCGCCACAAACAAGAGAGCCGTGGAGAAAAAGTCTCCGTCCCGGCTATTACAGCTCCAGTTCATTTACAATGCCATTTGCGATGACTTCAGTCAGAGCCTAGGGTGTAATTTAACGGAAAGTGTCGCCCTTGATGAAGACGAACTGACGTAATCAAGGCAGTTTTTTGTTGCCGAGCCAGGAAGCGAATCCCAACAACATGAAACTACCTAAACCACGCTTCAGTTGCGCGAGACGTGGTGTTCCACCAGGAAGGGCAACAAATCAAACAGCAAAAAACATTCAATGCCAAGTAAGGATTTTATTGTCTGTCTACAATAACATAGCTATTAACTGAATTTTATTATTGTCACTGTCATGCTATCCTAAATAGGCTTATCGTGTAAAATATTGAACAAATAAGGACATTAAAACAGCTTATAATAATAATACATGGGGTCTAAAAAGTCTCAACTAATAAACGGGAAAGCTCGTTAGACATAATGCTGAAGAACATCAGAATATGTCATAAACTGTTCTAACGTCTCCAGAAATCGCAACCGTGTAGACAGAATAGACAAGACCAGTAGCAGCAATAACAAGAGCTGTCTAAAATCAATGGCAGACCAATCGGCAGACATATATAGGCTACTCATGTCCAAATCACAGCAGAAAAAATATCTATTTGTGTCCTACCTTGAATTTCCTCACACATACTCTGTCGTGGTGATCCTCATTTATTAATGCTGTCCTTGTTGTCGTTGTTATTGTTGTTGTTTATCATCCACCCGTTTCCATTCTTGCTGAGATAACCGTGCAGTATCCTCAATGGAAGGCAGTCTGCCTCCGTAGCAGAGCGAGCCCGTCGAGCGCGTTCGTTCTATCCAGTAGGCATAGCAGACCCTCTCCACTGTGTGGAATAGCATCTCCCTCCTCTCCTCCACACACCTTCAAAACGATGCATCTTAACTGCAGCAGCCAGCTAGCACATTATATTTGCAGATCATAAAATCCACCCCTAGCCCGCGCTTCTACCACGAGACGATCCTGACGTTAGAATTTTATGACCTTGACTTACTGTGCTCACCTGGATAATATTTAAATTAACGTAATGGTCCCTCTTCTATTAAAACGGCCATGATCTTCCCAATCTCTCTTATCCGCAGCCTCTCTCTCCTTCCCTCTCTTTCTCTCTCTCTCTCTTAACAGAGTGCCAAAGTGACAATTACGGGAAGGACAACTATATTTTATATAGGAATAATTAACGGGACTAATATGACGCGAGCAACGATGTGGATGCAAAACGTACAGTGCACACATAGCAAAAGCAACAAAAAAAATCAAGACAACAAGATGAAGCTACGGAGTAAGGGGACATTCCTCAAGGACAAACAAAACAAAGTCTGTTTTCATTCCAGCAATTCTAAGCTGCTTGAGTGTTGGTGTTCATTACAGGCTTTCACCTTTGCTTTATATGACAAGGGTAACGGCACCACTATTTAATGTTCATGTGTTGAAAGGCAAACTCAAGTGCGGAAGTCCTTCCTTCATAAAGTAATGTACTCTTGGGCGTCGTTGAAATGTTGTCCTTGTATGACGGAACACTGTGTGTGTGTGTGTGTGTGTGTTCGTGTGTGTGTGTGTGTGTGTGTGTGTGTGTAAATGGAAGGGTTTTATAGATAATATAACTTCAGGTGAAGTTGTAGGTCGCCATAAGATGATCCCGACCACGACTTTCACTACTGAGTTTCTTGAGCTTCATCCTTCGGTTCTGGAACCAGATTTTGACCTGTCTATCGGTCAGATCGATACTCTTACTGATCTCCAGGCGGCGCTCGCGAGACAGATACATGTTAAACAAGAACTCCTTTTCCAGCTCGAGCGTCTGATGCTTTGTGTACGGGCATCTCTTCTTCCTTCCACTTTTGGCTTTTAACCAGTTTCCTGGAACATTTTCCAATGTAAAATCATCTGTAGACATAAAAACATGGACAACGTGAGCATAGGTCTACTGAAGGCCTTCTTCCATGTTCAAGACAGACTATATCAGGCCTACTGCATTCCAACGGGTCTGTATCAGGTCTGCACTGCCGCACCGCAATGTCTGGACTGTCTCTGCCAATCTTTATCTCAAATGCACATTCAAGTTCTTGAGCTTGAATCAAATGTCCACCCCTCTATAAATACATGGGGTCAATATGCATCTATTTTTGTCGACTTTCTTGGAACGCTTTGAACGAAAATGCAGACTTTCAATTGAAACTTAATGTAGGCCTATTCATTTTGAAGGAATTCTACATCAGGCTGTCCCTGTGCTATTGGCCTACAGGCACTATACAAGGCCAGCCACAATATAGCCTATGTGGGTTTTTTATTTATATTTATTTAACCTTTATTTAACTAGGTAAGTCATTTAAGAACTAATTCTTATTTACAATGACGAATAATATAGGCATAATGGTTCGATAATATCAAACTGTAGGCTACATTGTGGCGGTTTAAAATAACCCTTTGTGTGACGCATTTGGCCTACAAATAGCTCTACCACAAGATATGTAGCCTACACTGTTTATAATGCAAACGATGGATATTTTAAAAAAAAATAAATTAACTAAACATTGTTTTTATTCAAGTTGGCTTACTTGTAATTTTTATTTTTTGGTCAACTGGAATTGTAGGGGGACTATAATGCTGGTTGTATCTTAATAGTTATTTGGTTGCATCTTAGTTGTATAATAATAATAATGATAATAATAACAATACATTGAACATTCGTTAATAATATATATATATATATATATATATATATATATATTCACCATTTTTATTTATTTGCATAGGTTATCTATCCACCATAATAATTAAAATGCAGTTTAATCAAGTAAGGAAACTAGTATTAACTATCCATCTTTATGGATGTTATTTTAGTCTAAAAAGTATATCGTATGTGTTTTACCAAACACCGGAATTATGGAAATTGAGGCGTGTGTCTGTCTGTCTGGTCTATATGTTTTACGGTGCACGCGCGTTATGCGTTGAGTGTGTGAGCTTGTTTATTTCAATGATAACTGCCCATCTCACGTTGGCACATAAATATAATGGTGATAAATGCCGTCGCCACAGTAACCCCTGCTAGTCCAGACAGTTAAATGCCTGTTCAGAATGTCTCCGATATATACATAGCGTAGATATACAGTAGCAAACCAACAACATACAAACCCACATACTGAATTACATGCTTAGCTCGTGCATTCAGAGGAGATTTTAGTATGCTCTCTAGCAGAGGCTTTATTGTGGGATTTTAAGTACATTGCACTGTGTGTGTGTATGCATGTGTGTTTGTGTGTGTGAGAGAGAGCAGGAGAGAGAGAGAGGAAGAGAAAGAGAGAGCTGGGGGGGGGGGGGGGGGTTGGATTACCTTTCAATTCGTCAGAGTTATCAGAACAACTGTCAGTCTTTGCACTCTCTTCTTTCTTGCGCTTTCGCTGTTCTCCCTCTTTGATGCACATTCCCTCTTCGATGCACACGTTAACCGTTGATTCTTTTGGTGATTCGACAGAAGTCGTCACCGGGGCCAAAGAAACAAAGCCTGTCCCGAACTGCTCCTCTCGCTGTCCCCTGCTCTCTCCGGGGTACACCGGACTTACTCCTCCATAACATTCGGACGCCTCCGAGACAGCGGGTTGGTCCGTCTGGCTGTTGCTATTGTTCCCAAGCCGAATGTAAGTAGCCGACTCTGTAGTGTCCGTATTAGCCCTGCTGCTACTGTCACTCTGATACAGACAACAGAACGCCTCCTCTTTGACGTTGTCGGTTGGAAACGAACACGGTTGTAAACTGGACTGGGCAACAGGTTGCTCGTCACTGTTAGTTTTAGAAGCTGAGGTCCAAGTGCCCAGTTGGGATGACAGGTAAAGCGCATCTTGGTAGGAGCCGAGAGGGTGGCTACTCGGAGAAACCTCGTCTTTTTTGGAGAGGGGCGATCCAACTACTCCAAAATGTCTCATCATTGAGCATCCATACTCAGATACAGCCGAGTGGATGTACATTCCTGGGTTGCTGCTGGAGTAGCCCTCGCCTCTATAGGAAGATGACGATCCTCCCGTCAAAGAATCCATCAGGAAATGACCGGCAGCCATGTTATCCTGACATGACATTATTTGTATTGTTGGTGTTGTTGGTCTCTTTTGTGTTCCTGTGATAAAGATTTTCTCGAGGAGAATAAGGACAGTAGGACACTGACAACTTTTGGGAGCCAAAAATATCAGCAACATAATTATGGATTCCTGGTGCGCCATGTCATGTGATTTTCAGACCAATAGCGGTGTGGAAGTGGCCTTGATGCTCCAGACTACGGTGACGTCAGTGCGGTCAAGTTGTTAAGCAAAGGGACTTTTGCACGGTATAATGGCGCCATCTAGCGGAGAGATTTAGTAAAAGAAAGCCTCGGGAGGATCGAACAAAGGGGTAGTGAAAATATTTTTCAGTTACGTGCGTAAAGCCAAAATGAAATATAGTTAAATTAGTAATCGTTAAGATAGGCTAACATAAAAACAAGACAGAGTAAATAATTCGATAAAAATGATTATTTCTTGAAGTCGCTGCAATGCCACTATAGGAAAGCCCCTTTTGCTATTCGTCAATACATTGAGATAATCCAATGGACGTACATATTATCAGCACCACTCTCGGGAAGGCCTAGGCTTGTTAGGCATACTGATTTTCATAAGAGCTAGACTTTGCATTAGCTTAACCTATACAATTGAATCACTATAGCAAGTCGTTGTGGCGCTAGCAGTTGCACAATAAAGCTTGTTTAATTCAAATCTATTTGAAAGATTAAATAATGTGAGTATTCCAAAGCGTATTATTGTCTTTAATTATTTTAGCAGCCCTGTTTTTCTAGAGTATTTTACGGTGGGGCTATTCCTTGTATTTATAGTCCTAGTAACGCCTAGAACTATGTGTTTTTATTTTATTTTTAAAGCTCCACCAGTGTTGATGTATTATTATTTGTTATATCACCAAAAGCTAGAACATTAAATTAGATATGGTAAATTCTTTACATTGAAAAGTATATGAAGGATTAATATCATTCTGGTCTTTTCTATTCCAACTCGTTTGCAATTCGTGCCTAATATTTAATTTATATAAATATAGGCGTCATTTCAAATTGACGGAGAAATATAGAAATTTACTCCACGAGTAAATTTTTTATTGAAGAGAAAATTACTAGCCGTTTTTTTGGCAAATAAATTTAGTACTAACTGAAGCTTTGACTCAGACATTTTTAAATCCACGACGAAATATATACTATATTTTATATCCATTCTTAGAAAAAAAGGTTCTGGATAGAACCAAAAAGGGTTCTATGCTTCCTTCATATATGGCACCCCTTAAGGTTCTATATAGAAACAATTTTAGTTCAGTGAAGAAGAACCCCTGGGGTTCTGATCAAAGAACCATACAAAAGGGTTATATATAGAACCTTTAGGGATGCCATATATGAAGCAAGCATTAGAACCCTTTTTGGTTCTATCCAGAACCTTTTTTTCTATGTTGGGTACGTACTATAGTTTCCCCATGAAAATAACGTTCTAGCATTTAAAACGTTGCAAAAGTATAATATTGCTTTCCATTAAGGACTTCATATTTTCTGATATTGATAAGCCAAGGCGAAAATAACATTTTATTTTTCAATTCATATTTTTTGTATGCTTATTCATATATTGTTTTGAAGTTAAAATGTACGAGGACGAGTCAACAAAATGTCTATATGCAGGACGGTTTAGCAAGTTGATACGTTATTGTGTTTCCCTGTTTTGAAATACCTTCACAGTGTGTGTCAACCCCAGAATCCAAAACACGCGCATAGTTTTTTCATCCAAAGGCCCATGAAAATGCCTATCCATAAGGCGTATGTCTATGGTTTTTGTTGTTTTTATACTCAAATACATATGCTCAACACGATTGATATTCTGATTACTAAAGTAATACAATGACATCGACAAACAGTAGGTTACGAGGTTTAGCAACTACTGCCAAAAACAATGCAGGGCCCCTTAAAACGCGTGTTGTTATTGCTGTGTGTTGGCTATGCCGCGTTATAATGAAAGAGGCAATACAACCTCTTTTTTTCATTTAATTTCATCACGAGAAATTATAAGTAAGGATTATAAGACTTGCACGTCTTGTATTTTAAACTGATGCAAAAATGTACCAATGGTTACTAGGCCTATATGTCACTTGAATTGGAACAGAGAAGGAAACTTCGAGGTTATTGTTTAAGTCTAGCCAATAGGCCCACAACTCATTTTGTTCTTTGAGTCAAATTCAGAAAACATCAGAGCAATTTGAGTTGCATTGCAAAAAGTAAAAACAAGCCGTATGAAAAAGGTATAAGCATATTGACAATTAGAGACGCATTGATTAATTTCGAAGCTAATCATTAATAGTCTAGCTAATAGCCTAACAGCAATTCATGTAAATGATTAATGTATATGTGGATTGAATGGTGTGATGCCATGGCCATTTCCACCTAAAATAAATAATATTAGCTAAATGCTAAATGCGTAATTGTAAACAATTTCTTGTTTACAATTACGGCCTACCCCGGCTTCCCCTAACCCGGACCCGGACGACGCTGGGCCAATTGTGCACCGCCCTATGGGACTCTCGATCACGGCCGGTTGTGGTACAGCCCGGGCTATGGCCTAGTTCAAATAGGTAGATTAGGCTAATACATAAAAGCCATGGAGAATGCAGGGATTTCTCTACCAACCACTAAAATCTAGAAGTAATACCAGACTGTTTTGATTGGTTTCCTCACCTGTTCATAATTTCATCATCTTGTTAGAAATAGAATCCATGGCTCTATTCAATCAGATCCGCTTTAGCCAACATCTGCATAGCAGTTGTTTTGGCGGGAGTCCGAGGAGGAACTGCGGTAGAGCTGTCAAATCCACAAGTTCGAACACTGGAACGTGAGATGTAATCCACAGATAGATTAGGATGATTGAAATCCACATTATTTTGTTTAACGATTTTCAATCTAATCCAAGTGGGGTGGGTGTGGCTGCGTGACAATGATCACAAGAGCAGCTGCTCACTGATTGGACAGCTCCAACGCAGTTACACCTCCAAAACCACCAAAACATCTGCTATGCTGGTGGCTTGATCTGATTGAATCTAGGCGTCACAGTCTTCCACTCTAAAAGCTATAGCCATTCAATTTGAGCACACATTTTGTAAACCTATATGATATTTTGTATTCATATGTCAAAGAATATGTTAACAATCTCTATCAAAAAAATGTACAATAAAAAGTATGTTTTTGTCCATGCCTGCTCTTCAATGGCATGTAGCCTGTAGGTTGAACGTTAGTTTTTTGTGTCTTGATTTTGTTCTGAACATTACCCACACATAAGCAACTACACGTAGAGCAATGTTGAATTTAGTGCACCAACTTAATATAATTGTACCCATCTATGGAATAAAAGGGATATCATATTTATAATCTTACAATTTCCATTATCACCACTTTTCTTGTTTTCACATGTAACGTACACGGAACCTGTTGTATGGCTATAGAGATAGAGGACTCATTGTTGTACCTGTGCCATTAAAGCACCTGTGACAGCATGAGCAGTGCCATCACCATTTTGAAGTAGACCATTTTCTTCTTCACTATTGTCTTACCCCTCCTGATTACCCGGTTGGACATGCCTCCAACAGGGAGCCCATGCTGATATGGCCTTTTGGCCACTAGAGGACTCTATCATTCTCTATGGGTATTCCTCTCAATTGGGTTTTTATTGTTTTGCGATAGAGATATAATGTTAAATGCTGCTGTAGTGTCCCCTTTGGAAGGCAAATGCTTCATATTTGGCACCCCATAGATGGGTATTCTTTGACAGTTGTCAAATGAAACCAGCATCCTGAAATCAGTATATTCATATGTGTAATATCCATGCGTCATAACCTTGAGTGAAAATGTCGAATGCATGTTTGTGAGTGTACCTTTCTCTATCTACTTATGTCTTACCTATGTAGGTTATGTATGCCTTTTTTGTCCCTATTTTTAATGGGAGGGTTATGTATGTTTGAGGTGGTGAATTGTGTCGATTGGAGTGCCTAGAATGTGTACTTGTCAGTGAAATAAACGGACATATTTGGTCAGAAACGGTTCATGTCTAGGTGTTAATGTTTTGTTGTGTCGTTTTTTATTTTGAATGTTATTTTTTGCACATATGGATGTTTTACGCACTTATGTATAGGCCTACTTATGAGCACACCGCACATACACGTAGGACATGTTTCATTTGTTTATGGGTTAAATTAAATATACCTGTATCATGTCCTTTCCATTCGTTTTATTACTAAATAGTTGTTAATTTGTATTTAGTGTAAACTATACCGTTTTGCCTTCAACGCCCATCCCTTTGCCATGTTGTGCAGATGGAGACGGAGAGACGCCAAAACTAGTTTGCCTTGCAGGTCACCATGAAATATCTTTCCAATTTGATGTAACGAGGTTGAGCTCCTTGCAAGCAGACGTCCACACCCTGTGAATGTGGGAATCTATGGTTGAGGCATGTAGCTTCTTAAAGACAATTATAAATCAAAGGTGGCAATCGGAAAGCATACATCGATATTATATTACATTCCAACATGGTCACGATCACACAAGGGACCGCAGTTTCTTCGACTTAAGCTTCAGTATATCTTATAGCTTTGGGCTTTCATCACATCTAGAGGGATGGCGCATGCATATTGGAAATCACTACGGCGGGAACTCATTGCAAATATTCAAATGAGTGTTGGTCCTTTTACATGTTTGATGTAATCTACTTTTGGTTGCAAGCGCCCGTTCATTTGTTTATGCAAGAGGATAAATCTTGAGTAAGTTATCTCCCTTCACCTAAGAACTCATTGCATAATTATTCTCCAAATCTAGGCCTATTTAAACACTTTTTTATTTAAAATGATGGCCTTCATCGGTCAACGCAGGGGCAATTCTGAGCCTCCCTACAGTCTGGATTCGAACCAAGTTGTCTGTCATGACGCCTCTAGCTCTGAGATGCAGTGTCTTAGACCACTGGGCCACTTGGGAGCCCCTACAACAAGCTACTCTCTTTAGAACTTGATAGAGAGGGCTTGTGCTTTCAAAATACCGCGCTCCTATTATAAACCACGTTCACGAACTAATTTGGGAGACACTGGTATTATTGTACATACTTTTACATAACGTCTGTGGAAAACAATAGCATGATACATTTGATAACCATCGCATGTGAGACAAGGCTCCTGTGTAATGGTAGAACATTATTATTGAGCATTCCCCTTTAATCTGACACACACGAAAGTGCTGACATAGCAGCTGACTAAAATGTGGAGGAAATTATTGAGCACAAACATAATTTCAAGCAATTCAGCAACGACACGTAATTTTGAGAGTTTATTTATCCTTTCGAACTGAAAACATGTTAGGACAAAATAAAGGAATGTTAAGAACATCAACAAAATTAAATAGGCATTCAGTACTCACAAAACACATGAGCCATAACAATGACACATACGTGGAGTCAAAAACACTATTTGTTAAGTTAGTTACTTTTCAACCTTATTGAATCACCAGCCATCTATTTGTTCTCACAAAATGCTATTCTTCAGACCGTCTCATTGAATTCGGCTGTGACAGACCCGCCATTTTCCTTCCTAAAAGCCAAGCGCGCAACGGGATCAGCTCAACTGAACCAACCGCCGGCTGCATTGTATCCTCTCTCAGGATCAATCACGATTACCACATTAAAACTATAAGACAACCAAAACAAAATAAAATGTAATTCAATATCGAAGATCCCATGTAGGTCTACATTTTATCAAAATAATAACTTGATGTTTCCAGTGTACTATAACTTTCTAAAGCCTATTGAAGGATAGGAAACAAAACATTGCTCTCCCATTGTGCGACCAACACATTCCGGGGTGAATTCTGCCCCCCTGGGGTTGATAGGCAGCAGTTTGAGGAACCTCAAGCCTCTGCAATTAGAGGACGGTGACGATATGTGGCAAGGAAATCCAACAAATGATCGACGTCATCGTCCCAGGGCCAAGGTTGGTGGGTGTGACAAGAGAAGACTTCTAGCCTTGATCTCTGCCTGCTAACATCTCCCTCCTCCTCCCCTGTCACAACCGACGTCCCCCTGTTCCGCCTTCAGCTTCAGTCTGGAGGGAGACTGTGTAGTGTGTCACATAGAACAAACAAACACACACATACAAAGAGAGAGATAGCGAGATACTAGAATAGAATAGAATGGAATTCTGCATCCTCCACAAAGAAGAACATGACCCAAATGCATTATCTATACATTATTTTCCATAAGAAACGGTGGAAATATAAATAAGTATTAATGCTCATGCCAACGTGTTATAAAACTTCTCATGCGTGAAAACGTATACATTTTACTGGGACAATAAAGTGTATTTACTGGGCATGCTAAAGCTGGCAAAGTTACCTGCTGTAGTTTAATGGCAGGGGTCAAAGTTGGACTTTCTACACATTCCTTTTCCGTTCCCACTCACTCCCATTGGTCGATTCCCTTCCTGCACACATTTCCGGGCTAAAGGGGCTCCTTGATTCCACTTTATTGCAGCGGGTTAGAGGTGAAGGCCTTGACGTTATTGAAGTTCAAAGACTACTTTTAATTATACATTTTACTTAATACACACACGTGCAATCTTCCATACACATATACTATGTGAGCACGCGGGCGCAGGCACGTAGGCCTACCCACACACACACACACAATCTATCAAATCAGCCACACACCAGTAATGTCCTCGATATTTATAGACGTGCCATACGCCTACCACCTTTGACCTGGAATTCCAAGATCTAATTTTAGTGGTCCGTTTTTATCAGAAATGTCTGTCATATGGCTAAAGTGTGATTGCATGTGTGTGTGTGTGTGTGTGTGTGTGTGTGTGTGTGTGTGTGTGTGTGTGTGTGTGTGTGTGTGTGTGTGTGTGTGTGTGTGTGTGTGTGTGTGTGTGTGTGTGTGTGTGTGTGTGTGTGTGTGTGTGTGTGTGTGTGTGTGTGTGTGTGTGTGTGTTTGGGTGTCTTATGTGCAGTCTTAAGTGCACAACACGGGCCCGAGGTCACGTTGAACAGTCTAGTTGGCAAGTTTTTTTGTTCTAACAGCCAGTCTTACTTGTTTATTATTTACTGCGGAAGTGAACACAATTCCATCCGAACAGACGGTGCAATTAAGAGAAAAAAATGGCCATTGAGTGCCTTTGTCTTTATGGCAGTGTCTAGACTGCGAGAGTGGCGATTTCATTTAGTGGGCACTAAAGGACGATCCCCCTACCTCTTTCTTTTTCTGCGTTACTGAAGTGTAGCCTAGTTTGCGAGTTGTTGTTTCTGTGTAACGCTTGCAAAAGCTCAAATATGCACTCCTATATGAATGTACCCCTCAACAGTTCCACCACACACTCCCTCAAAAAATTGTTTTCGTACCTTTATTTAACTAGGCAAGTCAGTTGAGAACAAATTCGTATTTACAATGACGGCCTACACCGGCCAAACTCTGACATCGCTGGGCCAATTGTGCGCCGCCCTATGGGACTCCCAATCACGGCCGGTTGTGATACATTCTGTATTCGAACCAGGGTGTCTGTAGTGACGCCTCTAGCGTACCCTAGACCGCTGCGCAACTTGGGAGCCCTCTAACGAGTTAAATAATAATAGTTAAAAAATAAAATCTAAGACACAAATGCAGTCTGATTGTTTTGACAATACTTTTTCTACCATTGGCTACCACTCTTAATCAATTCCATTTGAAAATGACCATCAGATAGCCATGATAAAATCTATGACAAAATCCACCAGTCTGTTTGTTGTCTATACGTCTGTTTATTTCATAGGTATCTTTATATTAATGATACACAGGCCCAGCTCCATATTTTCCTCCTCCTCTTTCATAGCGAAACACCGAGCAAAAAGCAAATAATTTAAAGGAGTGTCAACATTAAAGCTTCTGAAGTACACAGCTTGCTTGGGCGGTGTAAAGAAAATAGTAGCAGTGAAAAAGGGAGAGAAATTAACAATAAAATCATATTTACAGTCACGAATGCACATAGTTGCATAGTCTGTACAAGGAAAACATCATTACAGATTGTACACGTCACAGTTCTCAATGGCAAAAATGAAGCCTGTAAATATTATTTTGTGTTCAATAGTCTAGTCGAAAAGAGAATCGGGGTTTTATGGTAGGCTAAACATAGGTAATACAAATACCTATACAGCGACCAGAGGAAAGGGAAAAGTTATCATATCCAATACAGGCCTATCATTGTTTCCAAATGGTGTTGTAACATTTAATATTAAACAAATAATACTTGTGAAAGGCACAAGTAAATACACAGAATACTCTGAAATTCATATGAACTACAGCATATCAATGATTAGTATATCACCTGTAGGCCTATATCTGAAATATAAATTATTCTGTGCACGAAGGCTACAGGAAAATGGCGGTTTATTACGCATACATAGAGAAACCCCACATGTCGGACATAGAAATAACCTCATTATAATATTTAGTTGCTCAACATTGCTGCTGATCTGGGCTCCTTTTGTAACTTAAACTTTGTTTATTACTGGTGATAAGAATTCACTGAGAAAAGAGGGTCATCGACCTTTTGACTATAATCATTAGGCATATGCTTTTACACTCCTCACATGCTCACAATAAGGGGTTTCCAGAAAAATATTGCAAACGATCTCTGCTTAGTTTCTTTTCTTTCATTCTTCTATTCTGAAACCAGATTTTAACCTGTCGGTCGGTGAGGTTCAACATCCGGGAAAGCTGCAGCCGTTTCTCTTTATTGATGTAAACGTTAAAGAAGAACTCCCGCTCCAATTCTCGAATCTGAAATTTGGAGTATGGACACCTCTTCTTCCTCGTGCGAGGAGTACCTGGGGGCAATCAAATAGGAAGGACATGATTAAAAAAGTGAACGTTTCAAGGAATAGTTTGTCATTCACAGAACAGATATTCACATGAAGTTAAAGTAGCCTAGCTCACACGTATTCACATCAACATAAAGTAGGTAGCCTCTTTCTGTGAATACACTACTCAGGAATTTCTAGAAGCATCAATTAAATGGTATGAATTCAGCAAACATCCAGCACAGCACGTAATACATCAAATACATCAGCCATAAAGACTGTTAAACGATCACACGCGCTCAAAGTGCAAATAATATCTACGTACAGCCTCTAAGTATGTGTGTCTAAGTATCTGTTTATCTCTTACAGTAACAACATGTATAGGGGCTGCAGTTTGCGTGACATTGCCATGGAATTCAACCAAACATTTGCACACTCCTTTCTCCATGTTCCTTTGAAATGCACATGGTTATATTAGATGTGAATCCTCTTGTAAAGCTAAAAAGGCTCTCAAATCTGAGCCACACTACATCACAGTGGTGGTCAAAACCTAATTAAAAAAATAATAAAGTGCAACGGCATAAAACATCTCTACAGTTTTGCCCTGATTGCGCAACATTAGTCTACACAAACAGACGCCATCGTGTGTGTGTGAGTGTGTGTGTTTGTATCAATCACTGCAGATTCAGGCATAGATATCTCAGGACTAAGCAAATGGAAAGGGCTCTCAGTTCATACTGAGCACAAATTACACATACCCTAATTCATAACTAAATGCAATACACATGGATGTAGCATTGATGCTAACACACATGTAGCCATATAGACTACATCTGGACAGAATGTGTTTTCATACTCAGTGTTGGCTAAGCTACTCTGAAAATATATTTTACCAAGCTATCAATTACTTCACACTGGAATAAGTTAAGCTACACTAAAGCTACCCTTAAGAAACATATAGTTTACCTTAAGTGAAGTAACTTTCAAAAAGTAGTTCACTACATGCAAACTACTTGGTGAAAAATTATCATGTTTAAATCTGACTACAAATTGCAAGAACGGGTCACTCTGGAGTTAGATGTTAACATAATGTGTAATTTATCTTATTAAACACAAACACTATGTTTCAAGTGAGAATCAGGCAGGTAATCCGATGCCGAAAAATAAAGGAAATTATTGTCTACTTAACCCATATTTAATTTTTGCAAAAAAAAGTTGTGTGTAGTTCCAATAGTTAACTACACAGCTACATGGCAGAAAAGTAATTAACTACTGAAAACAATAACAAGATTTGAACGACCACCAAGCTATAGCAGATTTGAATTAAATAACTAGTTGAACTAGTTAGTGTTCCCCAACACTGCTCATACTGTGGTACATAGCTTGAATTGCAGACACAAGCATGGTCTACATTTGGACAGAAACAGATACCCGAGTCCCTACGACTGATTCAATTAGTCTCCAGATACATATACATAGCCTATATGGATACTTACGGACCCTGTCAGATGGTCAATAGCTGAATTAAGAATACTATTTTGCCTCCAAGTGTACAAGGCTTGTAATCTCCCAGCATGTTTTAGTAGGGTTAGTTTTCATGCAAGCTGCTAAAAGATAATTCACAAGACGCCAAAAGCAATGTTCTGCCCAATTGGTTTTTACTTACTACAGACCAACGAGAAAATCCCTTAAAATGCACAACGCAAGTTCATGATCAAAGTTAGCATTTGTCACAATAGCGCGCTCTTAAAATTTCACAGACTCTAAGATAGAAGCGTCTGTGTATAACATGCTTTTTTTTCAAAGCACTTTCCCATCGTAAAAAGTATTCTCGTTGTAAGAAAGAGCTTTGTAGGTTATAATAAAATCCTTTGAATGCTTATAAAACTCCACATAAAATCTGACCGACAAAACACTGGGCTAGTCTCTTAACCTTTCCCCATTTACAGCTTCGGTACCTACTCGAGTGGCTGTTCTTGCTTGCGCTGCCGTCCTTCGTGGCTGAAGAAGTACACGAGCCCGAATGTGTATGTTCCTCCTCATCCTCTGTGTCCTTGTCCTGGTCTGCGACGCCCAGCAGAGTCGCTGGCTGCTGGGACTCTGTTTCCAGTTTACTAGCCTCGTTCTTATGTAAACAATTCTCTGCTGACTGATTGTCCGTGCCGCAGTATGCGGTCTCAAAAAAGCGGTCGAAACCTTGAGGGAGGACGTTGTTTTTCCCCACGCCGGGGTAGAACCCTGTGGAGGAATGGTTGGAGCTGGGATGGTGGTGGTGGTGGTGGTGACTGTACACACTCTCGTTCGTTTTCATAAGCATTTCTGTCATGGTGGATGGCGGAAGATAGTCCCTGTGCACCAGATCCTCTCCAGAGTAGCATGATGCATAATTGCTTCTATGGTGCCATTTACTAGAAGGGTCCAATCCATAGGAAACTTCCCGTACCGGCTGCACTTGAGGCAGATTTGAGGAATATGGGTAGGTTATCTGCCGCGACGAGGCCTGTGGAAGAAACGAAGAGACGGTGGAAAATTCGGGGACGTAGTAGGTGCAGCTGGGGAGGTAGATGTTTGAGGCGCAGCCCGTTCTGTCTCCAAACTCGGATGTCCGGTCTTTGCGCGTCTGGGAGCAGAAGTTTCCCAGATTCACCGAGTTAAACATCTTTCCCCCGTACTCCGTACTATAGATAGATGTTTTGGATTCGAACTGCAGAAGGGGAAAATTTAGGAAGGCGAGATGACGCGCAATCCGTCTAAGTCGCCCAAGACACGTGATCGAAAGTAGATATTGTCATATATCAATTTGGAACACTTGGATGTGTAGTAGTTCACTTAGGTAAGATCTAGGAGGTTCAAACGATTAATTTTCTAAACACCACAGGAGCACTAAGAAAACCAGTAACATATTCCTTTTTGTTGGCTTGGGTTATGGCAATTATAAAGAGAAACTTGAGTAGGAGGCTATTTATGTATAGGAGTTGGCTAGGCTAGCATAGTTTAGCATGTGATATAGTAGACTAAATTTGATTTTGAATTCTAAAGGTAAGACCTTACTATTATTATTATGATTATTATTACTACTACTACTACCATAGCATAATATATGACATGTTGTAAATTGTACAATATCATATAGCCTACTGGTAGACAGCCTAATTTGACCATTTACTCTTACACATTGTAATGTATGACTAAATACTACCAACTGTACTGACAAAGTGTACCCAGATCACTGCGAAGTTAAAACAAATCCAGGCTTTACAATGAGACCAAGATTCCAAGACCACACTCGAAGCGCCCCTCTTTTGAAAAGTGTGTTTTTACACATAGCCTAGCGGGCTTTATGCTTTTATAGGTAAAAGTATATCGTGAATCTAACCTCTCTGAAACTGCTCATCCGGGCAATGATTGGGATCTTGCTTAAGATATTGCAGTTTTGAAACGTGGGGTATTTTTAATCTAAACCACTTTAATAGCATATATTTAAATTGAAACAGCCACTAACAGACTAACATTTCCCTATAATGAAAATACCCATTAAAACTCACTGTCCAAAATAAGCATTTTTGAATACGCATTTGGCTACATTCTCAGAAACATTTTTCTATTTAAGTTTTTCCCCGGATTGTATTCTATTTTATCAAGGCTTGATCAAGTCTTAAAATACATTTGAATTTAACGAGAATAAAAAACACACAAAATCACTAATTTTCTTAATTATTTTCCTTTCTTTTGGATCATGTTAGAGCTCGAGGATAATACCCGAGAAACTCAAGACCAAGGTTCCAGGCTGAACGTGGAGGAGAGAAGACCACAAGCGAAGCTTAACCTTGGTCGACGACCGCTGTCGAAACAGCTGTAATCCACCAAACGAAGTGTACAAAATAATAATAAATAATCTTAACTTTGAATTGCAGAAATAAACTGTGTTTTGGAAAATGATAGTCTATTCGAGAGGTGGCATCGCTATATTTAAGCTAATGCTACGAAATAGTCTACAAGAGGCCCTTTATTTTGTTTTGAATTAGGCTAGAGGGCCTGTTTCACTGGACAACAAATGCATCGATTTGTCATAGAATACTTTGTATATCTTTAGGACTATATCGTGTAACTACTGTACATAGATGCCCGATTAAATACGCATTGCTTTGCGGAGAGAAAAAAAATCTAATTATTGATTAGTTGTAATAGTGCTTCCAGACAGGATGTAGCCTACATTGGTTATTACCTTCAAAATATAGTTGACGGCTGGAATTCCCATCACAAATTTGGCTATGCCATGTGATCAAGTAGAGGCATGTATGATATTTAAATCCTGTAATAAATTGCATGTATTATTATTATTTAATACCTTCGTGTGCGGTTTCTCTTATGGGGGAAGCATTCACTGTCGTTGAATCACGTGAACCATATTGGCCAATCATCAAAACAAAGTCAAACTATGATTATTGATTACGATAAATATCATTAACTTCCTCTCTTCCAAAGTGTATTTTCTGAAGGGTAATCTGTATGCAAATTATATAATATAAAACCATATTGTTTCATTAGTTTTAACGTTTAAGATTGTTATGGTATTCAGGCCATGAATTGTGTAGGCTAAGTAGGCTAGTCTATGTAATCGTGTCTGCGCATTTTGGTAGTCGCCTTAAAGCACATTTTAGGAAGAAAAACCCATGCCACATCTGATGTTCCATTTAAACCATCGTAAAAAAGAATACCTTAAAAAGTAGGCCTAGGTATTTTGGAGAGAGGAATGTGGCAGTGGCATTGACATATGTTTGTTTACAGACCCTTTGCAGAAGATAAACGGTTGAAGTACACGATGCTTGCATCCAAGTACAAAGAAAGCAGACAGCTGCCCAGACACAGCCCTTGAATTTGACCACTAAAATCCTCTACGTGCCTAACCATAAAACGCCGAATGGCAGTAAGAATAATACTAAATCCCTTTGTTCTATAGAACACAATGCAGTGAGAGGGAAAGTAAGGAGTTGAAAATTAGTGAACACTCTAATAAGTTCTACCCCATACATATGAAGTAGTCTAACCATGTGGACCTACTGTCGTTTTGGATTCTATATGAAAACACAAATGGACAATTCCACGTCACACCACAGGGGACGGGTAAAATAAGTTGCAAGCTTTTTCGAAAATAGCTTATGTTGGACAAATGTTACATTAGTTAGTCTGGCTATATATAGCGTCGTGCGCAGTATGTAAATTCCCTCTATTTCGGGCTTGTAGCGCCGAATATTGTAGCCTAATAGAACTTGGTGAAAGTTCGGATCCTGTAATGGCATTCAAATACTTTGCCTACCATATTGGAAAACCATTGGAATATCATGATGCATGACCATAAACTATATGGATATAATTCAGGTCATGACATAAGTATATTGCATTATATAGGCCTATTTAATTATTCAGGTTTAGACAATCCATAAACGCATACAAAGAAGCGATAGATGGACTCTCAAATGCATAGGCCTAAAGCTACCATCCAGTTTTTAGGAAAGCTTAGTATTCATATTTTGCAAGGGATTCTTATGGTGGATAATTAATATCACAAATCAAAACTGGACGGACTGGACAAAACTGTTTTTTGCTCAAGGTGCTTTGCATTATTTAGGAGAAGCGCGCCTCAAGAACTGTTAGAATATTTTGAATTGGGAACTTCATACATTCCAAAAAGCAAACTAGTCGAAAATAAACGCTTCGTACAGACAGGTTGCAGAAAATGTACTGTCGTTTCAAGAATTTGTTCTAAATGGCAGTAATTCTCCAAAGCCAATAACAACATTTACTGTAAACGAATAAACACAGAATAATGAATTATTAGTTCCTTTGTGGAATAAATGATCGTATACAGCAAGACAACAACACCCAATGTACATAGTAGCCTTCATGTAGTAGCCTTCATGTAGTAGCCTTCATGTAGTCCATAACCTTGTCAGATATTCTCCTGCTTAGAGAACACTATACAACAGCATTTTTCTTCATGGTTCTAATTAATATGCACACTGATTCTGAGAAGGATAATCAAATTAGACCTGTACTGAAAGGCCCAATCGCCGAAACAGGGATATACCGATATACCAGTCGTGTCCAATAACAAACAGAGATGCCATAACATTGTATATGGTATTGCATAATTGACATGCCCACAACACTCACGTTTTAAAATCTGGACACAAGCTAGTAAGGACAATGAACGCCGTGTCTTACGGGGCTGAGGCTCTAAGGTCATCGTTCATGGGATAAGGTTTAACATGTGTTTATTCTTCTTGGATTTAAGTTAAAGCTACAGCTAGTCTGTAATATTCCACCCACAGTAGGACCATGGAGGTGGATGGCTGGTGCGCTATTTCTTGAAATAAGAACCCACTGAGCACAGACGTCAATTCAATTTCTATTAAAGGTTGAGTCAACGTAATTTCAATAAAATTACGTGGAAACAACGTTAATTCAACCAGTGTGTGCCCCGTGGGAAGGTTTTCCGTCACTAATGTTTTTGACTGACCAAAGTCCCTGACGAATATATCTACCACACGCAACGAGTATGATGACAAAATGTTCGAAAATACAGGTAGAGGCTTCAATGTAAAAGCCACACATGGATTTTCAAGTCATTATCATTTCCTGGAAGAAGGAGGTGTTGTAAATATTTGCCATTCTTTGCGTCAACATCACTGTTCGAGATCACAATCTTTTACGACAGGAGGAATCTATGCAATGTATTTCTACCTCGCACCTTAATTACAATGGTAGCCTAAATCTAAGTGCAGCCTAAATGTTTTTTTTACAACACAGAGACATGTCTGGACAAAAATAAACACTCAAACATTACATGTAAATAAATTGCATGTGTACTCATAAATCGTAGGCTCTTCTGTTTAGCCTATGATCGAAAACATGACAATTGTGTGGTCTGGTTTATAGCCTAAAAGCCTAAAAGCATCAATCCTAATCCTTCGTTTTTTGGGAACAGACAATGCTGTAAATAATTTCATGATCCATATTTTTGCTTCTGTGCTCCAGACGCAGACCTCGTCACCACCACGCACCAAGACGGAAGGAACGCACAGCTATCCTGTTGAGAGGCGCACGGCCCGCCCGGCGCGCCTCCTATTAAAGCGGTCTGAACCAGGGCTAAATGTGGGAAGCGTGTGTAATCATGTTACTGTCCCCCCATGGCCTAGATACATTTAATTGGATGTAAGTCGGGCTGTTAAACTTGGTTGTATGAGCTGCACAAAAAGAAAGGTCTCAGTGAACGCACCTAGCTTGAAAGTATTTGCACTGGGAACCAGTAGGTTACAAGATCAGATTATATAAATGCGTTGTAAAGGACTCTCCAGAGTCTAATTGTGGACTATTGTAGCACTATGGCCGTTGATTAGTCCTCTCATCACAAATATATACATTCAAGTTGAAGGAATTCCCGTGTTTGGACATTTAAATAGCTTTGTATTATTTAACGCACAATAATATGGTGTGTTTTACAATCGTTTTTTTACAATAATTATCAATAAAATATTGTCATAAATTCTGTGAAAGTGTCAAATCATTTCATAAATATTGGCTAGTTATTTTGTGGTTATCTTCATCCATATTTGTCCAGTGATGTGTTAAAGTAGAAACAAACTTCTGCTCATGTGAGGAATTTATTATAATAGGCTATGGTAAATATTATTGACTGGTCAACTCCTTTTTACTGCACGGCGGCGTCCTCAAAACAAAACCAGCTAAGGTTTGGCCTACTTATGAACGTTAAGAAAAATGCACACAAAAAAGTATCAATAATTGCAAGCCTGAATAACTATCTTTAAGTTTGTAAACAGTTATTAAACCTCCCTATATTATGTTGCGCCTATATATATATATATTTAAAAACGTAATTTGTTTTGCATATGAGTCTGGATATGTCGAACGTTAAACAATTTTTTTCAAATAATAATGTCAAACCTTTTCAGAAGTTCAAAATACATAAATCAAACTAAGATACATATTTTGGAAGTATGCTTCCAATGCGTAAATATTATTGCATAATTGGTAAAGATAAATATCAGGTGAATCAAATAAACGTGTCTAAGTTAAGTTAAATGTATGTGTGAAATGGAATACATTAGACAAGAAAAAAAAGCTTAATTAATGCATGTCTAATCTATACTTAAACGAATCCAAATGTAACTATTTAATGTAGCCAATATTTACTTAGCCCTTCTACTTTATTTTGTTTGTTTGCTACTTTATTTGTTATTATTGTTTCAAACGATGAATTAGCAAAGCATTCCCCTGTTATTGTGTATTTGTCAATAAAGATTGATCCCTACCTAATTGCTGTATGGGTTTCCCTGTGCGAGTTTTTTTTTTTACTTCACCTTTCAAGTCAACACTAGCTTTATCAGCGTAATTTCCCATGCAGTGAGAGATCAGATACAATGACAAAGATACAATATCTCAAGATACGTGTAAGGCCTTTATGTTGCGCAACGCATAGATACAAGTATGCATGACCAATTATTTAATTGAACAAATGAACGAGGCTACGGCTGTGTTGATCAGTGAGCTAAGTAGGTCTGTTGCAAAGTCCCGCCTTATTCTTAGAAACAGCTGGCAAAGCAGCATTGGACACTAAACACTGAACATTGAATAACGCACAGCGCACATGCATCACTCGATATAAGCTATAAGCTTGAAGCAGTAAAGTGTCTGCATATAGGCATACTGACTCAAATAATGCTTCACGCACAGCCTATTCAAGGAGCATATGCCTCCTTGTAAAAAATAGCCTATTGCTAAAATGAAACGTATAGGATTATTTCGTAAAGTGGGCCTACACTGGATTTTCACTTAAGTAGAAAAGTGTTCTATTCCAATACCACATCGTCTCAAATACATACATAAGAGCGTATGCTAAATGAGTAAAGTGTAAATGTCTGTATTTGCCAGAGTCAGAAATAAAGTTCAGAGTCAATTTCCTCTGCACATCTATTATGCTTACGGTGCAGATTTGAAAGACGTTTAGAAAAGCTCAAAGTAAGCAAATGATCCATGGTGTACAAAGCATTTAACCAATGGCAAGTAAAACAAAATCCAAGAAAGAAAACTTGTGAGATGTTCGTTTTTGTTGTGCTCCCAGTCGGAGACAATTCACAGATTTCTATTGAACACAGTCAGTCAGTGTGTTGGTGCACTAGGGATCTATATAAGGTACTAACTTGACCTTCAATTTGTGCAGTGCTCCCGCCCACACGTATCAGTTAAGGGAGTGGGGGTGAGGAGAAGCTATAGAAAACACTCCCCACAACCTTGAATAGTCCTCTAAAATGATTGTGCACGCAGGCGTAATTTTAAACAAATAACAAATACACGCTGAGGAGCTTTGGAAGATCAAAATCCAGTTTTGATTGAACAGGGTAACCCTTGGTAAAACCGTGATACATGCCATGCCACAGAAGCTGACAAAAATAATCCGCTAAAAAAATCATAAATTAACTGCAAATACACAGTTCAGGTTTAGTTCGTCACAGATTTCGGTTTGTCTGGACTAAAGCATTTAGATAACAATAAAAGGTATCCAAGAAATGCTTGTAAAAGCGCATAGGGGTACAAATGCTGAAATGCTGACGATGCTGTCTGATTTTCACACACACACATAATACACACAGACACACACAGACACACACAGACACACACACACGTGAATAACATTGCACACTACTTTTCTTCTCTCTCTAAGATGCTCGGCGCCATAAACGGTATGAGAGAGAGAGAGAGAGAGAGACAGAGAGAGAGAGAGAGACAGAGAGAGAGACAGAGAGAGAGAGAGAGAGAGAGAGAGAGAGTGGCGGTGCTGTGAAGTTCTGTGTGAAGGGCATGCACGTACCTTTGACTGACTTTTGTGACCGGGTGCGAAGGGAGACAAGCCACCATAAACAGATTTAGCCAGTCTCAAAGTCAAAAGTGCTTAAACAAGGCCATGTTACGATCGGTGTGTATGCAGACAACATATAACCTCATATCTGCATTATACACATGCACGAAGAACGAAGAATGTGGTTGGAGAGATTTTTATTTAATTTTATTTAACCTTTATTTAACTAGTCAGTTAACAAATTATTATTTACAATGACGGCCTACAGGGACAGCCATAGTAGTATGGCGCCGCTGGAGCAAATGAGGGTTAAGTGCCTTGCTCAAGGACTCATCGACAGGTTATCACCTTGTTCCAGCAACCTTTCGGTTACAGGCTACCTGCCGCCCAAGATCGGTCCTTCACTGACATCACCATGATATTTTGTAGGCTACATTTGAGTCAAGTGTGCCTCTTTTTCATGGCTCGGTACAATAAACCTTTTGGACCTTCATTGCATGGGTTGGCCTATGCGTAAAAGCACGTTTCATAACACAAGAAGAAGCATTACGCTATGTACTGGGCCTATAACTTATTCCAAGTCGAATATGTGTTTTGGAAAAATAATAAGGGGAGAAAATGAAAAGCTGATGTGATTGATTACCTACATTAACTAATTTGCTAAAATTGAAATCATTTTTTTTACAGAACTTTTTGAAATACAGCCTTGTATCCAGACATGCGAAATTCTTATAGGATTATGATACAAAAGTATATGAGCTACTCGGCTATTATTGGTCTAGTAACACTACTAATATTCGTAGTACGATATACGCTCTAATGTAACACATCAAAGGCGTCCATGTTGAAACCGCGAGAATATTCTCTGTGTAATCTCTACGTACAGTCACTTGATATTCAACTCCAATGAAGACACACACAGAATGTAAGACGAATATTTTAATCTTCAAATACCAGTTTTCAGAGATCAAATTTGCATGCATTCGCTTCTATTAAGTACGATATAATCTAACATGTTAGGCTATTAAAGACTATTATGTGCAACCTAAAATCAGGACCACACGAATGCATATGCCTTGTGCGTAAAATTCACATATTTTCCACCATGCCTTCTCCATAATGTCTTAGGTTGAAAACAGCTAAACTTCAATTATTCTCGAGTAAATATTATAAAACGGATGCATCACTAAATAATTATTATTCAGACGATTGCTAGTTGTGTATACTAGTCTTGTACGCGATACACGTTCTCTCTCTTTTTGTTGACTTTTTCTATAAGCAAGTCCGTAGGCTGCTGCTAGAAACTAGCGTATGGTAAAAGCATTATGGAGCATTGCATCTCTCCGTTGACGACTCAACGCACCTCTCAATATCTTGACTGTGGAAACTATGAACACAGGGTAGTTAAAAGGGCAAAATCACAAGAAGAATATTGCTGAAGAAATAAAGGAAGCTGAAAGGATGGAATAGTAACTATGGCAACGTTTTCCAGTATCACCTCAATGTCACAACGTGATGATGGATCAAAATGTGCAGCGTTCCAAATACTCAATAAACTCATGTTTATATTGAAGATATTGGTGAGATCCACCTAGTTCAACACAGTATGGTCAGCCAGTGTATAGTAAGCTAGTAAACTATATTTCAACACTGTATAGTAGGATATGAAGATATTGTTCAACACAGTATAGTAGGCTAGAGAGATATAGTTAAACATATACAGTATGTGACCCCTTAAGGTTCTATATATAACCTACATTGGTTCCATATAGAACCCTTGTTGGTTCTATCAGAGCCTTTTTTTCTAAGAGTGCAGTATAGTAGGCTAGTAAGCTATATTCAACACGGTATAGTAGGCTAGTAAGCTATATTCAACACGGTATAGTAGGCTAGTAAGCTATAGGCAAAAAGCACAACTGGCAGCAGCGTCTGATGTAGGCCTATGTATATAACAGTTCACTGATCTCTTTTTATTTGCAATGATAATTATGTTTGAGAGTTATTTGGCTGATATGTGCAATGCAAACTCCATATTTTCTGTTTACCTATCATTATCATATAGCCAGTGCATCATGTTGTTTTAAAAGTGCAAATGAAAGCGCTAGAGTTCTTGTACACATCACATCAACTGCGTAATAGTTCATTGAAACAGCATGTAGGTTAAATATAAACCGAATACCCAGCCAAGTATGAAGTTCAGTATATTATAACTGGAATGTAGTCCAATCACTGCTATTGTGTGTTCAAGTCACTGTTGTACTGCATTCCAGCGACATTGACTACATGGCCTTTGAACTGTAAGGTGCGTTTCTGATATTTAGATGAGCAAACATACAGTACTGTATATGTGTGTTATGTTGCCACACTCCGAGTAGCAATAACCGTGTGTAATGCTAGAATGTGAGTCATTTGTTGTACCATTATCATATAATACAGTAGGCCTACTTGAAACCACAGCATAATGATAGTGGTAAGACCATGTTTGTTTTTTTAAAGATTCTGTTTATTAGAAACCTTACTCATAGATACATTCATGTCATTTTTAACTTTTATACAATACAACGTTTTAAGCAACCCTCACAAGCGCAAATAAGGGAACGCAATATTGTACATTGACGAAATAAGGGAGCAATAACATAACACTATCACACTGGGAGAGGGTATCCTGCATGGAAATAGTATGATATCGTATAATTTTACATAACCATGTCATAATGGCTGTAAGAAATCTTAACTTCATTTAACCCCTTACAACCGCAAATGAAGTATATAAATAGCATCATATCATATAATTCCCATACGTTTACAATTTGCTACACGTTATAAGGTAAGAAGAGCCACCATATAGAACATAACGAATACCAAATACAGTAGCCTACAAATAATAGTCAGAACCTCCGACCAATGCTATTATAATAACAATTATTATTATTATAACTCTAATATGCATACATAATAAAGGTTTTAAATTCATATTTCGTCGCCTTAAAATGCGACGAGATTCCTTTCAGTCTTTCAGTTGTTTGTACTTGTAGCAATCATTTTCTATCCTCCATTTGCTTATTTTTTACATAATCACTAACATGCTGCAAGTATCTTTCACTGCTGGGATTTAATCCATATACATTCAATACTATAATACAGTGTGCTGCCCAGATGTTAAAGGTTCACACATCAGCATTTGGATGTTGTATGTCATATATGTTCATAATACGATATTTCTTTCCACTGAGCCTATTTTTCAGTCAAGGTTTACTTTCAATTATGCCCATTTAAAATGTGCACTTTTCCAGCGGTGACCTTTACCCCCGGGCCTATATCAGGTACAAAAAGGTTATTGAGAGTCTATCTATGGGATGTGCATCTACTAAGACATCTATCTCCGCTTGTTATTGCAATAAGGAACTCCAACAACTCTATTGTGGAAGAATAGAATAATAATTGTCAACTTCGAGAACTACGATATCTGATAGCAGCCAGCACGAACCCGTGTTTGAACAGCAATATAATCTGTTTTGATCTAACCCCAAAGTTATTCAGGCGCTGCAGCTAGAAAGAGGTTGGCGTGGAGGTTTAGTTATCCGTAAGATTCTCTGATTTGCGGCTTTGAGTCTGACTCCTTGCCCGTGACCGTGAACGTGCCAAAACACATGCCGGGGACTACGGAGAGCAGATAAGGGCATTGTGTTCGTCTTAACCAATGTCGTTCGTCTTAACTAATCTACACTGCCAGTGACAATGAATGGGGATTCAGGTACATTGGTGAAGATTTGGCCTGATTGGTTTATCGCTCACTCTGGCCTCGTGTTTATTATATTGCTTTTAATTCAGTTTATTTCGTTTTCAAATTCATCTTCACTGGCCATACGACTAATAAGGATTTTGACGCTTTTTTAAAGTCATTTATTAAAATAAATTATTAATTTTTAATGGCTTGGGAACTTACTAAAGTCCTTTAGGGCTATGCGGGACGCAATAATATAATATCACAACTGATAAACGTCTGTAGGCTATAGGTGTTTTACCACAACACTAAGGCAGTACTATCCTGCATAACTCTGCAGATATTCTAAGTTATCGCAGCAGTTTCACTTGGTCGTTTTCGTTAGGGCCTACACCTAGAATAGTATCCTGAACATTTTGCACCTCCTGATGGAGATGGAGCGACGGTAGGCTAGGTGTGTGCATGCATGCATGCATTTATAGCAATTGGCCCAATTATAGCAATTGCAGACAGGAGAAATACTGCCTATCAATCGATTCTCCTTATGGTGGCACGTCTTTACTAAATCTAAAAGAAGGCCATAGCTTGCTCCCTCATCATCAGTCTCTTCTTCTTCATACGCCGGTTCTGGAACCAGATTTTAACCTGTTGGTCGCTGAGGTTGAGGCGGTTAGAGAGCTCCCTCCGCCGCTGTCTGGTGATGAACTCATTCAGCATGAACTCGCCCTCCAGTTCGGCCAGTTGGAGCTTGGAGTAGGGCTTGCGTTTCTTTCGGGTCCGTGTGTGCATCGGGTACCACGGGGCACCTGGAGGGGGCATAGAAGAGATGGATAAATCACACCAGTTAGGACCACAAATTAAGCTCACAGTCACCTCCAAGGCTACACTCTCATTTCAATGAGACTTATTCTGCTGCACATATGCACACGTGTTGTGTTACACTGGACTTGTTTTTGTTTAGTCTATCTAGACCTCACTCAGACTGAACATTATTAGATGACATGGGCAATGTTTGTTCAGAAGCAGCATCTAAAATTCTGTTTCCATCTTTGAGTTTATACATAAAGGCAAAGGGACCACTAATTTACAGTAGTTTGTGTCACATGACGTTTTACTGATGCAGTTAAAACTACATCAACGCGATAATTAAGTATTTCCTTGCAAACACCCCTATTTATTTTCTCCTTTATAGCACAGGGGGACAGATATTAATTATGTTTACGAGTCATTAAAACGAAACCCCTCTCTATTCGATGCAGTCATCCACAGCGCCTCACCTCTTCAAAAACCACTGCACTCATTTGTTCTGCGTTATCTGTGCGTAATATACGTATATATATATATATATATATATATATATATATATATATATGTTATAACAACCTAAATTGTCCAGATAAACCAAACTGATACATTCACATCGATAAGCTAATTCAGAATGATTTGTCTCGGACTCTGAGACCCATGCAGTGGTAGTAAGACGGCGGACTATAATGGTCTGCAGCCTAAAGTCTCCTAGTTGTACACAAACGCTTGAAGCATGATGGAACATTTTAGGGCAACCCCTAGCGGCGTTTGTCCGCCACGCAAGTAAAGTCGCCTGCAGGCAAAAATCAAAACATGAGCATCATGATAACAAATCGCTAGAGCCTCTGGCTATGCTGAACTCTAAAATTAATTTGTTGATAAACGAACATTTTGGACATTTCTAATATCATATAACAGTGTTTGGATGAATGAGGATGGGACCCACCTCCGCCTGCAGCTATGTTTCCCGAGTGGACAGTGTGGTTTCCCGGTGACAGCAGGGTCTGAGGGTCGCTGGAGGACGTTTTGCTGCCCTCGTTGAGAAGTGAGGAGCTGGAATCGGATTCCAGAGATTGGCAGGACGGCGGGTCTTGAATGAGTTGCTCGGTCCCATAATCATACTTGGAAAAGGCACCACTGTTATTGCTGCCCATGCCAGAGTGCATCCCATGGTCAGATGTTATGGATGATGATGTGTCCCTCGCCCTATCCTCTCGCTTTTGGCTGATCCCGACACCACCTGAACAGCTTTCTCTGCTGCTCGCGCTGTCGTTGGTATAATAACATTTACTCTCCTCCGGCCGAGTAATTTCACACGACCGGTTGAAAGAAGGGTTAATAGACACGGGGCTGCTAAAATAGGATTGAGAGTATCCATTGCAGGGCTCCGATGGGTTCCACGGGAGGGAGCAAACATTGTCCCTTCTCGGGTAGGGGAGAGATGGTAGCCCCGCCAGTTGTCCCCCCGAGGCTCTGAAATTCTGGAAGTAAAAAGTGTCTCCAGTGTGGATGTTTACCAAAGGTCCCACAAACCCGGGATTAAGAAGATTATGCTCGCCCATTTCCGCGGGCCCGATCAACAGCTTCTAGTTTATTGCAATCTGACATTTAACATAGTTAAACCTGGGGGGTGCACCTGATTGGTCAACCTCAAGTCACGTGTCCTGAGGGCTAACTTATACTACACCAGGGTACCACCCACTTGGTCCACCTCAGACAAAACAAACATTAACTTCTGTATTACGGAGTTTATACGCTTTAAAAAAAATACTATAAATGTTTTATTAAATATGTATAATATTGTTTTTCTTCTCTGGAACCCAGTAGATTTCTCCTTTTTTCTCCTCTACTGTACAAATATATATAACTGTCTCAAGTCTCGTTTGATATCTTTATTAGCTGGCGAAAGTTGTAAAATACTATTTCTTATGAAAACTGTTAATTTTTCTAGAAGGACAAGGTGCATAGTTTTTTTCGAGCAAATTACGGTTGAATTAAATGTCATATAAAGCTGTGATGCCCCTCTTTTACAAGCTTGTTTTAAGAAAAGACTGATGCTCATTGCTGCTCTCTACTCTAGTGACTCTGTTAAAATCAGACGATGTTCTATAAGGTTACTTTAAGAGTGTATATCTCACATAATATTCTCTCATACAACCATGAACAACTTGAACAGATACCCCATATAAACGTTCGTAGCCAAACTCTATGGGGATGGTTATAGGCCTATATATCTAACAATTATTTTATAGGAACTATACAAGTTAGCAGAGGGAACTTAATTGATTCAATCGGTGGAGACGTACTGAACCATATTCCATTTGTTGATTTGTGGTATTATTATTCTGAATATGCTCTGTAGGTATCTCTATTGTGCATCACAACATAGCCATTATAATAAGAAAGCCATTTTAGAGTAAAAATACTTTCTTATAGGCTGTAGTACAACAGCAAAAATTAATGCTTAGTCTAAGCAAAAAAAAATTAAATCACTATACCACATATTTTTTTAAATATGCCTCCTATGCATATGATTCAGGCACGTAGCCAACAGTTAGCGCATACATTCCGATGTGGTCTAAGCCTGTCGAATTGTTCAACATATACCGTCTCATAATATGCTTATGGATGGTATGGTAGAATATTATTTCTCTTTCTTCTCCTCCCATCTGGTCCACAGATCCTCTCATCAATTGCATTGGAGGTATCTGGAAATAGTTAGACTCAGAGTGCATTCTTAGATATAAATCCTTCTAATGTATAGCTTAGTACTGACACTCATGTTAATTCTTACCAAGTTACGTAATGTTTAGGCACCGGTCAAGACCATTAAACAATAAATGTATAGATCTACACTTACATTACACGTCATTTAGCAGATGCTCTTATCTAGAGCGACTTACAGGAGCAATTGGGGTTAATTAAGTGCCTTGCCTAAGGGCACAGCGATATGTTTTTCACCCAGTCGGCTCGGGAATTCGAACCAGCAAACGTTTGATTATTAGGCCAACACTCTCAACCGCTAGGCTAACTGCCGCCTCAGATCTGCAAATGTGTAATAATAAATGTACATCCCTTTAAATGTAATATGTGATGCCTCTTGTGCACACCTATGTGTATACTTATAGCACTGGTGATGATTACGGCTGACTTCATATAGGCATAAATAGGGCCTACTAAATAAATACATATGTATTAATGAATGCATATTGCTCTGAATATATCAGTGTATTGATCTTAAAACATGATAACCACTCACATTATTTTTATGAAGCATGCGTTACCATAATATAAATGTAATATCACGCGCGGTTTTACATCATAAGGATATTACAACATATACAACTGTGTGCTGAGGGTATGTTTAAGGAATATAACTCGTTACCATCCTATTGTATTTGTTGTATAATGGTCTGCTATAGCGTGGATTTATAACTCTTTGTCCAAATCAATTTGACATTACGTTGTGTTCATATTATAGAATAACTATGTAAAATATGAAATATGAAATATCGGCAAATAAAATAAATTAAGCCTATTGACAACATAATTTTAATAATATTAATAACATTTTAGATGTAAATGTTAATTTTGTGGCATCTTGTACTTGTTGAGTCTTCCTGCATAGACAAGAAGTACAAAGTGTGAGAATATTAGCCTAATTAGCTACATTGGTCGCAGAACAATTTTCAACTCAGGCGTTATTTGATGCAACCCACACGTTATTTGATCCATCGTCAGCAGTGACTGATATTATAGAGAAACTGAGGCCAGCGCGCCTCAGCTCTTAAATAGAACGAAAAATGTAAATGTGAAATTGGAGACGCTCCTTAGAATTCTTTGAGTTTTAATCTGGCCTCGTGCACTTTCAGAACGTCTTCTCCAATCATTACAGATCCTTAGTAAGTCTCAGAATGCAGTACATCAAAATAAATGTTATTATATGTTATGAGCCTGGCTACAGCCGTCTGAGAACTATCGGAGATCACTTGGTATCGGTTCAGTTCACAACCTCTCATGTTCTTAATTACAACATAGGAATCCATTCTAGGAAAGTTGCCAATGCAAAAATCTTAATTACAAGACGAGCAAATGTCTGTAACAATGTAATGATAAGTCAAAGTAGAGCTTTAAATATCAATATATATTTTAAAAGTGAATCTGCATGATATATAATGGTTCCACTTTACCTCAGAGAGAATAGAGGCCACAACGTCGTTCTGCTGCAGCAGACAGCAGACCAGACCACCCAATGCCACCAGCACTTCGATCCAGACTAGCTCTCCATCAAGCCCAGTACACATTCACACTGAACGATTTCTGGATTCACATTCGATACAGACGATACCATTAGAAGAGTAGGGGAATTAAGCAACTCTCAACTGATATTCTGAGATGTTCTGAGAAAATAAGTAGTTTTGATAGGTCTATATTCTTTTACAAAACGACAGTTAGGAAATAGTGTTTGTCAGTTCAAGGTCACTGTCTAGTGCCCTGTCTGGAGGCTCGGGATTGGAATTGCTGTCTTGGAATCTTTCGGCCTGTCCAGACAGGGCAATAGCGTAAACAAAGGTCTTTTTACTACACTTTGATTTTGTGCAGATAGGTTGCCACGGTTATGGCCTTGGATCTTTTTTAATGTTCGCCTCAAGGATAAGACCTCCCTGATTGTGAACAACGCGGAAAGAACTGCAAGATATTACATGTAGCCTATTTAATTCTGTCTACTTGAATACAGGAAGACATTTTCATAAAATAATAATAATAGTGAACTATATCCCATATCCATTGACTTAAAAAATGCGTACGGTAAACTGTTAAATAGGCTTCTGTTATAAAATATGGTTGTATTAAACTTTAAATTATTAATCATTAGGATTTCATATCATATGGGCTTATAGTATGGCTACAGGTAGCCTATAACGAAGTGGTTTGTGTTACAATATTCGACATTTAAACACCAGCCCTATGGGTGCAAACCTTTGAACTTGACAATGACGGTCAAGCAGGCCAACATTTGTTTCTGGAAGATCATTGCGAAATATCATTGTTATGTGTGGATTAAAATTGTAGAAATTATAAAAGTTATATAACTATTCGTCCAGTGTAATCCTGTGCATAATGGCACTTAATGTGTGTGTGTGTGTTATCAAATTCTTTCAAAACAGATGAGGGAATTGATTAATACATTTAGTGCTTACAAATCAATCACAATCTATCTATGTTCAATCAATTGACATACTCAGGCATTTTACGCATAGTCCTATTGTACATACTATTATTATTATTATTCCTAATTCGTTGAAACAGCAATCAGTAGGCCCTAATAAATACCTACAAATGAATATTTTATCTACATAATTTGGCGTTGGAAGAGCCTGTAGCTATAACTACAAAATTACGGAAATAGCATTACTAACACAACATAAACCATTCACACAAATCATGAAAATTTTCACTCATGTGTGCAAGTGGAAATAGTCGCTAAAACTCTCAAAATCGCTATGGGGCATCGTTATGCTGGGATATAAGACATGTATTAACGCTATGGGGCATAATCGTTATGTTGGGATTTAAGAAATAGATAACATCACCACAACGAAACAGCAATATGCATAATGAATATAGCGTACTGTATAATGATAACAACAACACAACTAAAACTTCACCAAACAACAATAAAAATATAAAAACCATTCAGCCCGTCACCTAGACGGGTTGATTGTTTAGGGTTGGCTTACATGTTTTTGACAACATGTAAACTATATTTCGTCTCCAATGTATATTGAAAACAAATACATTTGCACAATAAGCACTTGTTGTCTCTCAAATATATTGTTACAGTTATTGTTTAGCTAGCGGATTTTAGTCATATTAGCATAGACGTGACATTAGTCAAAACACCAAAAATAAAGACATATCATAAATATAACAACAAAAATATAACACCAACAATAATAACAATACTATGTTGATGATAATATGAATATGGATTTAGTATTAGGCTCCTATATATTGATCTTAAAAAGCAATAGCCTAATAATAATAATAATAATAATCGCAAGATGCAGCATGCAGCATCGTTCGTTGTGTAGATGGGTCAGCTGACAATGTCACAAAAACAATGCGTACGCTTCAACAAGGCAGAAGTCTGTGTGTTGTTGTGATTCTAGATAGCCATATAGCTAGCAACAATTACAATAACTACCATGTGGGGAATCGTAGTTTCAGCTAGTTGTATCTTGTTCTTGATACCATGTCTTGTTTTGAGGTGTTTTGACTAACGTCTATGCTAATATGGCTAAGATTCACAAGCTTGCTAACCAATAACTGTAACAATGTATTTGAGAGACAACAAGTGCTCATTGTGCAAATGTATTTCAGTTTTCAGTTTTCAATAAACATTGGAGACGAAATATAGTTCACATGTTATCAACAATCTAAGCCAATCCTAAACAATCAACCCGTCCATTTGACTGACTGACTGAATGCAACAAATAAATCCAAGTTTAATTTCTACTTCCTGGTATTTTCACCTTGCCACCACCAGAGGTTATCAGCCCCCTTCTCAATTTTACTTTCGCCCTCTAGAACCCTTCTCAGACTTCTAGTTGGATCTGACAGAGCTATCCACTGTATAGCCCGATTTAATATTTTAATCAGACTAGGCCTACACATTAGCCGAAGCTTTAATTTACATTTTGAAACTTGTATCAATTAAGTATTTTTGGGTTACTTGGTTTATTCGAATCTACAGGAAGTGTAGGACATGCTATTTTCCCGGTACAAAGAATTCCATTCCATTTGGAGTGAAGATGTCTTATGTTTTTGAAATTATCAGTTAGAATGCCAAAAATGATTCACAATAATGAGTGAATAAAAATGTCAATCGAATGATTTAAGCCTGAGCGTGAATGATTCAAGAACTTGTCATTTGGTTTGCCTTCATTGCAACATATTGTTTTAAATAAAATCGTGTTTTTAATACTTGAATAGAAAGGCGGCATGTTGACATCCTTAAATATATCAGTGTGATTTACGTGTCCGTACATGACGATATCTCACGAAATCAAAGAAGTAAAAAACATAGGCCTACATGACGTTCTAACTATATTTTTTTGAATTTGAGATTAACAATTGCAAAATAATACCACAATCACATATTATTTATTATAGTAATTTATCTTACCCCAAACATTATAGAACATAGCCAAAAAAAATTGCCAGAGATAAAAACAATTAAAATAATGTGTTTCATGTGTTAAAAACCCCTCTTGTCAAATACAACTGAATTTCTTAAAACAACAATGCAAACCGGTCGTTATGCTTTGACATACAACATTTCCAAAGGTGTTCAAAGATTGCATTCTTATTGTACATTCATAACTATGCCCATACCAGCTGAACCGAACAAAGTTGTACTTTCCAGCACAAAAGGGAATATCAGTTGGCTAAAATGTGTGGTAATTTGACCAAATATGCATAAATAAAATAATAAAAATGGCCATTACCTTTAATCGGTATACTGTGGGCGACGTCTCACTTTCGGCATATTTCGTTTCCTCTCAGACTGAAGCTGCGCGTGAGGGAAGCCGTGCCTAGAGCCCAGGACACATCATGGCTGCTCGCGCTGCTCGCTGCAGTCAGGCGTCGGTGTTTGGAGACGTCAACGTTCTACCTGTCCTTCGTGGTCACTAACACACACGCACACTTCATGATTAGTGCATGCAACCATTGGTTGATATTGAGTAGCACAGGGCTGAGAGAGAGAAGAGAAGAGAATAACCCACTTTGAGAGAAAGGTATGCTCTGTATAACACAAACGATGACACAGAAACCCAAATGTTAACGATTAGAGCTCGCTCAGAGTTGGTCACAAGTCAGAGATGGCCAGGTCGGTAGGATATCGGTGCATTTCCCATGTTTATATATTTATGACATGTAATTACGTCTAGCTGTCTAGACAGGGGAAAAACACCTTATTTGCCTGCAAACAAACCGTGGTCCTTCCCTGCTATGCGCGCCCAACCCCCTGTTTAGTATTCACGCGCTGCTCTGATGTCAAGGTCAAAGTGACTGGCTGCATAGTCACGGTCAAGGGTAAAGCAGTGCCTCTGACGTCAAACTTTTATACGCTCTGCATTTGTTTCCTACAATTTCGAAGTAGCATTATCAGGTTGATCAATTACGCATATGGCCATACGGCAGACCCGTGCGTAATGGTGCGTAATGTTTCAAGAAACTAAGAAATAGGCATAGTGTTATTTGCTTGATGTTTGGTGAGTGGTCATATTTCTCTCTCTCTGTGTGGTGTGTCATTTAACACGAATACGCCTAGTAACAATAAATAAACTCTAAGAATATCTACAGTATATTGGTTCTATAAAATAGGCCTAACAATGGCGGAGACGATGATAATACATCTGATTCAATACATTTACAGAATGTATAGGTTATGGACTTCTATAGCTTGGAATACAGACGTGTGAGGCAACTTTTTACGCAGAAATCGCTAAATTAATTTAATTGCAAGTGTACATCCAGGTTTTAGGCGCAAACACTTACTCTACGTTCCTTGAGAAATTATACCTAACATTTGACATATATATGACACACGCTATTACGCATGGATACGAAAAGGTATTTCGGAGGCCTATAAGTCAACGTGAAAAGTCAAGTCAATATCACGAGTCACGAGTTACTGCGGGCAAATCATGGAGAAGGTCTAATCTGTTATGGAATGCTTCGTTATTACTAGGGTAAGGAAAACATATGTGAATGCATTAAGCTACTGTAAGTCTATGGATTCAGTGAAACTGAAATACGTTACATTGTAACTGTTGTTTGAACATCAGGTATCTCTTGACTTTAGCATAAACTTGGAATGTAAGAATATGCGTGTGTTATGTGTGTGTGTTTGTGTGTGTGTGTGTGTGTGTGTGTGTTATGGAATATTAAGACATTAAGACATTGCATGCCTACATATTCCCCTCTATTTTCCCCTCAAGGTGGCAGGCATCTTAGCTATGATCTAAATGTAGGCCTATTACGCATGAAAAACAAAATGAAGCCTATAACTGATCGTTTTTTCGTTTGTTTCTCAATACCGAAAACGAGGCTACCGAATACTGTAGGTTATTTAGTTTAGTGGCAACATCATGGGATATTTGACAAACAAAGGCCTTTCATTTAATAACATCAGCGTATTGGCAGTGGGATATATTTTTGTTTCCTGTTGCTGTGCCCTGGTACATCTGATACGTAGGCATTTCTAATTTCTTGAGCCGAGTTAGAAAGAAGGGATTGGAATATGCGGAATGATCCGTGAAGACGTCGCATTAAAGCCTCCACATAAAAGTTTGTGGAAAGGTTAATTCTCAATTTAAACAACTGTGTAGTAATATGCTTATTATACCTGCCTGTAGAAGGTGGGCCTATAACATAGGCCTATATCCATACAACCTATCCTCAGTAAACGCGTCAAATGATACACAATGGAATATGAGTAATTTTTGTCCTATTGATCTTCTAGGCGTACATGTCAATCACATACATGTATATACAAAGCACATATACACTTCCATCCTCTTCTATACCAACGGTTCCTCAATACCAGGGCTGTTCAATGTCGGTCCTGCTTGTTGGTCTGGCCACGAGGATGTCAGACAGACTACACTGCAAGTGATATGATGATAGGCGACAGGAAAGAACCATAACATTTAATTCATGACATTTCAACATATAACTTTGTTTGACCGGGGTGAAAATTTTGAAATCATGTTAATTGTCATGATGTATTTATGAAACATTTCACCAAGTACGTTTAGTGCATAACAAAGTTACAATATTGTCTGCTTACAAGGCCCGTGAACAGCTCCAAATTATTTGTACTATATATACCCTACCATAAACAGAAAACAAAAGAAAACGATTGTGCATTTATGTGTAATATTCACTGACTTTAATTGCTCACAATCATTCAAGTTGCATGACAGACATTATCCTTCACTGAAAAAAGGAACACATACAGAGTTTACAGCCCTGTCATACTAGAGAACATGAATTAAATAATAAAGGCATTGCACTGTACATGTATAACAATAGCAGCCTTGCTTTTACCCTATTAACAAGAAAGACAGAAAAGACAGAAAGACAACATTTATAGCTTCTAAAATCCGGAGCAGGAGTGGTTTTAAAGAAAACCATTGTATCATCTGTCGCCCCCGCAAAAACAACCTCTCTATGAGTTCTTGGCTGAACAAAATACATCTCATATTGTGTTTTGCGTAGCCTTTCGAGTTCATAGTTATCGTTCTCCCTGACCAGTTTATGTCCACATTTCAGTTAACTTTCTTTTGATGGCATGATGAAAATATATTGCTTTCATCTGGCTGGCTGTCGGATGAAAAGTCCTGAAAATGTCAATATTCCTCACGAGATTGGTTTGAGAGAAAAAAATCACGCAATCTTGTGTCTTTTTGAAATACAGATATCGTTTTAAATATTATATATTTATATATGTACATTCATACAAAACAAAGTTTAACTGATTTCTCAATATTATCACAGTTTTTAGAGCATTTCTTTCTCTAAATCGAAAAAAGCGTTTTGTAGCATGGAGTGTGTGGACAATTGAAACATAAAATACACTGCCGAAGTGTTCTTCAGGCTTGGTTGTCGCTAAGAGGTAAATCATGGATTAGAAGATGGTGGGCTGGATATCAGCTGCAGTGTAGAATGGGCCGGGAATCTATCAAGTAGTATGCATGTGATTACTAGTCTTGGATTTACTGACAAATTTTTTCTCTTTAACACGTCGGTTCTGGAACCAAATGGTGACTTGGCGCTCTGAGAGGTTGGTCCCGGAGGAGATGCGTCGTCTCTTGTCTTTGGTGATGAACTTGCTGGCAGCATACTCTTTCTCCAGCTCCTTCAGTTGCAGCTTGGTGTAAGGAACCCGCTTCTTACGTCCACGTCGGTAGTTGCTGACCTCAGGCTGCAAAGGGACTACATCTAGAGAGAAAAGGAAATATGTATTAAGCAAAGATATTTCCTACCACTATTCACTAATCTGATTAATTCAAATGAATTTTATGTATCAACATGTTTGTTATGGAGATGTCAATATGTCAAAAATGCCCCATAGACATTATATATAGCCTATTCAATTATCTATGGGCGAAATTTAAAAATTACACACGATATGTTTGGACGCACGAATTTACCTTTTTATCGGTATACGTTTTTATTTATAAGCATTCCTCCTTGATGTTCAAATACAAGTATATATACCAAGCACGTTGTTATATATATTTAGCTAGGCACGCGAGGTATATTAGATATTAGAGCATATTTTATTTGAGTTATAGGCACTCAGTGCGCATGACAATTACAATATCTTATTTCTTCAAAATATAAGAATCTTGATCCGTAATAAAGATATGAACGACACGGAGATGGGCCTCGGGGGTCGATACATCGTGTGTATCTCCTTATATACCTGGAAATGGGGATGTAAGTATAGTCTCTTTTTCAGATTTTGATGATAAAATTATGTTTAGCCTTGTTGATGTACACAATGGTGTAAATTAGGGGATGAAATGTATTCTCTAAAACGTCCATGATATTGATATAAATATATAGAGAATATCAACAATACGTATTTCAGCAGTGGACATATCATTGCGTAATTATGCAGGTATGGCCTGGATCTTTGAGGATGTTTGGTGTTTGGTACTGTGATGACCCGATGAGCACTTAATGTAACATGTTCAACAAGAGCCCTATGACGGGTTCAAACTTTTGTATACATAGGCCCAAAGCGCAAACAGCGGAAGTTTGATGTATGTTGGGAATTTGGATTTGACTTGAGCTACCTATAGCTATGAGTTAGGGATGTCTGGCTCGCTCAAAAAGTTGCGATAACAGAACCATATGCTATAGACTGTGTGTGTTTGTTTGTGTTTGTATATATATATGTGTGTGTGTGTGTGTGTGTGTGTGTGTGTGTGTGTGTGTGTGTGTGTGTGTGTGTGTGTGTGTGTGTGTGTGTGTGTGTGTGTGTGTGTGTGTGTGTGCGTAATGCGTGCGCGTGTGTGTTTTTGAGAAATCTCATGGAAAAGGAGGCTTAATGGAGTGAGGGGAGAGCTAGCTAGGGCAACCATTAAACTCATCCGTGTCTGAAATGCACATACACATTTCAACAAGACGATAAAACCTTGTGGTTAACTAAGCAGTCTAGTAAACACCGTGTAAACAACATACTGGACGCTTATGGGCCGTGCATTCTTTATACAATATCAGACTAGGCTATGTGGCCAATACAAAAGGAAAGCTTGTCTTCCAAAAAGTCATTGGATTATGAAATAATTATGCATCACAGCATTTGAGTCACATATTAGATGCATAGGTCATGGGCGAATGCAATATTGATTGTCATATGCTAAACGCTCCCTCGCGCAACAGTGGGCGCTGTTGACAAAGATTCGGCACAGATTTATTAGCACAATCCAAACAGAAGCCTAGCTTGCATTCATAATACAAGCCTAAAGGTATGTTGTTATGCCGCCGCATGACTGACTACCTGGTTTAAGCACTATTGCATTTATCTTGTGACTTGTAAATAACAAAGCTGAAACGAATTGTTTTGTTTCTAAATAGTTTCTACAATGTGTCATGCGCGTTTATAGTGTTTATCACCAGACACATAAAATCACACGAGGTAAGCTATTTTCTCTGACGATACACTTTTCAGCTGTGATTTCAACTAAAGCACAAACCATGGAGTTGAGTTGAACTGAAGGACGTGACACAGATTTTTTGCATATTGAAACGATCAGCCTCATAACCAACCAACCGCGCCAAAACCCAGTGCATGAAAATAGCCTACCATGCCTGACTGTCATTTTCATTACGCTGTGAAATTATCTACAAATATTGCGCTGCCCCTCAAGAATGTATTAAAGGGATGCTATACATTGACGTTTATATATCACTGCACACAACAATTGACATAAAGGCTTAGCCATGGCTTTTTGGGGCGGGGGGGTGGGGTAACACTTCTAAGCTAAACAAAAGCAATTTCACGCATTCTATATACATACATATATATTTTTAAACATATTTAATTTCATACCTGGAAATGGTGATTTCCAAAGATGAGTGGACTGTGTTTGCTCCTTGGAACAGTACACCTGCCCATCCCAGCCATTCGACAGAGCCCAGTGCTGGTAGCCCTCCATAGGAATCAACGCGTCGTGCCTGGGTTCGGGGTGGCTTATCCCGGGAACCACTGACATATCTAGATATCCAGGAACCGCTTGGTATGAGCTAGCAAAACTGGGGTAGAAGGCGAACTCTTTCGCCCTGCTAGACAGCTCTTCGGTGGGCAAGGCGGTGCTGGTGGGGTCGGCATATTTCTCTGCAGGGTGGTACGAGCAGGGCTTCTGCTGCAAGTTCACGTTGTGCGAGTGAGATAACCTACAACCGTAGTAAGGGTTTCCAAACGGATAACCGTAGCTCAGAGATGGACTGGAGGAGGTTTGGGGAGCAGGACACTGTCGGCCAGCGTCTGGGGAAGATATATCCGAGTACATAGAGCCCTGGTGGGTCGCTATAGTGCCAGAATGTCGCCCCAACGTGGGGTGCGACATCAGGTCCCTGCAATGGGTCGCCGGGCAATTCCCGCTCAGTCCCTCCATTGTTTGGCTTTTATTCGGGTTATTTTCATTCGGGCTTTTTTCATAAACGTACATCAAGGTGTCCGCCCAGCGTGGATGTAGAACCAGTGAAGTTGTCATATCAGGGGTTGCCGATGGTTTTTAAAAGTCGACTACTCCAAGACGGACACCTCATTTCCAACTACATTTTACGCAAGCGCATGCGCAACCAAGACCCCGTGTGTCCAGTTCGTTATGGTTCTGGCACGTGATATGCTAACGAGGCCGAAGAGATTGGGGCTTGTGAGTGGGGGGAGAAAAGCCCTATAAACAACTAGCAGCTCAAGTTTCATCGCTTCTTTCTGGGGAATACAGGGTCCTATCATTGGCTGAAGTCACCTACACGAACATCCTTAAAGGGGAGGTTGGAAACCTTATGCGAAGAAGGGGAGACGAAAACAACCCGCAAAGTTTGGCCGACACTGGAAAATATTAACTTGAGGTAGCGGCAGGTAACCTACCTTTTAGAGTGTTGGGCCGTTAACTTAAAGGTTGCTGGTTCAAATCCCCGAGTGGACAAGGTGAAAATATATATCTATGTGCCCTAGAGTAAGGCAATTATCCATAATTGCTCCTGTAAGTGTCTGCTAAATTATTTAAATGTAGGTAAACATTTAATTACTGAGCGTGACGAAAAATGTTGTTATTATAATAAATGTATATGGAAGTCTAGGCCTTTTTATATTTATACTAAAAGAAGCATCTTGTAGCATATTTCATTCGCTTCAATGCTGGTTTCATTAACAAATGCAATGTTCCATACAGTTAACTCTTTTTGAGTCAGAGTGGAAAACGTTTTGGCTGCATGACGATTAAGATGCGTATTCAGACTTGCATATTCACACGAGTGGTTAACACACTATATATTATGTCTACATTTTGTTTTAATATAATATAATGGTATGTCAATGCAGACAAAAATGCAAATGTCTTAGGAATACAAATAATGAGACGACAGACCATTGGTAAATCATTAAGACTATATGTTTGTCAGCAAACTGTGTCAGCTACCGGTAAGTCGCTGCAGGATTTCAAACTGTGTTGGCATGAATTCATCTTCTTGGATTAGGCTACAGGATTGCATCTTTAAAATGTACTTGGTGAGCCATAATCAAGTATTCCAAATGCAGTTTATTTGAGCTCTAAAGATGACTTTTTAAAATAATAATAAATCATATTTGTGAGAGAAAATAGTGGGCATGACATTTGGCACTTTTTGGGTAATCCAAAGGTAAAGCGTAAAAAAAAATAATCTTGGATCAGGTTTAAAAGATCTTGGATCAGGTTTAAAAAATCTTGGATCAGGTTTAAAAAATCTTGGATCAGGTTTAAAAAATCTTGGATCAGGTTTAAAAAATCTTGGGTCAGGTTTAAAAAATCTTGGGTCAGGTTTAGCTAAATTAAAGAGCAAGATCTGCCTATATTTTGTTATTATCGTATGCCTTCGTCTTCGAAGAAATATTGATAGATATGCTTCTGCAAAAAGCTTCAATTTTTTTCTGCCTTTTGCAATCGGTAGAGTGATACACTTTAGGAAAAATAACCTCGCAAGTGAGTTTTGATAGATCCACTATTTTTAATAATACCCCGTCAGTTGAAAGAAACATAAGCGTGAGACCAGGTTCACATGTACGAATCTTTATTTGTGTGCATACAATTTCTTTACTGGAAATGTTCATAGTTTAGAATAAGGATTCCGTTTCTGATTCATTTGTCATTATTTCATTTGGACTAAAGCATTGATGTCTATAACTGGTAATAATAGTCTAAATTAAAATGTGGAAAATCATAATAGTATAGACAATGTCAATGTTCTGATGGAAGTCACGTTTCTAATATGTATTTAGGACGCCAAAGGTTGTCCCAGTGTTTTGTAGGTTGACAATAGGATAGGAGTACTGAATATTCAACAAATAAAGCATTTGTTCTTGTGCCTATCCTAAAAAATATCCCTGACTCATAAAACTAATTCCGATCACTTGAACCTCTGGTCCAATCGACTGTCAACTGACAGCGAAACAGTTGTACCACCATTGCGCCAGAGTTGTGCACATTAGATGGATATCTAGACAGGAAAGGGAAAGCTAGGCTACAACTAGATGGCTGTAATTCGTCGACCGAGAGAAAAAATAGTGCTCTCTTGTTTTCTTTATGGAGATTACAGATATGGAGGGCCGGCTCATCCAAATGGCAGCTGCGCGGAAGTCCAAGGTCAAGGTAAAAAAGAAAAAAACGCAGACAAACAAGGTCGTAATCAGAGTCTAGACAGACAAGAATGAACTTCACACTCACGCTGTCGAGTATGCATGAAAACTCCTTCTGTAGTTTACAGACCCTGGCTCTGAAATACCTGCGTAGTGGCTAGTAAGTATAAAGACAAGGAAGGACTACACTCCAATAGTGGCTCAAGTAATTTCCGGTATTTTTAAAGGGACAACTACTAGGTCCTGGGCTGTGTGGAGAAGAGGAAAGACAGACAGACATGCAATAACAACGCAGTAGGCTATATTACAATTTACGCATGCGCTTTCTGCCATGGAATTTTGCCACTGTGAGGTGTTTATAAATGTTATCCATTTTATATGGATTTCGATGGATGGTTTATAGGTTTATACAAATGTTACAATGTAATTTTTAGCGAGGTTTATGCACCACACGATTCCAAGTATACATGGTGTTCCCTTGTTAAAGGGGAGTTGCAAGGCCGGCAGGTTTTTTTTTAAAAAGAAAACCTTTAACTTGTAAACAAATATTGACCATTGTTACATTGAGAAACACATTTACCTTTAAAATGTGGACATTAGGTTACGGATTAAGATATCAAAAATTACTATGGTTATAATTAATTTAGAATCCTTTTTCCTGTGGTTGAACGTGGACGTATAATAGAAAATGAGTGGATATGTAAGGTTTGGTGTTATACAGGTATTTAAACTAACTCCAACGTTCTGGATCAGGCGGGAGGCTTCTTGAAAAGTGTGAAGGCCCGGCCTATGATAATATATTTATTGGCCTATGCGTCCTTACACGTGTAAAGACAAATACATGTATTTTGGGTAGATGGGTTACATTACATTTTCCTGCGCAATAAAATGTATACTCAACGAAAGCGTTATAATTGCATTACTTTGGGTTATAAGACCATTATTAGTTTAGGATATCCTTTATCTGCAGTAAACTAGCACCCAACAATGACACAATACAAGTTTTCAGTGCTTCGAAAGTCCAGATATTTCCTCCTATACCATAACCTAATTCTAACGAATCAATATAATCATGCAGAACTGGATCTTCCTGACATCTCGTAGTATTCCTTCAAATTGAGATAAACATTCTAGTGAAGCTACCCTCATGCGAGCTATGGAACGTCCTCTGTATAATTGGCTTTAATACATGCGAATGACACAAAATCTAGACTTAAAATGTTGCATCTCCATGAGCGAAATCCACGAAGAGTTTGGACATGTCCAATATAATATATCCTGTTAAATTTCCTTATTCCCCCCAGATAGCAAACCTATAAACAGTGTTGGGTAAGCTACTCTGAAAATATAATTTACCAAGCTACCAATTTCTTCACACTGGAAGACATTTCAGGCTACACTAAAGCGACACTTAAGAAAAATATAGTTTACTTAACTAAAGTTACTTTTAAAAAGTAGTTCACTACATCCAAACTACTTCGTGATTAATTATCATATCTAAATCTGAAATGTCATAGACTACAAACTGCAGAACAGATAACATTGGAGTCACATCTTAACAGAATGTGTAATTTGGCCTATTAAACAAAAACACAAAACATGTTTCAAGTGAGAATCAGGCAGATGAGCTTCTAAAAAAGAAAGGAAATTCTTGCCTATTCTCATAATTAATTTTATTTTTGCAAAAAAAAGTAGTGTGTATTTACAGTAATTAACTGCTGAAACCCCTACCAATATTTGAATTTAGTTCAACTACCTCCAAGATACTGCAAAATATAGTTAAATTACTAGTTTACTATATATAGTTCACTACTCCCCAACATATATATAAATTCCTGTCTATAAATATACAGGAAACAACTGATCCAGGAGTCTAGTATGCTGCAACATGCATGCGAGATAGAGGTCAGGATAGGGGATAGGGGTGGACTATCATCAATTCCATTCCAGCAACCTTATGCGAAAATGAAACAAAGAAAATGACGGTGAATGTTCAATGTTCATTTCCTAAGTTGGCTGGACAGAGATCGGATGTAATTTACGGCCACGCAGCGTTTCCCAAACTCGGTCCTGGGGACCCCAACTTAGCACTACACAGCTGATTCAGATAATCAACTAAATATCAAGCTTTGTTTAATTGATCAGCTGTGTGGTGCTTCGGCAAAAACCAAAACGTGCATCCCTTGGTGTCCCCAGGACCGAATTTGGGAAACGCTAGCCTAGCTGCACATCATCAACTGCAACCAACCACTTGCCTACAGTTACGCATATACTTTTCAAGCACCAATAGAAGAATTTCACTAGTACGATAGAGCCTAGCCTAGCTGTGAACAAGCATTCAACAGCAGCTGCTAAATGCACATGTCAGGAATTGAGTTCTGTCCAGATTTAACACACACGTCGTTAAAATGGTGCTAGCTCTGTTTGGAAAGTAGACTTTGGGCGCGGGCCCCCAGCACCACCACACCCGCTAGGCAGGTCCCCATGGCGATGGTCGACAGACAGAACCTACATACCTGTGATGGGGCTACCACTCTCAGGAACTGACTGACTGGTGCATGTGTGCTCCCCGGTCTGCGCACCACATAAAGCATGTGATTTAGTACCAGTTATTTGTTTGCATAAGGATTTCCTCTATAGCTCAGTGAATTGTGAATTATTTTCTATTTGGATTCTTTAACAATGTGTTGGTTATTCCAATGCAGTAGAATATAACAGAATAGAATAGAATAGAATAGAACGGAAAAGAACAGAACAGGATCATGTAGGATCTTAGTTTGATCACGTTGTTGCAAGAAAACTTTCATGCAATGCAGGACAGCCCCTACCAAAATGTCCATTCATTGTAATCGTTTTAGTAATTCACATTTCCTGTGTTGCAGGATTATTTTCCTGCTGTAACAAACTGGCTCAAATACTTCTACATCTGTACAATATCAGCAACATTACCATGTCTAAAACTGTGGGGCAATCTCACTGGTCGTATAGTGAAAATGACGCAGTATCTTGGCGGATCTTGTAGGATTCTCTGAAGTAGCCTCTGGTGTGCAAGCATACGGGATGGATGGATGGATGGATGGAGTGTTTCACTCTGCAGGTGAAGTTCTATGTCTAAACTACTACAGTTATTTACTACTAGCGAGCTGCCTTGTCAGCTTCAGGCTATGCTTGAAAATCAAACGTATGATTATGAAAATTATCACACATAAATCTGTTAGTTTAAATCATCAAAGTGTAGTGAATATGCTCGTTTTTTTTGTTGTTTAATCGAATAAGCAAACTACAAAGACCAATCTCGAGATGGAGTTTTGTGCACTTTATTTAACCTAAATATGCGCTCACATTTTGATTTGAAACATATCATGCATGATTAGGATATTTGTAAAGAAATGAACTCTAAAATAGTTTTTTTTGGCATGAAGTCAAATTCATATCAATCAAAATACCCATGCGTAAAACCATGCATAAAAGTGAATTGGAATTATCATCGATAACTTCGCAAAGCAACCCCGAAATTAAGTTTTTTTTTATTGGAAGGAACATGGAAATAAATATTATTCAAATTAAAGTATAGAATGAGACGTCAGATTAATAAAGATTGGGAAAATAAATCCAAAACTAATTTGATGTGTATGTATTGCTAATGACAAACCGGTGTTCTGTAGGAACTGTGCGTTAGGATACGTAGATTAAAACACGTTTAAATCAACATGAAGTTACATTTCTTATTTTACACCAAATACATATTTTTGTTAAATGAATCCCTTTTCCATACCTACAGATGCAGACATATGCATAGCAAAGCACAGCATAGTATATCATAGCGCGCGCTTACAAACACACACACACACAACTCGAGTGTTCAAGGATTCTGGGATTCTAGGTTTGAAAAGTTAGTCATGTTGGCTCAGGTTTCTTCCTGTGCACATGCAGTTTCGACTATCTTCTTTCAGCCCCAGTATTCAGTAGTGCGCCTCGTGTGAAACAGGACTGCGTCTGGTGCAGTCAGGTAATAAACAAGTCTACGACTAATTTCTGTGTAAATACAGGCTATTTTTTCTGTTACAGTAGCATGAACGAATACAGTAACCCGATTAACTCTCAGAATAACCATAGACATTATTTTATAAAATAATTACTATTTGATTATTTCCAAGACAATATAAACTAATTACAGTAAAATACGAATGTCATTTTGAGCCAGAAGTCAACGAAATCATTTGATGACGGGTTTAAGTCCACATTTGATTCAAACAGTTGTTAAATATGTTTGACATTGACTAATATTGACTTTATTTTGTCATCCAGAAGGGAAAAAACATTTACACTTAGAAAAGATTGTCAAGAATTCAGCGATGTGAAATGAGGGACCATTTCCAGCATTTATAAATCACTAAAGATTTGAGAATGTTGCCTGTATTTATTAGCCTATTGCTGAAGATAACAGTGATTCAAATATCACAATATCTGACAGCCAACTACAATCCTTTAGTGAGCTTCTAAAGTGCAGGTAAATCAAAATACGTCTTAAATTAATAAAAAAGGTTTAAGTTCTTGTATGCCTGCTAACCTCAAACAGCTGATAACCAAATCGGTGCGAGGGTCACACCTAGGCATGCACGAGCAAACCTAGGGGGAGGGGAGACTGCCTGACAGAGGAAAGTGGACTGATCACGTGAGTCTTGAGATGAGATACTGAACTATCAAAATCGGTTGATATCGCATTGCGGATATGTTCTATAATTTTACGATTCCTATACGAGATTAGGCAATTGAAAGTCACTTGCGTATACTGTACATGCGCCATACAAAGAAGGTCTGAACAACAAAATAATGTTTGTTATATTGTGAGGGGGATTTTGTATTGTTACTCAATGTTGGTAAGCAGCCAAGTAACGTTTTTCATGGTCTATAGGAAATGTATAGATATATATATACTGAAGATACATCTTAATATAAACGGTATATACTCTACGTATTTATTTGGACAGTGAAGATAAAACGTTTTTTTGGGCGTCAATACTCGATACAACATTTTGGATTATAGACTAGAACCAAATTAAACGTTTTAGCTTCACTGTACAAATAAACAGTTAGGGAACTGTAGATATAGACTACAGATACTAGGCATATAGCTAAGGGCCAATGCATCGAAGTTTGCGTTGCTGCTTTGAATTAAAGATGCAGTAGAGCGCAAATGAGCAAACGCTCTTCTTTCTTGAATCTAACGAACATGAAATAACAAAGGGGGCTTATTAAATCCAGTACATTCACTATGACTAATACTGCAGGCACCGACTTATTATTTTACCATACTATTTTGATTCCGAACGTGTTTCAAATGTAGCCATTTAAAGCAGTTTTTCCTTTCAATAGCCTGTATTCTGTAACAAGCTCGCAAAAACAATGTAGCTCCACATATGAAATTCATAATTCAGGCTATGTAATATCCCAGTGGGATACAGACATCATGAGAAAAGTTTGAATTAGACTAACGGCATTCCCTCGTTGCCAAGTAGCTGCGGTGGATACTAATCATCAAATGGATTCCCGCATGTAATAGAAATACGTTAAAGTATATGTTCATATTCAAATATGGCATGCAGCTCTTTGCTCTTATACAGAGCAATTTCCAATCAGCGCATTCAACTAAGGTAACACATCCAAGAAGCTAAATCTTCCTTCAAAAAGCAGCTATCGGCGGAATCAATGCTAGTAAGAAAAGTATAGGTAATATAAGTATAGAGTATAAGTATATATAGAGTATAGAGAAGCAATGTGTCCAATCATTTGAATCATTTGAACGCAGACCCCCCAAAAAATCCCAGAACCCCCCAAAAATCCCAGGTTACAGATGCAGACACATCTCGTCGGAAGTCCAAGTTCAAGTTAAAAGAGGTCAGACAGCCGCTGTCCAGACAGCACAATAAAAGACAAGCACGGTTATTGACACACTGCCAGCCTATTGGTTAAATGGCAGATTCAAAAATGTGCTTAATGTTTTGGTTAAGGTCCCTATAACCTTTGACTTCAGATAACTGGTACTTGGAAACATCATCGGCTATTGATAAGGAAATAATATGTCCTTTTAACTTCCATTTTGCATGTTTATTAAACGAAGAAAAGGTATTTTATAATATGAGGTGAGATGAAAATATTCCCACAGACCGCTAATTCACTCACGTGTCAGTGGATGGACAATTCTTGATATTTTTTTTATTCTTCAGATTTTCTCAGTTCTAGCCTATATTTTAACTTTTATTTAACGGTTATTAGTTGTATTTATTTCAGAATTAGAAAAGTAAATAACATATAACATAAAACATTATTCTTCTGGTGTGTCTTGAAGAAGAAAATAGCCTACACCTCGTGCGTTCTAGTTTGATGTGGAACGTATTGACCACAGTTCGTATATTCTTTACAAATTATATATTACATACCATATACACATAATTTGATTTAACATAGTATATTAAGTCACAATATAATACCACATTATGATATATACAATACATATAAACATTAAGATGTTAACATTTACAGTAGCCGATACAGAGTCTGTAGGTCTACGCTACTAACGTTCCTACAATATAAACATCCCAAAATGTTTAACATTTAATATGAATAGATTGTGCACGTGCAACAATGTCCTCTTCCAGAATTAAATGAGTTGAGCATTGATTATTGGGTGTGGAAGCCATATAGGCTACTGATGAAGGCCTATTATTTTATTTTTTTCCTTATTTACAATGACGGCCTACAGTGGCCAAACTCGGACTTTTACGCATCAAACTGCATGGGGTAAAATAAAAGTCAGGAGTATTCCAAATGTAACATATATCGAAACATCTCGTTACATTTACTCAGTAACGTTCTGTGGGACAAGTACACTAATCATGTATGCACACCACAAACAGGCAGCTAATACAAACATTGCCTCGATTTATGCTGTCATCGCTTATAAGAACGGTGTTGATGAAATATAATGGGCATATATTTCGTATTTTGCAATTGCAAAGTACTACAATCCCAGACTTGCACTACATTGATAATTCCTACCTCAGAATATTGACGTGGTATACTCACTCAGCCATAGTATTTCTTCAGATCCATATGGGGCTCTCTGGTCGTCTTGGAGGTAAGAACTGTACCGTGCACTGCATGCAGCAATGCATGTTAAATTCAAAAGCAACGTCCAATCAAGGCAACATGTAATATAAAACATGCTTTGTGAAACATGCCATGTTTAGTATGCCTATTTGCAACAGGTGTTTAATTCGCAAGGACATCACGGTGCATTGAGTGGTAGCCTGCCCTATACAGTACATTCCCAATACAATGCACGGACGTATTTAGCTGCAAGTTCATTTCCAACAAATATAATTTAAAAATTAAGAAGATATCCGAAAAACAACCACGAACAAAGGTGTATTAAATGTGACATGCTACAATGTAATAATACAACTGAAGTTCCAAGCTTAAGTTCAAAACTATTGGATATTACAAAGAATAATGCTAACACATTGGTTGTTTTTATTGAGGTAAACCAGAGATGCATGCAAATACCCCAATAATGTGACATATTCTCATGCATGTAGCCTATGACAAAAAATCATAATTGAAAGGGAATTTAGAATGTGAAGACTTAGAATGTAGATAGAAGCAGCCTCGTTTTGAAACCTCAATACATCCCCTAATGTCTGTATGTGTAACCATGAGTACAGATGTAGGATCTTAATTTGAGCCGGTTTGCTACACCAGGAAAATAATGCTGCAGCAACAGGACTTGTGAATTATTGTGTGGATTATAATTAATTGAATTTTTTTGTAGGGGTTGATCAATGTTACTTTATGGCAAATCAAGTATGTCTTGTTAAAGTGGAAATTACAAACTCTAGAAGCCTATTTGAATACACTACAAGTTTGCATTTCCTGCTGTGCATTAAAATTCTCATAAACAAAAGAGTGATCAAATTAAGATCCTACATATGTAGGCTACTTCCAGGTATGTATATGGCACGGTATTGATAACAGCTGAGTATAAAATGCATTTACTTTACTCTGTATTCTTATGTTTGAGTGCTCTCCCATTCAATCAATGAATTATAGTATTTTCTCTCGCCTTTTTTCTTTCTTTCTTCAGTTTAGCTACAATGCTGTTCCCCAAGACGTAACGCAAACAATAGATATTTGAAGGCAGCCTGGAGTTACGGTGCGATGCCTACGTCATCTCCTCGAGAAGTATAGCCTAGATTTAGCCAACGTCTAAAGACATCTAAATACGTGTGAAACAGGATGACAAAGAAAACATTCAGAAATGTTTTCAAATGTCATGGGATCACAAGAATACTCACCTCATCCAGAAGAAACCAGAAGGACACGTCTGTGAAGGACAGGATTTAGCCTACACGCATTCAGTCATTAATGAATTTGATCGAGGATCTGATTGTGATTATTATAAGAAAAATATAAAATAATGTCAAATCAGTAACAAAAAGCTGTTAAAAAATTCGGAAATACATAAAGCATTGTTAAACATGTGTGATCTCTTGTGATCTCTTCAATCTCGCTTGGGTGAATAACCTGCAATATGCATATGTATTGGCACGTTTAAGTCAATAGGCTATATATTTCCGTTGCATATTGATCAAGCACACTTAAAATAAAACATTTATCACAATAACTGAATATTAAGAGTTGGAAAACGTTCATTCAAGAATTTCAGTTCGAGCATGAGATATGAGAAAACTGACTGCTTCCTTCATCTTTTAATAAACAGGCTATTCAGCTTTCTATTTAAATGCGCCTGGCTATTCTCTATTTTCAAGGCCCAATATGGAAATATCCTCACCACTCATTCAAATATTACTCTATGGCCTCTGTCTGTGTCAAAGGTCAAGGTCAAGGACGATCATTCTAAGAAGTAGCCTATTCATGCATTCAAAGTTGTCTCAGATATCTCAAAACGGTCCACAAATTCTTATCGATCAAGTTTGAGATTCGAGAACACAGCTGGAATTGGCTCACTAACGTCCTCTCTAGAACCTCTTGTTCCATAAGTGCTGCATACTATCGGAACATGCTTTCAATAAAACCTAACAAATTAAATAAGAAATACGAAATATCCGAGTGGATTGCCCATTAAGGGGATTGACCTATTTCAGTCGACCAAATAGCCTAAACATGTTCGTCTTTCACTTTAATCCAACGAAAAGTGTCTGGTTAACAATGCAATGCGTCTCATATTTGATCGTGTTGAGGAATGTGGCTTATATGTTTTTTTCAAAAATTTAAAACGACCATCTCCCCTCAAATAAGAAATAAGACCTACAAATACGTATATAATGCTTTAGAAAACGCAGATGGCCATTGACTTCATACAACATCCCTGATACTTCTCTGATGCACATATGGTACACAGCAGTGGTAGCCTATAGGTGGCTTATATGTCATTATGTCAACAGATATTACAAGGTAACGCTTATGGATAAGGTACCCAGCTTTCAAAACGCAAACCATACACTTTAGAATTACTTTCTTTCGATGGATATTTCGTAAAATATCCTATTGGCTATTTAAATTCATATAAGGACTAGAAAAGAAGATCTGAGGTCAAGTTCAACGTCTGTCTCCCCAGACAGAGCCAGGGTGAGCTCAGTAAAATACATCCTCACTCACCCTTGTCGTAAAATAGTTCTTATTTACAATGACAGCCGACCTATAGGGTTAACTCCTGGAGCAAATTAGGGTTAAGTGCCTTGCTCAAGGACACATAGACAGGTTTTTCATCTTGTCAGCTCGGGTACTCGAACCAGCGACTTTTCTGTTACCGGGCCAACGATCTAACCGCTAGGCTACCTGCCGCCCCTAAATAAAGATTACATTATTTTTTATTCAAATACCCACAGTATATCCCAAATCAAGTTGTTGGAGTAATCAGATAACGTCAAAACATCACGAATTCCAAATAAACTTTTTAACTGTGGGTATCGTTTGTTCCCCAAGTCTTCCAATGTATTTTATTGATTTAATTGGTATGTTTAAAGACCTATCCATGTTTGGATAAAAGTTGCTTTGTTCAGGGAATCATTCTATAAAAGACAAGTAAACACAAATCAAATTGAAATTGAAACTGTAGCTTCAGTAGAGTAATAGGGTGATGAAAAACCACATTTTGTAACATTTCATCCTGCGTGGGATTTTATAGAAAGACCAAGAAAACTCGTTAACTTCGGACTCTGAAATTATATGATAGAACACATAGAACGAATAGAATCGGTGCTGCATGGAACGTTCATTAATGTATCTCTTTAATTTGATGATATTCTTGCTCTTATCCTTAATAATCTCATCATGTAGACTAGCCGACATGTACAGCCTACAGACACTGTATCTGCGTTTATTGGTCATGTACACAGTTTTGCAGATGTTATCACAGGTGCAATGAAATGCTTTTATTTCTAGCTCCAACAGTGCAGCAATATCTAGCAATAAATCCAAAAGTAAGACTGAGACATATCAGAATTATCAATATCTTAATGAGCAATGCCAGAGTCTGGAATAAACACTGAGTGTCCAAAACATTAAGGACACCTGCTCTTTCCAAGAGACAGACTGACCAGGTGAATCCAGGTGAAAGCTATGATCCCTTATTGATGTCACTTCAATCAGTGTAGATGAAGGGGAGGAGACAGGTTAAAGAAGGATTTTTAAGCCTTGAGACAATTGAGACATGGATTGTGTATGTGTACCATTTAGAGGGTGAATGGGCAGGACAAAATATTTAAGTGCCTTTGAACTAGGGTATGGTAGTAGGTGCCAGGAACACCGGTTTGTGTCAAGAACTGCAACGCTGCTGGGTTTTTCATGCTCAACAGTGTGTGTTTTAAGAATGGCTACCACCTAATGCATATCCAGCCATATTGACACAACTGTGGGAAGTATTGGAGTCAACGTGGGCCAGAACCCACACCTTGTAGAGTCCATGCCCCAACGAATTGAGGCTGTTCTAGGGGTTAAAGGGGGTGCAACTCAATATTAAGAAGGTGTTCTTAATGTTTTGCACACTCAGTGTAAATATAAGTATGTGCATGGTGTGTATAGACAGTATTGACAGTATTTGAGTGCTCAATGACTAGAGGAGCAGTCTCTAAGGTGCAGGGTAGAGTGCCGGATGGTAGCCGGCTAGTGACAGTATCCAAGGTTAAGGGTAGGGTATTGGGGGGAGGCTAGCTAGTAATGACTGTTTAACAGTCTGATGGCCTGGAGATAGAAGCTGTTTATCAGTCTCTCGGTCCAAGCTTTGATGCACCTATACTGTCTTTGCCTTCTGGATGATAGCAGGGTGAACAGGCGGTGGCTTGGGTGGTTGTTGTCCTTGATGATCTTCTTGGCTTTCTTGTGACACCGGGTGCTGTAGGTGTCCTGGAGGGCAGGCAGTGTGCCCCAGATGATGCTTTGGGCTGACTGCACCACCCTCTGGAGAAACCTGTGGTTGCGGGCGGTGCAGTTGCCATACCAGGTGGTGATACAGCACAACAGAATGCTCTCAATGGTGTAACTGCAGAAGTTAGTGAGGGTCTTAAGAGCCACATTTCTTCACACTGTCATGGAGATTATTTTACACTCAGGGACACTCAAAGTCAATCTTAAATTAATCATAGTCTATTTGTCAGCGCTCTGGAGAGGTTCCAACCAACTCAATGCACCATAGTACACATGCCAATCAGGAGCTCTCCTGGGTCAGTCCCAGCAGTTGTCTTATATACGGCTATACACAGACAAGTTATATTTGCATGAGTTAGCATAATTAATTAATCATTACTGTTTTGTTTCATCCATGTGACCGACCAATACTGGTTCACAAGATGTGACAGACCAACACTCAAAAGGCTTCTTCTCTCTAAGCTGGGACCTTGAAACTGAGATATATTTCTCCTCACGTTCTCAAAACAAGGTTCTGGGCGTACTGCCAAATTGCAGATACTGATAAGTGAGGATTCGCCCGACCAGACACTTGCATGAACACAGAAATTGGTTATTAGAACAGCACATGAATAGACCATAGAAATGTATAGAATAGAAAAGCATAAACATTAAAATTTGAATCAAATCACATCTTAAATGTCACATGCGCTGAATACAACAGCTTACAGCTTACAGTTTACAGTGAAATGCTTACCTACAAGCCCTTAACCAACAATGCATTAAAAAATTGAAACATAGAAAGGAAAAGTAACAAATAGTAAAACAGCATCAGTAAAATAACAATAGCGAGTCTATTTACAGGGGTACTGGTACAGAGTCAATGTGCGGGGGCACCGGTTAGTGGAGGTAATTGAGGTAATATGTACATGTAGGTATAGTTAAAGTGACTATACATAGATAATAAACAGAGATTAGCAGCAGTGTAAAAAAGGGGTCTGGTGGCCCTTTGATTAGCTATTCAGGAGTCTTATGGCTTGGTGGTAGAAGCTGTTAAGAAGCCTTTTGGATGTAGACTTGGCACTCAGGTACCGTTTGCCATGCGGTAGCAGAGAGAACAGTCTATGACTAGGATGACTGGAGTCTTTGACAATGTTTAGGGCGTTCCTCTGACACTGCCTGGTACAGAGGTCTTGGATGGCAGGAAGCTTGGCCCCACTAATGCTCTGGGCCATACACACTACCCTCTGTAGTGCCTTGCGGTAGGAGGCCAAGCAGATGCCATACCAGGCGGTGTTGCAACCAGTCAGGATGGTCTTGATGGTGCAGCTGTAGAACCTTTTGAGGATCTGAGGACCCATGCCAAATCTTTTCAGTCTACTGAGGATTAGGCTTTGTCGTGCCCTCTTCACGACTGTCTTAGTGTGTTTTGACCCTGATAGTTTGTTGGTGATGTATAGTCTGTCTCATGGTTGTCGGTGATCAGGCCTACCACTGTTGTGTCATTGGCAAACTTGATGATGGTTTTGGCCATGCAGTAATGAGTGAACAGGGAGTACAGGAGGGGACTGAGCACGCACCCCTGAGGGGCCCCTGTGTTGAGGATCAGCTTGGCGGATGAGTTGTTACTGACCCTTACCACCTGGGGGAGACCCGTCAAGAAGTCCAGGATCCAGTTGCAGAGGGAGTTGTTTAGTCCCATTTCCATCACAATGCCTTCTCCACCATGATGTCGGTCTGCAGGGACCATTTCAGGTCCTCAGTGATGTGCATGCAGAGGAACTTTTTACCCTCTCAACTGTGGCTGGGGGTGTGCTCTCTCTGCTGTCTCCTGAAGTCCACGATCATCTACTTCATTTTGTTGACGTTGAGGGAGAGTTTACTTTCCTGGCACCACTCCGCCAGGGCTCTCACCACCTCCCTATAGGCTGTCTCTTCATTGTTGGTAAACAGGCTAGCACTGTTGTGTCGTCAGCAAACTAGATGATTGAGTTGGAGCCGTATGTGGCCACTCAGTCATGAGTTCTGGAGGGGGCTGAGCATGCGCCTCCGTGGGTCCCCTGTGTTGAGAATCAGCATGGCGTAAGTATTGTTGCCTACCACCTGGGGTCAGCTGGTCAGGAAGTCTAGGACCCAGTTGCACAGGGAGGGGTTCAGACCCAGGTCCCTGAGCTTAGTGATGAGCTTGGAGGGTGCTATGGTGTTAAAGGCTGAGCTGTAGTCGATGAACAGCATTCGTACCTACTGTAGGTATTCCTCTTGTCCAGGTGGGATATGGCAGTGTGCAGTGACTGGGATAAGGAGAGATTAAATACTTTCATAAACACTCCAGCCAGCTGGTCTGCACATGCTCTAAGGACATGGCTTGGGGTGCCGCCTGGGTCGGCAGCTCTGCAAGGGCTAACACGCTTGAATGTCTTACTCACATCGTTTGAAGGAAGACCAAGTGGCAATAGATGGCACTAAAGTGGACCACCAACACTTGTCCTCTGAATACACAGCCTGTGGGTTCAACACCAGACACAGAATACAGATGACCAGATATTGTTCTTTGGCCAGAATTAGGAACCCAGTTGGTCAACCAAGATACAGGGTTATAGTTGAGTTAAGGGTTCCCTTTCAGTCGGTCACTCAGTATAACATACTATGGGGAGTCAACAAACAATCATGTTCACCTGATGAAATCACGCCCCAACGGTCCAATGGATGCCGAGCCCTCCCTCAGAAGCCTCGCCTTCCTGGCTATAATACCAGGACTCGCATTAATTTCCTCAATTGAGTACCGCTCTTCAACGAGCTAAAACCCACAGACAGCACAGGGCCAAAAATGTTATACCTTGTTCCCTCCTTCAGGAAACAGTTGTTATATTCATAACTGTATGTGGCTGGTAAAGGCAAAGGGGGGATACTAGTCAGTTGTACAACTGAATGCATTCAACTGAAATGTTTCTTCTGCATTTAACCCAATCCCTCTGAATCAGAGAGGTCGTAGCAGAGTTGAGGGAACTGGTGGAGCTCCATACTGCAGCGCTGATTTCCCATATTCAGTCTCTGGGGTTCATATTAAATCACAAGAAAAGTTGTTTGACTCCGGCTCAGGGCATTCAGTTTCTAGGTCTCGCTCTGGACTCAGTTCTGAATCATGCGTTTTTGTACCAACACAGGAGGGTCGCCCTCCGTCTCTGTCTGGCATGGTTTCAGCAGGGACACTTGGTGCCTTTTCACTTGTGCCTGTGGTTATTGGATCTGATGGCCTTTATGATAGTTGTGGCTGTGATTGCTACGCGTCTAGACGCATCTCGCCACTGCCAAGGTATCCCTGTGTGCCTAAGGGCACTGATTCCTTTCTGGGTCTCTCTCTCTCTCCTAAACATGGCCCGTTATCGGCTCATATGGAGCAGTGTATGTCTTTACGCATCGTGAGAAAACGTGCATTGTCATCTGTTCTTCTCAATGAGGGATCTGGGCGCTCCATTGGAAATGGATGCTTTGGCGTATCAGTGGCCTCAGACCCTGATCTATGCGTTTCCTCTGGTGACCACCATGGAGAGGGTCTGTCAGGATGGTCTGTTGTTGATTCTGGTGGCTCCCCATTGGCCCAGACAACCCTGGTTCCTGGAGATCATCCGCCTGTTGGGCGGGGACCTGTGGAGGGTTCCGTGTCATCAGGATCTATTGCCCCAGGCGCATGGGAGAGTTTGGCACCCATGATCCCAGTTGTGGGATCTGTGGGCTTGGCCCCTGAAAGGTTGAATTTGATGTCTAGATGTTTACCCTCAAACGTGATTACGACTATACTGCTGGCCCGTGCACCCTCTATGAGAGGGTTGTATACTGTACATATAAGTGGTGCGCGTTTGAGGGTCGGTGTTAGGTTAAAGGAGTTTCTCCTTTTCAGAGCTCTTTGGCGGACATTTTGATGTTCTTGCAAGTTCACGCCTGGCGACGCCAAAGTGATGTTATGTCCTAATGCAGCTTTTGCTCCAAGGTAATGTCTATTTCTGCAATAGATCCATAGACGATGCAATCACCATCGCACTGCACACTGCCCTATCCCATTTGAACAAGAGGAATACTCTGTGTTTGTCATTACTGAGACGTGGTTAAGGAAGAGTCTAATGAATACTGATGTTAACCTTTCTGGTTATAACCTTTTTCGGGATGACAGATCTACCAAAGTTGGGGGTTGTGGCATTTGTTTTTTTTACCAAGGATCACCTTCAGTGTTCGTTGTCTCCACCAAGTCTGTCCCCAAACAATTTGATTTGCTGGTTTTAATTACATTAGTGATCACTGTTTTACAGCCTGTGTTCATAATGGCTGCTCAGTGAAATGACATGTCTTGTTTGTCATAGACGCTTGCTAAAAAACTTTAATGAGCAAGCCTTCCTTCATGAACTGGCTTCTGTAAAATGGAATAGAATCAGCTTGATCCCCTCTGTCGAAGACGCTTGGCTCTTATTTTTTTGATATTTTCAGTGGTATTGTTAAAAAACACGCCCCCATGAAGTAAATAATAATTAAAAAAAGGTTCAGCCCCTGGTTCGACCGCGATCTTGCAGATTTACTCCACCTCAAGAATTGCATTTGGAGAAAGGCCCGGTACATGCTTACTCAGGCTGACTGGCTCTCATTCAGGCAAATGGGAAATAAGTGCACTCAGACTATCCGGAAGGCCAAAGTTATCTCTGAGGTCTATCTCTGTGGGTCTAACCCCAAGAAATTCTGGAAAATGGTTAAAGACCTGGAGAATAAACCCTCCTCCTCACAGCTGCCCATGTCCCTTAAAGTTGATGATGTGGTTGTTACTGACAAGAAGCACATGGCTGAGCTCTTTAATCAACACTTCATTAAGTCAGGATTCCTATTTGACTCAGCCACGCCTCCTTGCCCGTCCAACATTTCCTCAACTGCCACCCTTTCTAATGCAACTATCCCCGATGCTTCTCCCTCTTTTTCCCCTGCCCTGCTACAAAGTTTTCCCCTGGAGGCAGTTATTGAGTCCGAGGTACTAAAGGAGCTCCTGAAACTTGACCCCAAAAAAACATCTGGGTCAGATGGTTTAGACCCTTTCTTCTTTAAGGTTGCTGCCCCTATCATCGCAAAGCCTATCTCCGACCTTTTGAACCTGTCTCTCCGTTCTGGGGAGGTTCCCATTGCTTGGAAGGCAGCCACGGTTAGTCCTTTATTTAAAGGGGGAGATCAAGCTGATCCTAACTGTTATAGGCCTATTTCTATTTTGCCCTGTTTATCAAAATAGTTGGAAAAACTTGTCAATAATCAACTGACTGGATTTCTTGATGTCTATAGTATTCTCTCTGGTATACAATCTGCTTTCCGCTCAGGTTATGGATGTGCCACTGCAACCTTAAAGGTCCTCAATGATGTCACCACTGCCTTTGATTCTAAGCAATGTTGTGCTGCTATTTTTATTGACTTGGTCGAAGCTTTTGATACGGTAGACCATTCCATTCTTGTGGGCCGGCTAAGGAGTATAGTCTCTGAGGGGTCTTTGGTCTGGTTTGCTAACTACCTCTCTCAAAGAGTGCAGTGTATAAAGTCAGAAAATCTGCTGTCTCAGTCACTGCCTGTCACCAAGGGAGTACCCCAAGGCTCAATCCAGCCTTCCATAAAGATAATAAAATTGGTCTGGTTTGGTCTTAACCATATGGGTGTGTGGTAGCACAAAGGTTTTCTAATCATTTGCGCTTGTTTTGGTACACCTAATTCTACTTTTGGCCATTTTATGTGATGGTAAAGGTAGGGGTGTACTAACCTTTTCCCCATAAGGAAAAGGCATTTTGTTTATTTTAATTGCATAACATTTTCAAGTTTTTTTTTTTTTGTGTGATTTGTTAAATTAGGTTAACCTTTAACTGTCAATAGTGTTGAAGTGAAGATTACATATCCATCTGTCCAATTATGTAAAAAAAACAAACGTACTTTTTCACGACTGTACATATGGGATGAGTGTTGCCAGATATGTAAACATTATAAACATTATTAAAGTGACCAGTGATTTCTAGTCTGTGCCTCTAGGCAACAGCCTCTAATGTGCTAATGGTGGCTGTTTAGCTGCATGATGACCTTGAGATAGAAGCTGTTTTTCAGTCTCTCGGTCCCAGGATTTGTTGCACCTGTACTGACCTTGCCTTCTGGATGACAGCGGGGTGAACAGGCAGTGGCTCGGGTGGTTGTTGTCCTTGATGATCTTTTTGGCCTTCCTGTGACATCGGGTGCTGTAGGTGTCCTAGAGGAGAACGAGAGACTGAAAAACAGCTTCTATCTCAAGGCCGTCAGACTGTTAAATAGCCATCACTAGGTGGCTTCCACCCGGTTACGCAGCCCTTCACCTTAGAGGCTGCTGCCCTATATACGTAGACTTGGAATCACTGGCCACTTTAATTATGGAACACTAGTCACTTTAATAATGTTAACATATTTTTGCTTTACTCATCTCATATGTATATACTGTATTCTATTCTACTGTATTTTAGTCTATGCCACTCCAACATTCCTCGTCCTAATATTTATATATTCCTTAATTCCATTCTTTTACTTTAAGGGTTGTGTGTATTGTTGTGAATTGTTAGATTCTACTGCACTGTTGGAGCTAGAAACACAAGCATTTCACTACACCCGCAATAACATCTGCTAGACATGTGCATGTGACCAATATAATTTGATTTGATTTGATTTATTATCGGCCATCCTCCCCTCAGCAGCCTCCACAGAACTACGTCTGTCCAACACCAACATGGCCCACACCAGCGTTTCCAAAACTCGGTCCTCGAGACCCCAAGTGGTGCACATTAAGTTTTTTGACCTAGCACTGCACAGCTGGCATTGTTTGTTTTCAGTGGAGGCTGCTGAGGGGAGGACGGCTCAGAGTAATGGCTGGAACGGAGCAAATGTAATGGCATCAAACACATGGAAACCATGGAAACCATGTGTTTAATGTATTTGATACCATACCACCTATTCCGCTCCAGCCATTACCACGAGCCTGTCCTCCCCACTTATGGTGCCACCAACCTCCTGTGTATTTTTGCATGTACAGTAATTGATTAATTAATATTATACTACTCAAATATAAATAAAATACATTTCTCTAAACTAATCCAATCTGTTACTTGGACTTATTGCACCCACTACTGAAATTGTTGTTCCAGTTTAGATGGTTTAGGTAGTCTCATATCTTAGTCTTCCCTTGGGATCTCACTTGGTGAAGGCCACAGGACTGAAAGTAGATGCATGTAACAACCATGTCTCTGTCACTCGAAAGGCAAGGCACTCTTGAATATACAGTACCAGTCAAACGTTTGGACACACCTACTCATTCAAGGGTTTTTCTTTATTTTTTTACTATTTTCTACATTGTAGAATAATAGTGAAGACATCAAAACTGCGGTCTAAGGCACTGCATCACAGTGCTAGCTGCGTTACTAAAGATCCTGGTTTGATACCGGGCTGTGTTGCAGCAGGCTGTGACCAGGAGACCCATGAGGTGATGCACAATTAGCCCAGCATCATCCGGGGCAGGGGAGGGTTTGGCCGGCCGGAATGTCCTTGTCTCATCGCGACACATTGGTGCGGCTGGCTTCCGGGTTAATCGTGCATTTTGTCAAAAAGCAGTGTGGCTTGGCGAGGTCGTGTTTCGGAGGACACACGGCTCTCAACCTTCGCCTCTCCTGAGTCGGTACGGGAGTTGCAGCGATGGGACAAGACTGTAACTACCAATTGGATTTGACGAAATTGGGGAGAAAAAGGGGGTAAAAATAGTATATATATTTTTTTGATATATATTATATTTTAGATTCCTCAAAGTAGCCACCCTTTGCCTTGATGACAGCTTTGCACACTCATGTCATTCTCTCAACCAGCTTCACCTGGAATGCTTTTCCAACAGTCTTTTTTATTGGCTACTTTGGCTACTTTGAAGAATTTGGTTACTACATGATTCCATAGGTGTTATGTTATAGTTTTGATGTCTTCACTATTATTCTACAATGTAGAAAATAGTCAAAATAAAGAAAAACCCTTGAATGAGTAGGTGTGTCCAAACCTTTGACTTGTACTGTATGCAAATAACTGTGTTAATTCAACACTGAAATGTGTAGACCCGTATAAACACTGGACCAGTGTTAAATGTAACACTCTCAGTGTTGATTTATCACTGGATCGTTTGCTGTGTGATTACAACAATGACAAGCAAGCAACATTGGACGTCATATTGACGTAATCTTTGGTTGAAATCGAGTGACCACCGTTAACCATTTTATTGATTTGTATTTATTTCACCTTTACTTCACCAGGTAACCATACGACAACCAGCTACAGTAAAGACATATTTTTCTGATTGCTAAAAAGATACAATACAATTAGACGTCTAATACAATCAGACAAAAAAGTCAATCTGACATTACTGCAACCAATTGTGCCTGCTGGTATGTCATGGCATGCAGGTATAAATGTGGCAGGTCTTAACATTATGCCTTAAAGGATTACAAAAGGTCATAACATACTGTATTGCCAACATCTTTAAAGACTTGTTCATGTTCATATCTGGTAAACGTACTAAACCTGATGTATAACAGTGAATAAGACAAGGTTCGTAGGCTTCAATTGGCACCCTATTCCCTTTACAGTGCACTACAGCCCCTTAGGACTCTGGTCAAAAATAGTGCACTTGTCAGGCTCTGACCATAGGTAAGCCTCTGGCTGTTTCTATGGTTGTCATGGTCAGGGCCTGACAGGAGCTCTCTAGGTTATTCTATGTTGGTTTTGTGTTGGTCCCCAATTAGAGGCAGCTGCTAGGCATCGTCTCTAACTGGGGGCCATATTTGAGGTTCATGTTTTTCACCTGTGGCTTGAGTATCATTGTTTTGTGTTTAGTGCCTGTGTGCCAACCTGCGGTTAAGTTTGTGTTTTCAAAGTTTGTTTAATAAAATACACGTCGAACTACAACTGCGCCGTGTTTAGGTCTGCCTCTCACCACGATCGTGACAACGCTACAGGGAACAGCGTTCCATTTGGGATGAATCCCCCAGTTCTCTCTTTACTCATGTGGGCTTTACGTGTCTGCGTCAGAACACACCCATGTCTGGGCCATTATTTTATGTGTTCCTGGGAATATATTTGCAAAGAAAGATATGTGTATACCATTACGATAAACCACAACAACTCCCTAAAAGGAAAATATGTTTTCTAAGCTAGAATCAAAACACTTGGTTCTGAATCGACCCTAGGGAAAAATATAGACTCTGTTCTACTCAGAGAATAGTGTGTGTATAGCGTGGCATACTGCACTTCAGCAAGGTCGGGCGGGCGGACACAGGGAAAATGGGAGCGTGGCGCTTAGTTCTCCAAGAACACAAGCCACGAATGTGACGCACAGAGATGGATCTTTTCAGGTCCAATTCCTGACCGAATGGAGAAGAAATGTCACACACACTCCACCAGAGAGGAGAAAAGCCCGCCACCCGTGCACACCCCAATCCCCATCCCTGTGCCCCCTCCAAACTCTTTCCACATTAATTAGAGGGTATTGTTTCTGTCTTCTTTGACACCTGTGAAGGAGTTTGAGCTCAGTTTCCATTACAGCATGCTCCCTACTTAATTAGCCACAATCTGGATACAGTTAAGCACGCTGTTGTCACTCACTCACCCTCCCTCTTTCTCTCTCTACTTCCCTCTCGCTCTATCCCTCTCCCTCCTCTCCCTCATCCCGCCTTTCCTTGCTCACTCTCCTTTCCTCCCTCCCCCTCTCTTCATCCTTCCCTCCTTCTCTATCTCCCCCTCCCCTTTCTTCTCTCCTTCCCTCTCTCCCTTTCTCCATCCATCCCTCACTCCTTCCCTCTCTCCCTCCCCTTTCCTCTCTCCTTCCCTCTCTCCCTTTCTCCATCCATCCCTCACTCCTTCCCTCTCTCCCTCCCCTTTCCTCTCTCCTTCCCTCTCTCCTTTTTCCCCTCCCCCTCTCTTCATCCTTCCCTCTCTCCCTTGCTCCATCCACCCCTCACTCCTTCCCTCTTCTTCCATCCCTGTCTTTCTCTCCCTCCATCCTTTCCACCCTCCCTCCGTCTCTATCCGTCCCCAATCCCACCTCCCACCTTCCATCCCTCTCCCTCTCTCCTTCTCTCCAAACCTCCCCCCTCTCTTTATCCCTCCCTCCATCCCTCCCCCATGACCAGTGATATTCCAGTGCAACATGAAGCCATTAAGACGTCTGTAATTAAATAGCCAGAAAGCATTTGTCACTATTTGTGTCTTCTGGCACATAAACCTTTTGGCTGTCCCATGGCACTATATTCGCTTTATAGTACACTACTTAAGGCTCTGGTCGCCTAGTGGTTAGAGCGTTGGGCCAGTAACCAAAAGGTTGCCATTTCGAATCCCTGAGCTGGCAGCCCCCCCCCCCCTGCACATCTCCATTTCAGATGGGTTGGGTTAAAAGCAGAAGTCAAGTTTTGGTATACACAAATCCCTAATCCTTTAAAGAAGTAAATTACCTATGTATGTTGTGCAAGTACAGCACAGCACAGCACAGCACAGCACAGCAGCACAGCACAGCACAGCACATCACATCACAGCACAGCAGCACATTACAACTATCCGAAATATCATATGGCCAGTCCGCCCCTGTGTATGTCTGTCTGTCTTCCAGTCCGTCTGTCCACCTGTCAGTGTGTGTGTGTGTGTCTGTCCGTTCTTCTCGTTTTAATCACTTTTCCTCATGTCAAGTTGCTGCTCAGGTACTAACAACTGGGGCATTTATAGAGCTGGCCAGCAGTTGATCAGGTACTGACAGCCAGCGGTTTCTGGCTGGCGGATTGGGGTCTACTTTCAAGCCATACCTGCTATAGTCAGTTAGGGTGGAAGACTAATACCCTCTCTCTTTACCCCAGCCCTAGGACAAATACCCCTCTCTGTTTACCCCAGCCCTGGGACAAATACCCCTTTCTGTTTACCCCAAACCTGGGACAAATACCCCTCTATGTTTACCCCAGCCCTGGGACAAATACCCCTCTCTGTTTACCCCAAACCTGGGACAAGACCAATGGTCCCCAGCCCTGGATAGAACCAAACACATTTTATGGAGCCATGAAAATAAAACAATTGGTTATTGTGCTTGGTTAATATAATTCATCAATTGCACAAGCTCTAAACTCATTTTTTTCCCTAACCAATAAAAACACTGAGTGTACAAAACATTAAGGACACCTGCTCTTTCCATGACATAGACTGACCAGGTGAATCCAGATGAAAGCTATGATCCCTTATTGATGTCACTTGTTAAATCCACGTCAATCAGTGTAGATGAATGGGAGGAGACAGGTTAAAGAAGGATGTTTAAGCCTTGAGACATTTGATTGTGTATGTGTGCCATCTAGAGGGTGAATGGTAAGACAAAATATTTAAGCGCCTTTGAACTGGGTATGGTAGTAGGTGCCAGGCACACCAGTTTGTGTCAAGAACTGCAATGCTAATGGGTTTTTCACGCTCAACGGTTTCCGTGTGTATCAAGAATGGTCCACCACCCAAAGGACATCCAGCCAACTTGGCACAACTGTGGGAAGCATTGGTGTCAACATGGGCCAGCATCCCTGTGGAATGCTTTCAACACCTTGTAGAGTCCATGCCCTGACGAATTGAGGCTGTTCTGAGGGAAAAAGGCGGGGTGCAACTCAATAGGAAGGTGTCGTTAATGTTTTTTACACTCAGTGTATGTGTCAATAACAAAAATACATATTTAAATTACAAATTTTATTTTCACTGAAAGTTTATATAATTAACAGATTGCTTTTTTAGTTGTTTAAATACCATTGAAATGGAAAAGTACCGTATAGATCCACTATAAAGACAGTCAAACATAAACATCTACATTATCACAGACATTTTTAGGTGAACTTTGTGTTCATTACATCCTGAACTGTAAAGGCCTGGGTGAAGTCCTACACAAACACATGAGTTGTAGCCTGTACCCAGATCTGTTTGCGCTGTATAACCAACTCCTATCAGTGACAGTAACCATAGCAGTTGGCATAAACAGACCTAGGACCCAATTCTTCAGGAATTGGGCTTATATCCAAAATCCCAACTATATCAAATGAATGTATTTTTATTTCCTTAACTATGATGTCAATCACTGTGCTGCAGTCACCAGAGCTTTTCTATCAATAAACACTTTTATGGGTACACATAACATTTGATTGTAAATATGTCTAAGCCAACACACAACTAAATGTTTATGCCACTGGAGCTCCACATGAAACTCATTATGAAGCCTTTAATTTTCAGTTTTAGTGGGCTTAGACTGGAGAGAGAGAGAGAGAGTGTGCGCGTGTGAGGGAGAGAGAGAGAGATAGAGAGAGAAAAAGAGAGAGGGAGAGAAAGGCAAGAGAGAGAGCAGGGAAAGAGAGAGGTGGAGAGAGAAACAGAGAGAGGTAGAGAGAGATAGAAAGAAAGAAAGAAAGAAAGAAAGAAAGAAAGAAAGAAAGAAAGAAAGAAAGAAAGAAAGAAAGAAAGAAAGAAAGAAAGAAAGAAAGAAAGAAAGAAAGAAAGAAAGAAAGAAAGAAAGAAAGAAAGAAACATATAGTGAGGGGGAGGGGAGAGAGATAGAGAGGTAGGAGAGAGAGGGTGGGAAAGAGAGAGAGAGAAAGGGGAGAAAGAGGGAGAGTGAGGGAGAGAGAGAGAGAGAGAGTCTATTCTAAGCCTTGTAGTGTAGTATTTTATCCTAGGCACTGACCCTTATAAAGGTTCTCCTTGGCACTGAGCCTTTTAAATGTTCTCCTTGGCACTGAGCCTTATAAAGGTTCTCCTTGGCACTGAGCCTTTTAAACGTTCTCCTTGCCACTGAGCCTTTTAAATGTTCTCCTTGGCACTGAGCCTTTTAAAGGTTCTCCTTGGCACTAAGCCTTATAAAGGTTCTCCTTGGCACTAAGCCTTATAAAGGTTCTCCTTGGCACTAAGCCTTATTAAGGTTCTCCTTGGCACTACACCTTCTAAAGTTTCTCCTTGATACTAAACCTTTTAAATGATTTTCTCCATTAAACAACAACATCAAAGCAGTCTGATTCCATCTCCTCTTCCAGTTAGTCAGATGTGAGGGGATGATATCTCAGATTACCTATGTCAAAGTTTTAAATGCACAATCATCTCAGGGTTTAAATGAAAACAAGCCAGCCAGACAGGCAGACAGATGCATGTCCTTTGCAAACATAGCTTACAGATAAAGAGGACTTTAATTTATACCAGGATTCTTCACTCAGACCCTCTACAATCACTGAGCCTGTCGAAAAAGTTTCCACAGCCATGGGCAAACATTTTGAAGCAGTTTATCAGCATACACTGCATTACATGTCTCATTATCTGTACATCTGTTCATCCTTACAGTAGATAAGGACAATAGTGATTGAATGTCTAACATGTCTAGGTTCAACTTTCTTAACTAGTTCAATTGACTTGTCGTAGTCGTCCTTGTTGAGAAACAAAATACTTTAGGTTGAGTGATAAATCAATAGAGATTGTCTCCCCCCAGGCTACTCAAACGTGGGGTGTAAAACGCTCAGAGGCAACACTGAGCAACGAATAGGACTTGAAAGTCTGAATTGTCCTGTCTGCTCACCTCGCCCACCTCCCAGAGCCAAAGCGGCTACACACCAGTCCAGATATGTTTGAGCCTCTGCACACACAGGCACAAACTGTTGTCTGCACACACACATGCACACACACGCACGCACGCACGCACGCACGCACACACACACACACACACACACACACAGACACACACACACACATACATAAACGCACGCATGCATGCACACACACACACACACACACACACACACACACACACACACACACACACACACACACACACACACACACACACACACACACACACACACACACACACACACACACACACACACACACACACACACACACACACACACTGTTAGTCCCAGTTATACAAATACAGTCCTAGTGACAGAAATACATTTTTGGCCATGTGGAGGTGTGCTGTCTGACTTACTGACTAACTAAGAGTTTGTGGTATCCTTTTCTGGATGCCACCCAATAAGGAGCAGACTGACAGACAAACACCTGTCACAGAGATTGATGGGTCCAGCTGGTGAGAGGTGTATGTGTGTGTTAATTTAGAGACAGGGGAGTGGTGTTTGTGTGTGTGTGTGTGTGTGTGTGTGTGTGTGTGTGTGTGTGTGTGTGTGTGTGTGTGTGTGTGTGTGTGTGTGTGTGTGTGTGTGTGTGTGTGTGTATGTGTGTGTTCATTTAGAGACAGGGGAGTGATGTGTGTATGTGTTCTAACTAAGAGACAGGGGTAAAGAACTTTACACACTAAACCTGACTGATAGGATGGGCAGGGAGTTACTGGTCTTAGATAAAAGCCTAGGGTGTATTCAGCTATGTGAAATGTTCTGAACAGTGCAGATAGACATAGAATGAATATATGTCATGATTGTCTGACATTCATATCAGCTCCACATGATACATTTCTATCTGAACGTTGCATCCTCCTGAATAGGCCCCAGAGATTAAGGGTTTGAAGGTGATAGAGAGATGCTAATCCTGTGTAACTAAATAAAAGTATTCAAATATATGGATTCAATACTGTAGGTCGCTCTGGATAAGAGCATCTGCTAAAATGTAGACGATGGAGGGATGGAGGGCTGGAAAGGAGGCAAGGGCCCTCAGATCCTCAAAACGTTATAGAGCAGCACCATCCAGATCATCTTGACTGGCTGCATCACCGCTTGGTATGGCAACTGCAAGGTGCTACAGAGGGTGGTGAGTACGGTCAACTAGGACCGAGCTCCCTGCCATCCAGGACCTCTATACCAAGCAGTGCTAGAGGGAGGCCCAAAAACATTTTTAAGACTCCAGCCACCCTGTTCTCTCTGCTACCGCATGACAAGCGGTACCAGTGCACCAAGTCTGGAACCAACAGAACCCTGAACAGCTTCTACCCCCAAGCCATAAGACTGCTAAATAACTCATCAAATGGCTATCCGCTGCTGCTACTGTCTATTATCTATCCTGTTGCCTAGTCACTTTAACCCTAACTCAACTACCTCGTACGCCTGCAAATCGACTCGGTACTGGTGCTCCCTGCATATAGCCATGTTATTGTTATTCACTGTGTATTTATTACTCATCACTATTTATAGCCATGTTATTGTTATTCACTGTGTATTTATTACTCATCACTATTTATAGCCATGTTATTGTTATTCACTGTGTATTTATCACTATTTGTATGTTTTATATAATGTTGTATCTTTAACTCTGCATTGTTGAAAAAGGACCCGGAAGTAAGCATTTCACTGTTAGTCTACACCTGTTGTTTACGAAGCGTGTGACAAATCAAATTTGATTTGATTTGAACAGAGGAATGGAACAGAGGGAGGAGGTTTGTAGAAGAAGAAGGTGGTAGCAGGATGTGAGTCTACCTTGGATACCTTTAATGTGGCTCAGACTGACAGAATGTTCCCAGGGGTTATACTGCTGAAGGAGCGAGAGGGGGAGGGGAGAGAGAGAGGGAGAGAGGGAGCAAGACAGCCCCTGAGGAGAAAGAGAGGAACCGAGACAGAGGAAGAGAGAGAGAGAGAGCGTGTGTGTGAGAGAGTGAGAAAGAGAGAGAGAGAGAGAGAGAGAGAGAGAGAATAAAGCCCCTTAAATTGAAATTGAAATTTAATTGAGAGAGAGAAGAGAGCGTGTGAGAGGGAGAGAGAGAGAGACAGAGAGAGAGAAGAGAGAGCATGTGAGAGGGAGAGAGAGAGAGAGAGAGAGAGAGAGAGAGAGAGAGAGAGAGAGAGAGAGAGAGAGAGAGAGAGAGAGGAGAGTGTTAGCGAGAGAGAGAAAAGGCAAGAGAGACTGCTCTAGAAAATGTCCAGATAAGCAGTAAATCACCAGAAGGACCTGAGGTACTCAAATGCTTTCTGACTGAATCTGTCTCCCAGAGGCCAGAGCCCAGAACCCAGCGGCTCCACTCTACAATGTCTTAAACATTAACAGCAGTCTGTCATCAGGGTATCAGCAGCAGCAGCTTCTAGCAGCTTCTAGCAGTAGTCTGGTTTGTCTGCTGTTCTCACCATCCCCCACCCCACAAACCAGCCAGCGCCTCAGCCTGCCTGCCCGCCCGTCTGCCTGCACTAACCAAACCAAGGGCTGTGCAAACACACACAGACTCACCAACCAACGACCAACCAAAATGGCTTCCAATCCAAACCTCCATTCAGATGTTCTCTAAATGCTTTTTTGTTGGGTGCTTGGAACTATGAAGGGAAGGGAGAAGAAGGCTGAAGCAGAGTGGGGGATATGGTTGTTCTGGTTGTACACAAACTATCTATTTAGTTGTTGTGTGTCTGTCTGTCCCCATTCCAAAGAGTCATAAACTTGCCACTGGCATTTCAGTGGAGAGGTCTGTCTGTGTGTCGAGTTACAGGTGTTCTTTTTAACACAGTTGCTTGAAAAAAAGGCTCAGTTTTATGGCTTTTCTTCTATAGAGGGCTGAGGAAACAGAAGTGACATACTGGGCTAAAAAACAAGTTAGAACCACCAAGGATGTAATCAGTTTCAGAGAATAACAAATACACAAGTTAGAGAACAATGTTATATTTAGACGGCTGTCAACAAGTAACCACTTCAATAGGCCTTAGACACATTGTCAGTCAAAATTATTTAAAAGATTCAACTGACACACTGGTTGAATCAATGAAATGACATTGAACCAATGTGGAATAGACGTTGAATTGATGTCTGTGCCCAGTGGGTAGAGTCGATTTAGCTTAATTCTGTCGTACCGTTATCACATTTCTGAAAATGTACGATTATTTATATCGACGGTACGTTTTATGGCTGAAATAATGTTTTCAGTTTAAAAAATGTCCTTTAGTTTTCTTGATAGCTATGGAGGAAAGGAGATCACTGAAGGGAATATACTGTACATCGCACTGCTGAGACACAGCTTACTGTGTGTCTGAATAGAGCTCCATCTTTCTAGTGTACCATAACATTAATGTTCTTAATTCAAATAGCTAATAAACTCTACGAGCACTAAAAGGGAATCAAATTATTTTACAATTTTATGAGCAGAAAAATTACAGCCCCACATTTCAAATTCATTGAACTGTATCATTCTGGTTTATTTTTTGGAAAGTCATTGACAATTCATTTTATAAGTACTTTTAAATACTTTTTTAATAAACAGAACACATATCACCAGATCCATGCCTGCTGTTTGTATGAAGCGGACTTCTGCGTGGATGAACTAAGATATCATCCATATAGATCAGATCAAATTCACTCTGTAGTTCACTGTGCCATGTGTGACCTCGAAATGCAAAATGACAGTAAGATTATTTAACACTAATGAACAGAACATTAACAGGGACATAAACCAGAGAGCAGTGATAGCTATAACAGCTATAGCAGGGCTCTACAGTGGGACGAACTTCAATGCTTTCAAATTATCAGCTTGTGTTTGTTTAGCTCTGGTATGTTTATCCATCTCTATGTGCATGCCATCTAAATGCGCTATGTATTGCTATAGCGTATCTATGTAGCATAGATACCATGTTTATATATACAGTACCAGTCAAACGTTTGGACACACCTACTCATTCAAGGGTTTTTCTTTCTTTTTGACTATTACTGGTTGAGAGATTGCCAAGAGTGTCATCAAGGCAAAGGGTGGCCTTGATTCTTTGACGAATCTAAAATATAAAACATATTTTGATTTGTTTAACACTTTTTTGGTTACTACATGATTCCATTTGTGTTAATTCATAGTTTTGATGTCTTCACTATTATTCTACAATGTAGAAAATAGTACAAATAAAGAAAGACCCTTGAATGAGTGTGTCCAAACTTTTGACTGGTATATACAGTCATGTGAAAAAGTAAGTACACACCCTGGAAAGTTTTTTTTTTTTTTTTTTTTACATATTTGGACACATTTCCCACCACATTCACTGATCTAGGTTAACCAATTTAAAAAATCACACACAAAAAAGTTTAACTTGTTATGCAATGCAAATAAACACAAATGCCTTTTCCTTATGCAGAAATTTTTTGTACACCTCTACCTTTACCATCACATAATATTGCAAAAATTTGAATTAGGTACCAAAACAAGTGCACATGATTAGAAAACATTAGAGGTCCAGCCTTCCATAAAGATTAGAAAATTGGTCTTGTTTGGTCTTAACCATATGGGTGTGTGGTAACACATCATGCAAAGATCAAAAGACCTACCCAAGGGCCCTCAGAAGAAAGATTATTGATGTCCATGAGTCTGGGAGGGGTTACAAATCCATTTCCAAGCAATTGGAAGTACATTATTCCACTGTCCAACGGCTCATCTACAAATTGAGAAAATTCCAGACCACTGGCAATCTACCTAGGACAGGTCGTCCCACCAAATTCAGCCCAAGAGCTGACCAAAAGATGCTCATAGAAGTCTCTAAGAACCCCAGGGTAACATCAAGGGATCTACAGGCCTCTCTTGCCACAAGCAATGTCGAAGTGTGTGAGTCAACTGTCAGAAAGACACTACACAAACTTGGCCCACATGGGAGGTCAGGAAGGAAGAAGCCTCTGCTCTCAAAAAAGAATATCAAGACAAGACTGACGTTTGCCAGACAACACCTGGGTAAAGCCCAAAACTACTGGAACAATGTGCTCTGGACAGATGAGTCAATGGTGGCGTTGTTTGGCTGCAATGCCAGACACCATATTTGGTGAAAACAAAACACTGCCTCTGAACAGAAGAACCTCATACTAAGAGTAAAGCATGGAGGTGGTGGCATTATGGTTTGGGGCTGCTTTGCTTCCTCAGGGCCTGGCCAACTTGCCATCATTGACTCAACCATGAATTCTATATGTACCAGAGAATTCTTGAGGAAAATGTGAGGCAATCTGTCAAAAAGCTGAAGCTGAACTGAACGTGGATCTTGCAACATGACAATGATCCAAAACACAAAAGCAAAGCTACAACAGAATGGCTCTAAAAGAAGAAATGGAGGGTTATGGAATGGACGAATCAAAGGCCAGATCTCAATCCTATCGAAATGCTGTGGGGGAACTTGAAGCGGGCCGTGCCTGCAAGAAAGCCCTCAAACATGACACAGTTGAAGCAGTACTGTAAAGAAGAGTGGGCAAAAATTCCTCCCAGTCGATGTAAGAGAGACACTTACAAGAAAGGTCTACTTTAAGTAATTTCAGCCAAAGAAGCTAGGGGTGTACTTATTTTTTCTACACTATGGAAATGCATTTCTGTCGTTTTTTGATGAATAAATGATTGAAAGTGTAATTTGTTAAATTAGGTTTCCTTTATCTGTCAATAGTGTTGAAGTGAAGATTACATATCCATCTGTCCAAATATGTAAAAAAGAAAGAACTTTCCAGGGTGTGTACTTACTTTTTCACATGACTTTATATACATATACATTATACTGTATACTGTCAGAGGAGAGAGAGGAGGAAGATAGAGGCAGGAAGCTGGGTAGTAACAGGGATATACTGTCAGAGGAGAGAGAGGAGGCAGATAGAGGCAGGAAGCTGGGTAGTAACAGGGATATACTGCCAGAGGAGAGAGATAGAGGGCCGGGTGTCTGCAGGTTTTTTTTTTTCTTCTTCAATTAAAACCTATTAGACAACCATGTGAGGGGAGTTCCTTATTAATTAGTTACCTTAATTCATCAATCAAGTACAAGGGTGGAGCGAAAACCTGCAGACACTGCCCTCCGTGGAATGAGTTTGACACATGTGCTCTACCACGACTGCATGCTCTATGTGTGTGCTCTGCTGCCCCCTGGCAGACTCTAGCGGTACTACAGTCTACATTTCTCCTCTGCCTTCAGAATTAGAATAGAACCCATATCATCATTATGGTGAGGCTGCACCACCACTCCCTGTCCCTGTAATCCGCTGGCGTTTAAATTCAATGACATGCCCCACAGTCACCAAACAGTCATCCAACAGTCACCCAAAACTTATGAGAAAAGGTGTTATGTCACACGGCACAACAGGATTCATTGCAACATGACAAGACAACCTAGTCTCAGTAGCCACACCTACTACTCAGAGAGCTGGATCAATGATGATAACCATTAGTGCTACATTCCACACACACTGGTCATCAACACACCAACACAAACTGTATGTTTAACATAATGTATGCTCTGCTTTAGAATGCCGAGGCAATAGGCTACAAGAGATAAATCCAATGTAACAATGTATATCATGTGTTTCTTAATCTCACTATAGATCTAATCAAATTAAGACTGTTCTTGAGATCTAATCAAATTAAGACTGTTCTTGAGATCTAATCAAATTAAGACTGTTCTTGAGATCTAATCAAATTAAGACTGTTCTTGAGATCTAATCAAATTAAGACTGTTCTTGAGATCTAATCAAATTAAGACTGTTCTTGAGATCTAATCAAATTAAGACTGTTCTTGAGATCTAATCAAATTAAGACTGTTCTTGAGATCTAATCAAATTAAGACTGTTCTTGACATCTAATCAAATTAAGACTGTTCTTGAGATCTAATCAAATTAAGACTGTTCTTGAGATCTAATCAAATTAAGACTGTTCTTGAGATCTAATCAAATTAAGTCTGTTCTTGAGATCTAATCAAATTAAGACTGTTCTTGAGATCTAATCAAATTAAGACTGTTCTTGAGATCTAATCAAATTAAGACTGTTCTTGAGATCTAATCAAATTAAGACTGTTTTTGAGATCTAATCAAATTAAGACTGTTCTTGACATCTAATCAAATTAAGACTGTTCTTGAGATCTAATCAAATTAAGACTGTTCTTGAGATCTAATCAAATTAAGACTGTTCTTGAGATCTAATCAAATTAAGACTGTTCTTGAGATCTAATCAAATTAAGACTGTTCTTGAGATCTAATCAAATTAAAACTGTTCTTGAGATCTAATCAAATCTGTACTTGAGATCTAATCAAACACACACACACACACACTCTCTCTCTCTCTCTCTCTCTCTCTCTCTCTTTCTCTCTCTCATTGCGGCTCACCCTGACTGAGTCACTGTATGTAAAGGGTAGGTTGAGAACTGATGCCACCATGCCCCCATGAGTTGTGTACTATGTGTTACAGTACCACAGTTTGGCTATAGGTGGCAGCACAGCCCCTGAGACTAACACTGCCTGGCTTCATGACTTCATGCTGTCTGACTGCCAGGGCACTCCTGCTGTCTGGCTGTCTGGCTGCCAGGACACTCCTGCTGTCTGGCTGTCAGGACACTCCTGCTGTCTGGCTGCCAGGGCACTCCTCTTAGCAGAGATGTCCAGGTCCCAATACAGGACCACAGATAACCACCTAGTTTAGTAGTGAGTAGTGAATCAGTCTCTCTAACCTGGGACTAAAACCTGATGTGAACAATGCAGCTCTTCATGACTCATATCTGGGTTGGGGTCAATTCCATGAACATTCCAGTCAATATAGGAAATAAACTGATTCAAACAAATCTTTAATGCTTTTCAATTAGGAACATTTGGAATTGGAATTTGGTTTACTTTCTAAATTGACTGGAATTTAAATTCCCTGACTCATAAAAAAAAACAATATACCTGTACTGTTATACCTACACAGATGCAGTTATCGAGGAAGGGAGGCCTACCTGAACTCTGACCTCAACAGAAACCGATAGATTCAGAGCTATATACTGTTAGACCCCACAACCCATCATCATACTCTATCTTTAAATGTGTTTATAATCCTTTACATTATTTTGTATGAGAAATGCAACATTGTTGCTTTGTCTCTTTCAAGGGTGCTCAGTGGTCACATGATAGGAGCAAAGAGTAGACCAGGGCCCATATCCACAAAGAGTCTCAGAGTAGGAGCGCTGATATAAGATCCGTTTGGCCTTTTATTTCATGCTGAATATATTATCTACAAGACAGGGGGAACACGTTCCTAAATCAGCACTCCTACTCCGAGATGCTATTTGAATACTGGGCAAAGAGCAGAGGACCATGCATCGCTGAACCCGGTTTACACTGACTTGAAGTCAGCTCTGCTCAGCACAGCGAAGAATGACATCACTCAAACCAAGATCTTTGGAGCGGAACCAACGGCTGTTAGGCTATTCAAATTAATTAACAAACGACCTCAAATTAAAACAGATCAGACAACGAGGGCATTTATCAATTCAATAGGCACTTTCAGAAATGTGGCCTCCCTCCAGTCCGTCATTCCTCGATGCCTGCACAGCACCAGTCACAGACAGACAGACGGACAGACAGGCGGACAGACAGACGGACAGACATCCTGTAAGGACAACACAAATATGTACTGTACTATACATGTCAATGAAAAATAGGATTTTGGGACTATCACAATTCACAGTAAAATGTGTATGTATGTACAATTTCAATAAAAGCACTCAACATTGCTGTTGAGCAATTTTTTACTTCACATTTGACTTTTTACTGAAATGCCTCAGCAGCACCGTATCTCCGTTTTTTATTTTCGTTTTGGCAGAAAAACATAATAAAATAAACAAACATTGGTAATAAAAAAGCAGACAATCCAGAATGCTGTCACAGAGCGGTCTGATAAAGTGTATATTAAACATTACATCCAGATGGTCTTGTCTTTTTATTTCAAGCAGCAGCTAGCCAGCCAGGCCATATCTGACCAATCGCTGAGAGACAAGTCAATCTCTTCTGGCTCTGCCAATACAGTCTCCTCAGACAGCTAGAGGATAAATCTCTGGTTAGCAACAAAAACACATTCAATAAAGATAGCAGGTAAGCAAACCGCAGATGGGTGGAGAGAAAGAAAGATGGAGAAGGTGGTGAAGATAGAGGGATGGAGAGAGAAAGATATATGGAGAGGGAGGGATGGATGGCGAGAGGGGTAGAGAGAGAAAGAGGGGGACAGTGAGAGAGATTAATGGAGAGAGAGAACGATTGTGAGGATGAGGAGTAGTAGGGGCTGCGTCACATAAAGCGCATAACGAGGAGGAGGAGGTCAAAATAAAAGGAGGGAAGGATGAGGAATATTCACAGAGAGGTGGAAGAAGAGAGCGAGAGATCGAGGAAAGAGAGAGAGCGAGCAAGAGAGAGCGAGAGAGGGAAGTGAATGATTGAAGGTGTAGAAGTGATATATGCTAGTTGTATAACTTTCTAAAATGCCACTCCCCTCTCCCCCTCGTTCCTCTCTCTCTCTCTCTCTCTCTCTCTCTCTCTCTCTCTCTCTCTCTCTCTCTCTCTCTCTCTCTCTCTCTCTCTCTCTCTCTCTCTCTCTCTCTCTCTCTCTCTCTCTCCCTCTCTCTCTCTCTCCCTCACTCTCTCCCTATCTCTCCTTTCTCTTCTAACCTCCTCAGCCTAGTGCCCCACCACGTCACCAACCAGGGCGCCTCTCACTCCTTCTCCTCTTACTCTCTCACACCAAGACAGACCTGGCCATCTTCAACCCTCACCACCCTCACCACCCTCACCAGCCTCACCAGCCTCACCAGCCTAACTACCCTCACCAGCCTACCTACCCTCACCAGCCTACCTACCCTCACCACCCTCACCAGACTCACCACCCTCACCAGCCTAACTACCCCCACTACCCTCAACACCCTCACCACCCTCACCAGCCTAACTACCCTCACCTGCCTTAACAGGCCTAACTATCCTCACCAGTCTAACTACCCTCACCAGCCTAACTACACTAACTACCCTCAACACCCTCACCAGCCTAACTACCCTCACCAGCCTCACCAGCCTAACTACCCTCACCAGCCTACCTACCCTCACCAGCCTAACTACCCTCACCAGCCTACCTACTTACCCTCACCAGCCTACCTACCCTCACCACCCTCACCAGCCTAACTATCCTCCCTACCCTCAACACACTCAACACCCTCACCACCCTCACCAGCCTAACTACCCTCACCAGCCTCACCACCCTCACCAGCCTAACTGCCCTCACCAGCCTAACTACCCTCACCAGCCTAACTACCCTCACCACCCTCACCAGCCTAACTACCCCCACCAGCCTAACTACCCTCACCAGCCTCACCAGCCTAACTACCCTCACCAGCCTCACCAGCCAACCAATGATTAAGATTCTGCCCTGATGCAACTGCAGCACTTTGCAAATGGAAGACTGGACATAATTTCCCTAAAATGCTGTTTTTTTTATCACCCATTTCCCTTTCATCCGCCTGCCTCGATGCATGATTGATAGCTGATGGCCCCACTGACAACTCAACGTTTTTACGGCCAGATTTATAGGCTATCTGCTCCTCGCTTTTTACTGCTTAAACTCTGTAAAAAATTATTATTTCTCAGATAAGGAGAGGGAGGACGCAGTGTGTCTTATGTGTAGGGAGCAGTGTAATACAGACAGCCTAAATGTGTGTAGAACTTTGAGAAAGGGAGAAAGTCAAGTCCATCACATCACTGCATTGCAGTCTGGACTGGTATTGGGACTCTGATCTTTTACACACGAGCAGTGACTGTGGCTAAACATGCCACCACCATACTGTATTACCAAACAGCACAATTATCTCCTCATAACTACTCATACCATTACTGATCAATTCTTCCATAGCAATCAATCCAAATCAATATTGTACCATTTCCATCACTATTCCCCATTTTTCATGCAACATCAACGTTTTGTGAAACAGCCAAACATTGTCCCACCCAACACACACCATTGCTTTCCCTATTCCTACCCCTCATTCATATTCTAGCCCACAACCCAACTCACAATGCCTCACCCTTTATTACTTAATAACACAATTAATCAACCTATCGTCAAGTTACCCTAAACCGTGCTATCTGGAGCTGCAGCTTTCACTGCATTCAATCTACAACTATTATTCATCAATCTCACTTTTTTAATGACTTATTACTACCACTACACAGCCGCTATACAATCCCACTATTTACTGTGGGCGTACATCAATAAAATGGTTGTCTGCGTGAAAAGCATATCAAAGATTTCGGCGTCTGTCTGAAAGCACAACAGTAAGAGAAGAAGTATTGTGTTAAAGCAAGTTGGTCTAATTGAAGCTATGTTTGGTGACATTTGTTGAACAGTGAGGCGAAGATGTCTGCACTATACAGTGCCTTCAGAAAGTATTCATACCGCTTGACGTATTGCACATTTTGTTGTGTTACAGCCTGAATTAAAAATGGATTAAAATTGAGTTTTTTTTCTCACCCATCTACACACAATACTCCATAACGACAAGTGAAAACATGTTTTTAGAAATGTTAGCAAATGTAATGAAAATCAAATACAGAAATGTCTAATTTACATAAGTATTCACACCCTAGAGTCAGTACTTTGTAGTACTTTGCTATACTTTGTATAGCATGAGTCGTTTTGGGTATATCTGTATTAGATTTGCACATCTGGATTTGTGAATTTTCTCCCATTCTTCCTTGCAGATTTTCCCAAGCTCTGTTAAGTTAAGTTAGATAGGGAGTGGTGGTGAACAGCAATCTTCAAGTCTTTCCACAGATTTTCAATGGGATTCAAGTCTGTGCTTTGGCTGGGCCACTCAAGGACTTTCAAATTCTTGTTCTGAAGCCATTCCAGTGTTGCTTTGGTTTTATGTTTGTGGTCATTGTCCTGTTGGAATGTAAATCTTCATCCCCCAGTCTAAGGTCATTTGCACTCTGTAGCAGGTTCTCATCTAGGATTTGCCTGTATTTGGCTCCATTCATTGTTCCCTCTATCCTTACCAGTGTCCCTGTCCTTGCAACTGAAAAGCATCCCCATGCTCTCAGAGTCTTTCACATGCTTTTTTGCAAACTCCAGGTGTGCTGTCATGTGCTTTTTTCTGGAGAGGAGCCGGTCATCTGCTCCTCTCCAGCGCCAGAGCAGTCCGCTCCACCCGTGCCTGGTCCGGGTCCGGTCGTCTGCTCCGCTCCAGTGCCGGAGCAGTCCGCTCCACCAGTGCCTAGTCTGGGTCCGGCCACTGCTCCGCTCCAGCGCCAGAGCAGTCCGATCCACCGGTGCCCAGTCCGGGTCCGGTCATCTGCTTCGCTCCAGAGCTGGAGCTGTCCGCTCCACCGGTACCCAGACCCGGTCCGGTCATCTGCTCAGCTCCAGCACCAGAGTAGTCCGCTCCACCGGGGTCCAGTCCAGGATCGGTTGTCTGCACCTCTCCAGAATAGGAGGCTCCCACACCAAGGTCCGGACTGGACTTGGTGTGTCATGGGAGTACGGGGGGGGGGGTGTCCATCGCGCCGGGGTCCGGACAGGATCGGGCGTGCAACACGGAGGCAGATAGGGAGCTTCCTTCAGTGCCTGCGTCGCGCCCGAAGCCGGAGCCAGAGCCCCCACCAACAACCTACTCAGTACTCCGCCCTTTCCCCCCCGGTTTTATGTTTTTGATTGGGGGGAACATCGCGGTCGGGAGCCCGCGCCTTAAGGGGGGGTACTGGCCTGACTGAGGCCAGGTCCCTGACTCCCTCTAGGGGGAGTGGGATGGCCATAGTCAGGTCCTGACACTCACAGGGTTGAGTTATTGGTGATCCCCAATTAGAGACAGCTGTCTTGAGTTGTCTCTAATTGGGGATTCTATTTATGTGTACTGCACGTCCACCTGCGTGTGGATCATTGTTTGTTTGTTCGTCTGCACTCAACGTCACGGGTTAGTATGATTGTTCATTGTTAGTAGATTTATTAGTATTAATAAAACATGTTTGCACCGTCCTCTCGCTCTGCGCCTCGTTCCCTCAACACTCACCGTGACAGTCATAGCAAGGGGGTGTGAATACTTATGTAAATGTAGTATTTCCAAACATTTCTAAAGACATGTTTTTACATTGTCATTATGGGGTATTGAGTGCAGATGGGTGAGAAAAATATACAGTGCATTTGGAAAGTACTCAGACCCCTTCCCCTTTTCCACATTTTGATACGTTATAGCCTTATTCTAAAATGTATTAAATTGAATGGTGACCTTATCAATCTACACATAATACCCCATAATGACAAAGCAATTATTATTTTTTGCTAATGTATAAAAAACATAAGTATTCAGATCCTTTGCTATGAGACTCAAAATTGAGCTCAGGTGCATCCTGTTTCCATTAATCATCCTTGAGATGTTTCTACAACTTGATTAGAGTCCATCGGTGGTAAATAACATTTATTGGACATGATTTGGAAAGGCACACATATTTTTATTTTATTTATTAAACCTTTATTTAGTCAGTAAAGAAATAATTCTTAATTTACAATGACAGCATTCCTACAAGGACAGCCAGAAGTTTGGAACCACCAAGACTCTTCCTAGAGCTGGCCTCCTGGCCAAACTGAGCAATTTGGGGAGAAGGGCCTTGGTCAGGGAGGTGACCAAGAACCCGATGGTCACTCTGACAGAGCTACAGTGTTCCTCTGTGGAGATGGGAGAACCTTCCAGAAGGACAACGATCTCTGCACTCCACCAATCAGGCCTTTATGGTAGAGTTGCCAGACGGAAGCCACTCCTCAGTAAAAGGCACATGACAGCCCGCTTGGAGTTGAATAGGAAGTTGGTTTGGTAAGCTGGTGACTGAGTATCCAGGCAGGTGGCAGATAAGTGGTCCGTATGGCGTGATAGTTCGAATCCGTATCCCAGGTGAGTGGAGGTAGAGGTGAGCAGAGTGCAGCGTGATGATGAGTATTTCCAGGCAGTTATTCCTAAACAGAGTGCAGACGGGGTTACTGAACAGGTAATAATACGGCGAAGCAAAAATGAACAACTGGTACTACTAATTTAGGAATCAGATGGCTGGTACGCAGATTACACATACTAATGTGACTTAACGATCCGGCGGGGACTGGATGTCAGGTCGTCTCTTAAATAGTGATGACCGCAGATCTGGAACAGGTGCGTAGTGATCAGGAAGAACATGACAGGCTCAGGATGTAGGTGGCCCCGACCCACTCATCTGTAACCAGGCAACTGACCCCGGTACAATGAAACTGACAATCAACAAACAAGACAGACAACAAAAACAGACTCAGGGAACAGGGATCGTGACAACACAGGTGTGCCAAGCTTGTTGCGTCATACCCAAGAAGACTCAAGGCTGTAATCGCTGCCAAAGGTGCATCAACAAAGTACTGAATAAAGGGTCTGAACACTTATGTAAATGTAATATTTCAGTTTTTTTTTTCTAATACATATGCAAAAACGTTTTTGTTTTGTCATTATGGGGTATTGAGTGTTGATTGATGAAGGAAAAAAACGATTGAATCAATTTTAGAATAAGGCTGTAACTCTCCTCTCCTCTCCTCTCCTCTCCTCTCCTCTCCTCTCCTCTCCTCTCCTCTCCTCTCCTCTCCTCTCCTCTCCTCTCCTCTCCTCTCCTCTCCTCTCCTCTCCTCTCCTCTCCTCTCCTCTCCTCTCCTCTCCTCTCCTCTCCTCTCCACCATACCCTAGATGAGCCTGGCAGACATAAGCCAGAGAGGCCCTGGGGGAGGGGAGTGTGACAGAGGCCCTGGGGGAGGGGAGTGTGACAGAGGCCCAGGGGGAGGGGAGTGTGGCAAAGGTCCTGGGGGAGGGGAGAGTGACAGAGGCCCTGGGGGAGGGGAGTGTGACAGAGGCCCTGGGGGAGGGGAAAGTGGCAGAGGTCCTGGGGGAGGGGAGAGTGGAGGACAAGGGAGGGAGGAGGGTAGAAAGGGGAGAAGGGAGGAGGGGTGAGGGAACCAGCCCGATGAGATCAACGATTCATAGACAGCCAGGACACACCCTGGGATGGGGTAATACCGTACATGTTTTAACTGGGCTAGCCCATAATTAATTAGGGTTACCAAGGCGACTTGGGCGGGGGAGGGGTCATCTGAGCGTAGCAGAGGGAATTTAGAAACCCTGCCTGTCATTTGAAAACAGTTTCCATTGATTTAGATATTCTATAAGAAACCCAGCTTGTTGTTTGAAATAGATGGAATTATTTTATATTCAAGTTTATTTCCTTCACAATAAACACAGCATTTGGATTTTTTAAAATACGGATCCAAGTCCTGATAGAACTAAGAAAGAAAGGAACACTTCAGTATTTTTTGCATATTTTTTGCATATTACAGGTTGTTGTAAATGTTCCACTCTGTCTCTATTTTCCATGCTCTATGTGTCTGGGGTTCTGGGGTGATGGTGGGAATTTTATGAGGTGGTATCTGTAAATGGAAAATGTGTGGCTGAAATAACGTGTTATAATGCAGCCATCTTCCTTCTGCTATAAAGCCAATAGTGCTAACCTCTTCCAGAGACAAAGAATATCAATGTGTTTTTTCACTACTTGTGTGAGATAGGAGAGGCACACACATACACACACCAGAGACTCGGCTCCTGAGGCCCTGCACTCCTAGAAAAAAGGGTTCTTTGGGGTTATACTGTGTATATAACCTTTAGCTTATTTGGAGGAGACTAAAAAAGGATATATATATATATATATATACTGTATATTAACCATAGTGAAGGTAAAGAACCTTGATTGGTCTATGCCTACCACAGTGTGTAGGCCCTAATGTGGATTTCAGCCAACAACAGCTAACAGAGTAAAAAAATAAAAAGGTCAATGAAAATGTCTAATTTGAACCGTCCACCAGGCACCAACTGTCATTCCAGCATGAAGATGCAACAGGATGGTGGTTGCAAACCCCCATACCAATAGGCTGATTCTTTTTCAATGTATTCAATGTATTAAGGTAACCAATTCAAATATATTAAGCCATAATCATATGATGAACTATAGGCTAGATACATGGTTAAATAAAGGTGAAATAAACATAAGGTATTTTCTGTTAGACAGGAAAAATGTTAGGCTACTTGAGTTAGCCACTTTACAAGCTAGCTAACTGTAACCCTTACAAAGAAATGTGTTTTTTTTTTCCCTTATTGAATATTTCTGTGTTTCAGTGTGGAATCAGATAAGGGGACTATGATTTATGAAACCATTAGAAGACTGTTGCTGACCTCCGTTGAATGCAGGTTTTGGCCGTGGGCTGACTGAAAGGAGTTATGTGATTTATAAATTATTTATAATAAATGATTTACAACAAGTCTTGGTGTTTCAATAGCCTAGTTAATCAGTATATGACTTTTAAAACACTATCTATGTTTTGCTCAGTCTGGCAGTAACCCAACTATCAGAGGCAGAGGACCTCTCTTTCGGCTGCTGCTGACGACACCTGCATGTAAATTGTTCTTCTACATCATAATAATGACATGTCTACATAGCATGTTGTCTTCATTTTGGCAGATTAACTCATGTTTATTAAACTCAGGATTAACTCATATTTTTTAAAAGGCCACAAGTAGGTTCTGAAATGAAAAATGGCCTCTTTCTTGGAAAACAACAAATCACGTAACTAGCTTTGGTTGCCCACTTTTCATAAATCACTTCAAAAATGCGTGGCATTTGATTAAAATCCATCAGTAATGTGTGTGTGTCTAAAATGTTCCGGAGCTTGCTCTTCAGGACACTCCTCATTAGTGTGAATATGGATGCATCCAGAAAGAGAGGGAGGGGAGGAATGAGGGGAAAGACGCGAGGAAACATGTAAAAGAAAATCTGGGAAGAGCTTTTTAAAGGGGCCATTTCATCAGAATCGTTATTTTTTTTGCGGCCCTCTGAAGGCTCGTAACCAGCGGGCTATGAAGAGAGACATGCCGCAGTGGGGCTTAATTTAAAACCAGAAAGGTCACCGCGCTGAGAAAGGTCTTCGGCTCAGCCAAAAATCTACATAGAGGAGGAAAGAAAAGAGGGAGAGCGAGAGAGAGAGGAATGTAAAAGTGAAAGGAAGGATGTCACTAAAGGAAAACAGAAAATAATTAACTAAGGGGAATGGAAGTAGAAGCAGATGCAAGGAGACATTGCCATCTTATTTACTCCAACAGTGTTTTTCCACAGTAATTTATTATAAATACAAACATTTGGAATATTCTAAATCTATATCCAATCAGAGAGTTGTAACGTCAATCTGTCCCCCAGTCTGTGCTGGCACAGTAGGCCCTTCAATGCCTCGTGCTGAGCTAGAGTCTCAGTGGTTGGTTGGAGTTCAGATCACTATAGTCAGATGCGAAGTTAACTTCTCCATATGCCATTCAGTATAGATATGAAACTGTATGACTTTCACTAACCACATGTCCACTTCACAATCAGTCTCATTGTAGGATATAAAAGTACAAAAAGTTCACATAAAGGCGCTTTTGTTTATTTAATTGAAATACTGTTGTGCACATTGTTGCTAAATGTTGGTCTCGGCACACAGTAGTAACTACTATGTTGTCACCGCCATCACCACCCCTCCCCCAGTTCCAACACTACATATAGCATTCCTCCAATCAACCAACCAACCAACTAACATCCCAACCCTCAATCACTAGTTTATCTATGAGCTCAGTGTAATTGTCCGCTTGGTTTGTGACTGCATACATTACATAAAAACCCACAGGAGCCTAGTGGAGGTAGAAGCACGACAGCCTTCTGATGTAGAGAGCCTCTGACGTTTTGCACAGATAAGACGGGTTTGGTTTTAATGTTGCTACCACACCGAGACACACCAGGCTTACTTGTAAAACGGAATGCCCCGTCTGCTTGTAAACGCAGGCCGCCCAGTAGAAGGGGAGGAGGGAGGGTGGGGGAGGGGATGGTTTCTGGGTGGGACAGGATTAAAGGAAGGGAGGAGAAGGAATTTAATTCTCTCAACTCCCGGCTATCCATCCATCGCTCAGAAGGGGATCAATTTCTCCTCGCAAAAATTCCCAATCTCTTTTAAAAACTAATACCCAATTCCAATCACAACTGCAATAAAGCATATCTTGTAAAAGGGGCTACGGTGCGACCTTAGGCTTGTCTATATTGAATGCCTGCTGGCCCACTTTGCCTTGAAATATTGCAACACAGGACAGCCACCACAGGCCGTCTGGAGTGATAGAAAAATAGCAGAGCCCCCAATCCCTACGCCAGTGGGGGCTGCATCCTCCTCCTCACAGGAGGTGTTTGTTTGGATCAGAGGGACTACTTGGGGGTTTGGGGTGTAATGAGGAGGTGGTTCTGTGCACGTCAGCGTTGGAGGGGGTGGTAGAAAGCAACCAGAACTCTGGGGTACAGCGGAGGTTTTGGCGTGTGTGTGTCATTGCCTTGCCAGCGCCATCAAGAATGTGTATTCCATTTCCCTCTCTCCATGCTCAGGCATGGCCGGTGTCTGATCAGATGGCCGATCAAACACTAATCATTCCCTCACGGCCCATAGCGAAGTAAAGCTGTCATTAATTTTGGGGAATTACGTCAAATGTGAGGCATTCTTTATGTGTCCGGGAGGCCGCGAGACAGTTATACGATGTGGGGCTGCTGCGCTAAGCAGATGGGGCAGCTAGGCCGTGCATACTAAATACCCACCCACCCACCGTCCTCCATCCCCCACTCCTCCACCTCACCCCCACTCACTCTGTTTTGCTCCCTTCTCAGTAGCTCTGTCTGTCACTTACACTCTCCTTCACTCGTCCTCTCCTCCATCTCCATCCGTTCCTCTGTTCTGCTCTCCTTTCAATGACTGTCACTTAACCTCTTCTCCTCTTCTCCTCTCCTCCACTCCTCCTCTCCTAATCTCCTCCTCTCCTCCACTCCTCCTCTCCTCCTCTCCTCCTCTCCTCCTCTCCTCCTCTCCTCCTCTCCTCCACTCCTACTCTTACTCCCCCTCCTTATTCAACTAATGCTCTCTGTGCCTAAAGCGCTCCGTTATTTTAAAGTGACTTCGTCACCCAGCTTTGAATATTTGTATTTTTCATATAGTCAGTCATCCATTACTGCACAAAAGACATCAAACGAGAATGAGGCTTATTGCTGAAGACCTTTGTCGCTCAAATAAGATCATATCAAAATGATTTTGAAGTGTCTGGTTATTCAGAGGTTCTCACTTCTCAGTCTGAAACATTGAAAGGTTGTGATTCCAAATATACTGAACAAAGATATAAATGCAACAATTTCAAAAATGTAATTGAGTTACAGTTCATATAAGGAAATCCGTCAATTTTTATAAATATATTAGGTCCTAATCTATGTATTTCACATGACTGGACAGGGGTGCAGCCATGGGTGGTTCTAGGAGGGCATAGGCCCACCCACTTGGCAGCCAGGCCCACCCACTGGAGAGCCAGGCCCTACCAATCAGAATTAGTTTTTCCCCACAAAAGGGCTTTATTACAGACAGAAACACTCCTGGCCTCTGTTTTTAGTAGAAGCCTACACTTAAGCAATAAGGCACCTCGGGGGTTTGTGGTATATGGCCAATATACCACAGCTAAGGGCTGTGTCTGCGATGCGTCGTGCCTAAGAACAGTCCTTAGCCGTGGTATATTGGCCATATACAACACCCCCTCGTACCTTATTGCTTAAGTGTAGGCTGCTACTAAACACAGAGGCCAAAATGTATACAGTGGTCATGTTGTGATAAGTTAACCCATTAGACCTCTGACCAGGTTTATAATTCTAAAGGGGAAATCAACACCAGGCCATAATTCTCTACTGGGCTTCCACACCAGTTATTAATATTGATTTTCAAAAAAATCTATTAATAAATAAAACAATTGGAGAAAGGAAGGAAGGAAGGAAGGAAGAGGCCAGAGGAGAGGAGGGTGTGGCAGAGAGTAGGGTGTGGCAGAGAGGAGGGTGTGGCAGAGAGGAGGGTTTGGCTGAGAGTAGGGTGTGGCAGAGAGGAGGGTGGGGCAGAGAGAGAGAGAGCTTTGACAGGAGATGGCTAGGGCCTGCAGTCAGAACAGAAGACTGTGACCAGCAAGGTCGGTAACATGCTGTCCCACAACCATTAATCACCTGTGTGTGTGTGTGTGTGTGTGTGGTGTGTGTGTGTGTGTGTGTGTGTGTGTGTGTGTGTGTGTGTGTGTGTGTGTGTGTGTGTGTGTGTGTGTGTGTGTGTGTGTGTGTGTGTGTGTGTGTGTGTGTGTGTGTGTGTGTGTGTGTGTGTGTGTGTGTGTGTGTGTGTGTGTACCAGCCGAATCCACTCTGTTAAAACCATCTTAACTACTTAACTATGGCTACTCTTATACAGTACACTGTCTGTCTGCAAACAATGAACTACTTCAAGTAGCTAGTATCCACCTTATCTGGATTAGGATCCCTATTACTGTGTGTTCATGTCCAGGTAATGTGTTCATGTCCAGGTATCACGTCTCTGGCCAGTGGGCTGCTGTAGTTCATGGTCACATAATTATTATTATTATTATTTTTTTGTATTTGTAAATGTATTTAACCTTTATTTAACTAGGCAAGTCAGTTAATGACGGCCGACATCTGCCAAAACCGGACGATGCTGGGCCAATTGTGCACCGCCCTACGGGACTCCCATTTGCTTTATACACATCATCAATAATCTAGAAACATTTCCCATAATTCCAGTTGTATTGTTGTCTCTTGTCTCTACCTTCCTGCCCTTTGTGCTGTTGTATGTGCCCAATAATGTTTGTTTTGTGCTGCTACCATGTTGTGTTGCTGCCGTGTTCTGTTGCTAACATGTTGTTGTCATGTTGTGTTGCTACCATGCTGTGTTGTCATGTGTTGGTGCCATGTTGTGCTGTTGTCTTAGGTCTCTCTTTATGTAGTGTTGTGTTGTCTCTCTTGTGGGGACGTGTGTTTTGTCCTATATTTTTATTCAGTTTATTTATATTTTTAATCCCCCATCCCCAAAGGAGGCCTTTTGCCTTTTGGTAGGCCGTCATTGTAAATAAGAATTTGTTCTGAATAGACTTGCCTATTTAAATAAAGTTTAAATAAAAAATAAAATAAAAAACAATTTCCAGTTCTGACTTACAGGAATATACTGTGAACCTGATATAGTGAATCCATCTGTCTAGTGTCCATCTACAGCATATCAACTGAGAGTGGAGGTTCTGGAGGCTTCATACAGGTTTGGTTAAAGTACACTGCCATCTGGTGTCCACTGTGGCAGATTCTACCGAGACCATGAGGGGACACACTTCATCACTGTTCTCCACCCTTCTCTCAAAGTGTGCACTTGTTGCACACTTCCAATCATGGATTTACCAATGGTGGAAACTCCCTCTAGCCAATGATTACACCAATCCAATGCTTTTAAATTCACAAGTGCACACATTGGACCCGTTTGAGCGGATCACTCGGACTTCAGATATAACTCTGAAACATGCCACCTACAGAAGTTCTCGGATGACTCCGCAATTGTAGGGTGCATCAGGGGTGGGCAGGAGGAGGAATAGAGAGCACAATCAATGACTTTGTGTTGTGGTGAGAGCAGAACCACCTTCAGCTCAACATCAGCAAAACAAAGGAGATGGTGATGGACTTCAGGAGACCCAAGGCCCAACTGACTGCAGTCCCTATACAGGGGATGGATGTGGAAATGGTTGGGTCATACTAGTTCCTGGGAGTCCATATGGACAACAGGCTGGAATGAGCTGGTAACACCGGGGCTCTGTACAACTCTACTTTCTGAGGAGGCTCAGGTTCCTCAACGTGTGCAGTAAACTACTGCATACCTTCTACCAGTCTGTGGTTTTTTGCAGTGGTGTGCTGGGGCGCCAACATAAAAGCCGGTGATGCTTCTCGGGTAAATAAGCTGATCAGGAAGGTTAGCTCTGTTCTGGGGATTAGGCTTGACACTCTAGAGGAGGTGGCGGAGAGACGGATCCTGGCCAAACTGCTGGCCATCATGGACAACGTCACCCACCCTCTGCATGCCATGGTTATGACGCAGAGGAGCACCTTCAGTCACAGACTGATCCCACCACGGTGTGCCAGAGAGCGCTACAGGAGGTCCTTCCTGCCAGCGGCTATTAGACTATTTAATGCCTCACCGGGGTGCCGTGCCGTTGTCAACATAGACCTGGAACTGTTGGGGTGTTAGGACCTAGTTTAACAATTATGCATCCATCCGTGAGTAACTCTGGTCTGTAATCACTCATTCACTCAGGATTGATTTATTCATTCAGGTCTGTATATACATATTCATGTACAGTTGTTATATCATATCACATACAATATTGTAAGTAATTCTTGGACTGAACTTACGTAGTCATTCACTCAGGAATGCATATTAGTATCCTGTCAGTTGTATCTTTTTTCATTGCTTTTAGTATATCGAATGTGCAATACGTGCATTTATCTGTAATTAAACCCTGCGCACTAAGGACTGTATTTTAAGGTAATTACTATTATTACCCTAAATTATATCATACACACATTTAGCTATTTAAGTATTTCTCTGCCATCGACCTGTATAGTATAGTTATCCATGCAAATATTCCTTATTTATCTATATCAACTTGCAATATTTGTATCAATTTTTATATTTTTATATTTTTTATTTATTTTTATTAATTTGTTCTATCTATCTATCTATCTATCTATCTATCTATCTATCTATCTATCTATCTATCTATCTATCTATCTATCTATCTATCTATCTATCTATCTATCTATCTATCTATCTATCTATCTATCTATCTATCTATCTATCTATCTATCTATCTATCTATCTATCTATCTACGTTGGTCACCGCCTTTCAAAGTGTGTTGCATTATGTATATAAAAATTGTTTGACTTGCTGTCGACTGCATGACCTTACAAACAACCATGATCAAAGGTCATGAACTTTCGACTGCAGTCAACTGGACATTTCTGCAGTTGCTCCTCACCAACTGCAACTTGAAGTCAGAACCAAAGCATTGTGGGAGACAACCTTCTTTTTTTGGAAGCAAAAGGTACTACATGCTCATAAATTGTTGATGTCGCCACCTATCATTGGTTATTATTTACTGTTTTGTGTGGATGACCATTTAGAGCTTAAATATATATTTATTCGCCTTCATGTGATTTAATCAAATTCTGTTCTCTAAGCACTCACTCACAGTTGACAGTGCATGTCAGAGCAAAAACCAAGCCATGAGGCCGAAGGAATTGTCCATAGAGCCCCGAGACAGGATTGTGTCGAGGCACAGATCTGGGGAAGGGTACCAAAAAATGTCTGCAGCATTGAAGGTCCCCATTAACACAGGCTGTAATCGCTGCCAAAGGTGCTTCAACAAAGTACTGAGTAAAGGGTCTGAATACTTATGTAAATGGGATATTTCAGTTTTTCATATTTAATGCATTTTCAAAAAATTCTAAAAACCAGTTTTTGCTTTGTCATTATGGGATATGTGTGTAGATCGATGAGGTGAAAAACGATTTAATAAATGTTAGAATAAGGCTGTGACGTAACAAAATGTGGAAAAAGTGAAGGGGTCTGAATACTTTCTGAATGCACTGTATGTGCTACTACCATTCACTTTGTATCTACCATCCTACCTCAACCACTCCATTTTCCCTGCACATTGAGTAAGGCACTGACCAGTAAATTCACATTCTCCTGTTTCTTCAACCTATATCGTAATTCTTGTGTGTTTAAAAAAAAAAAGCGGTCAAAGCGGTCGGGTAGGTTGTTTGGAGTGTTTATCTGACTGGATAAAAACAACATATACTGAAATATAAAACAAAGTTGCGCCCCTTGATAAGCATGATAAACATTTATAAGTAGGCTATTACAATTTCTAAGCATCATATGCTGTCAACACAATGCACACCAGGGATAGAGAGAGGGAGGGAGACAGATGCGCATTATATTAAGCTATCTCTTCTTCCCACGTGGAGGCCATGGCATGACCAATGAGCGTGTGCTCTCATTGCAATCGGCGAGAAAAACATTATGAACCAGCAGCCATGGACGTGAAAAGCATCAAATTACAGTAGAACGTTATGCACCTTCAAGCATCTACTCTGTGTTTGGGGGTTGTAGTTTTTATCCTATAATCTCTAGCTTCAGATCTGCGCTTCAGCCAGTCATAAAGAACAGCAGTTCCCATAATACAGTAAAACACAACACCACTGTCATGCCTGTGTTTATGTTATTGTTGTAGGTTAGTGGAGCAACTGAGCAGAAGAGACGCTTTGTGCATCTTTAAAAACGTTAAATCGTTTTCAGCCTCCCTTTAATCTAATAGGCACGGCTCAATTGGAGACCAAAAAACTCAGATTAAGGTACGTCTCAGTAGAATAAACTATGTCGAGCTGTATCTGCGTAGAGTTCTCCCTCTGCAGACAAAGGAAAATTGTCTTATTTAGTGACGCTGACGCACAAGTATGTGATGATGGTGCACAAGTTTTCTTTTCTACTTCAGATTACGGTGAGATCGGTTAACGGCCCCGATGGTGCAGTTTATTATGGCTTTTGCGCATAAAGAGAGAGTTGCGCCCGTGATCGCACACACCATGCGTTTCTTTTGTACTAACTAAGGTTAGTCTTTTTCCGTTACTGAACCACCAACTGAGTGTTGCTTTACACGGGGTACCCCTGAAGTACCCCCTCGTGTGCATGTTTACCAGTAGGCCTATGATCTCATGAGTCTTCTAAAGTACCCCCTTTGGATAGGTCAAGTACCCCCTGGGATCCTAGTACCCCTATTTGGGAACCACTGGTCTAGTGCGCACACTGGAGGCTACTGCTGCTAGGCTACTGGGCCTTGTCTTGAGCACTCATCTCGTGCGGTGTTATTTGAACACTCACACAGTTTAGAGCTATTTTTTGTTTTATTTTATATGGTAAAATAAGTCGTTTTTTTTTTTTAAATCACAGATTGTATTGTTTGTAGACTAAACATAACACAAACATTCATTGATGGTCTCGTCAGGTGGAATAATGGCTGCAGGTTGTTTTTGTGCTTTAATGGGTTATACATGTTTTAGAAACATGGTATTACCTAATACACATTCAAATCAAATCAAATGTTATTGGTCTTGTACACATATTTTGCAGGTGTTGTTGCGGTGTAGCGAAATGCTTATGTTCCTAACTCCAACAGTGCAGTAATACCTAACAATAAAAAACAACACACACAAATCTAAAAAGAAAAAGAAAGGAATATATTAAGAAATATAGAAATATCAGAACGTGCAATGTCAGAGTCAGGAATATAAATCTATATGTATATGATGGTGTGTATAGGCATTATAGACAGTATATGAATGGCAAAGGTGTGTACAGCAGTAGTTATATAGGATGAGCCTTGACTAGAATACAGTACTGTGTCTCTCTCTGGATACTAGATTAGGCCTAACTGTGTGAAATGGTTTGGGTGGTGGAGCTTTCAGTCCCAAGTAGCTGTTGACTTTTTAAGCATGAAGTAAACTGTAGGCCTATATGACTAGAGTGGTGAACAATAACAACAAGACCTTGAGCAATGGCTGAAATCAATAGTCTGTGACAGTGTTGTTGGCATTTGGCAGAGTGTGTGTGTGTGTGTGTGTGTGTTGTCATATAGTAGAGGTAATGGGTCATGATAGTAATGGGCCTCACTGTCTTCGAGGTGTGAGTAGCCCAGGGGGCCGGGGGGTGTCCGTGGCTAGGGGGTGTCCTTCCCCCATGCCTCCTCATGCCCTCCATATGCTCATTGAAGAGATCCACTTACACTAAACAAACACTCCCAGAGTAGACCTCTCTTTCTCTCAGCTGTTTGTTTCACAGCAGTCACCTCTTACCCACTTCTCCATGTGCTCCTCTGAAAAGGTCCTTGAGTTCCAGAAAAATATATACTGTATGTCAAATATTATAAATTATTTGAGGTGTGCTTGATTTATCTTTTGGATCTGTCTTATCAAATATTTCAATCAAGCGCAGCTCAAGTATGTAAAAGTGTTTGACTCATTTATTTGTGGTCATAGTTATTATTATTATTGTGAAATAAAACGGATGCCTGACTGTATTTGTCCTTCCTTTACCATCTATCCCCACAGGTGTTTGCCAGTCTACCTGTGTTACTGTGTTGCCATGGAGAAGGCTTGGAGGGTGGAGTTTAGGAACGTCGGTAGTAGCTACTTCCCTCAGAGCCGTGTGGAGTGCCACTACAGTCTCAGCTCACAACATACGTGGGCCAGCCATGACTGGGTCGGACTCTTCAAGGTAAAGTTAACCTGATCAAGTTAACCTGATAACCAAAAACCCAATGTGAGGAGTGGCAGTGTATCTCCCTCCAAAGCATACGCAGACACGTGGTTCTCTTGCTACTGATTTAATTGAAGACTTTTCTCCAAATCCACCGTGAAAACTAAACAGTATAAACAACAAAATACAGAAATGACATAAGCTTGACACAAAGCGAAAGCCTGCGCAAAAGCACGTGCAACAGATGTAATGGCATTTTACTGACACAAAATACAGACAAATAAAACAAAATACCTCGTTGGCTGCATGCTGCGAGAAAGGGAAATAGTCTTCGAATCTCCTTACAAACATTCAAGTCCTTTGTGACAAAAATAACTCTTTATCTGAGCATACATGTCTGTGCTCGCCGCTTGCTTGCATGAACTATGAATAGGATGTGAAGTTCGCATTTGTGCATAAACTTGAACCAATCCTTCAAAATAAAGGTACTCCAAATAATAATAAAATAAATAATGTATAAATAACAAACAACTTAAATTCTAAATTATGAAAGTGATTATAGAAAAAATAAACAAATTATATCTCAATTATATCAACAATATAAATGGCAGCATTTACAGGCAGACTGATGAGTGGAAATAAAGTGGAATGCAAAACTATTCTCGATGTATTAATAACCTGATATGTTGTGTGTTTACGTGTGTCTTTCTGTCTATCTCCCTGTCACTGTCTCTCTATGTCTCTCAATCTTGATCTCCCTCTCTCTTCTTCTCTCTCTGCTGACTACCTCAGGTGGGATGGTCGTCAGTGAAGGACTACCACACCTTTGTCTGGGCCCTGGCCCCGGCAGGCTACCAGGAGGGCACAGATGTCAACTGCTGTGTCCATTTCCAGGGTACTACTCTCTCTTCCTCTAATTCTGACAGTGTGCCTGGTCAACATTAACTAAGTGTACATACATCTAGTAATTTACAGGTTTATTGTACAAAGTAATGAAATAAAGATAGATATCCACACTTAATAAAAGTTTGAGAGCATTCAACAGTGTGTTGGTATATATCTGTTTTTCACAACATTCATACTCTGCCAAGGTCTGTAAGGAAAAGCTCTAACTTTGGATTGATCTTTCAGTAAATTGAATTAGCCTGTTGGAGGGTACTGTAGGCTTGTGAATGATATTTAAAGCAGAGAAAGGACTCAATAAATTACATTGTGTTACAGAGAGGAGATGATCAGATTGTTTCCCTCTATCTCTTTCTCTCTATCTCCCTCTCTCGCGCTCTCTTTCCCTTTCCCTGTTTGAATTTAAATCAGTCTTTGTCCGGCTCTGAATCGATTCCTTTAAGAAGTAGGAGGTTGAATAATGAGGATGAGAGAGACAATGGTACAAAGACCAGACTGGATAACCAACCATAAATTACATTACAGCAGTCAGGGGTGAATACAGAGTAGTTTACAGACTTTATGCTGTGAAAAGTGTCCTCACAGTAGTTTACAGACTTTATGCTGTGAAAAGTGTCCTCACAGTAGTTTATAGACTTTATGCTGTGAAAAGTGTCCTAACAGTAGTTTTGTCAGGCTCTGGCCATAGAGAAGCCTTTTGCTTCTCTATGTAGCCATGGTCAGAGTCTGACAGATCTAGGTTATATTTTCTATGTGGTGTTTTGTGTTGGATCCCTAATTAGAGGCAGCTTCTATGCATTGTCTCTAATTAGGGATCCTACTTACAGTGGGGAGAACAAGTATTTGATACACTGCCGATTTTGCAGGTTTTCCCATTTACAAAGCATGTAGATTTCTGTAATTTTTATCATAGGTACTCTTCAACTGTGAGTGACGGAATCTAAAACAAAAATCCAGAAAATCACATTGTATGATTTTTAAGTAGTTCTTGACCAGGTTTGCACACACTGCAGCAGGGATTTTGGCCCACTCCTCCATACAGATCCTTCAGGTTGGATCTGTCACTGGGCAATACGGACTTTCAGCTCCCTCCAAAGATTTTCTATTGGGTTCAGGTCTGGAGACTGGCTAGGCCACTCCAGGGCCTTGAGATGCTTCTTACGGAACCACTCCTTAGTTGCCCTGGCTGTGTGTTTCGGGTCGTTGTCATGCTGGAAGACCCAGCCACGACCCATCTTCAATGCTCTTACTGAGGGAAGGAGGTTGTTGGCCAAGATCTCGCGATACATGGCCCCATCCATCCTCCCCTCAATACGGTGCAGTGGTCCTGTCCCATTTGCAGAAAAGCATCCCCAAAGAATGATGTTTCCACCTCCATGCTTCACGGTTGGGATGGTGTTCTTGGGGTTGTACTCATCCTTCTTCTTCCTCCAAACATGGCGAGTGGAGTTTAGACCAAAAAGCTCTATTTTTGTCTCATCAGACCACATGACCTTCTCCCATTCCTCCTCTGGATCATCCAGATGGTCATTGGCAAACTTCAGACGGGCCTGGACATGCACTGGCTTGAGCAGGGGGACCTTGCGTGCGCTGCAGGATTTTAATCCATGACGGCGTAGTGTATTACTAATGGTTTTGTTTGAGACTGTGGTCCCAGCTCTCTTCAGGTCATTGACCAGGTCCTGCCGTGTAGTTCTGGGCTGATCCCTCACCTTCCTCATAATCATTGATGCCCCACGAGGTGAGATCTTGCATGGTGCCCCAGACCGAGGGAGATTGACCGTCATCTTGAACTTCTTCCATTTTCTAATAATTGCGCCAACAGTTGTTGCCTTCTCACCAAGCTGCTTGCCTATTGTCCTGTAGCCCATCCCAGCCTTGTGCAGGTCTACAATTTTATCCCTGATGTCCTTACACAGCTCTCTGGTCTTGGCCATTGTGGAGAGGTTGGAGTCTGTTTGATTGAGTGTGTGGACAGGTGTCTTTTATACAGGTAACGAGTTCAAACAGGTGCAGTTAATACAGGTAATGAGTGGAGAACAGGATGGCTTCTTAAAGAAAAACTAACAGGTCTGTGAGAGCCGGAATTCTTACTGGTTGGTAGGTGATCAAATATTTATGTCATGCAATAAAATGCAAATTAGTTATTTAAAAATCATACAATGTGATTTTCTGGATTTTTGTTTTAGATTCCGTCTCTCACAGTTGAAGTGTACCTATGATAAAAATTACAGACCTCTACATGCTTTGTAAGTAGGAAAACCTGCAAAATTGGCAGTGTATCAAATACTTGTTCTCTCCACTGTATGAACCACACCCTAGGTGTGGTTCATTGTCGATTGTCCGTGAAAGTAAGTGTGTCTACGTCAAATTATTATCATTGTTATTCTGTATAGTTCGTCATTCATGTTGTTTAAGCATTAAATGGATATGTCGAACTATTCCTGCGCTGCGCCTTGGTCCGTTTATACACCCGCTCCTGACAAGTTTACAGAATTTATGCTGTGAAAAGTGTCCTCACAGTAGTGACAAGTGTTCTCTGTCCTCTCAGTGACAGTGCTAGCTGAGGTGTTAAGTCTGACTGGTTAACTACAGAAAGCCAGCCAGGCAGAGCAGAGCAGAGCAGGTGTGTCATTGAGTTGTGCCAAGGAGATGAACACTTATCAACGCTGTAATTTATCATCTGTGGTAAATACTGAAGCTACAGATTAAATATAGAAGCCAGGCATCTGATGTAGTCAAAGCACATTCAGGATTATAACTAGTCAAAGCACATTCAGGATTATACCTAGTCAAAGGACATTCAGGATTATACCTAGTCAAAGCTCATTCAGGATTATACCTAGTCAAAGCTCATTCAGGATTATACCTAGTCAAAGCACATTCAGGATTATACCTAGTCAAAGCACATTCAGGATTATACCCACTTTTGAACTTTTTTCACCTCCAAAAGGTTGGTTATCCGTGGTTCATGTCATCAGTACAAATTAATTTCTTGCAGTATAAGCATGTAGACATGGAAATAATCCACTTACCATTTCATTTTCTCCCTCCCTCCCTCTTGCAGCCTCCTACCTGCCCAAGCCCAGTTCCCAACAGTACCAGTTTGTGTATGTGGATGGGAAGGGGGAGGTGTGCTCTGTCAGCCCCCAGTTTATCTTCAGTGCCCCCAAGCCTCTGGAAGACCTGGTCACCCTGGAGGAAGGAGCCCACGGAGAGGAGGGAGGGACTGACATGCTGCATGTTGTACCCAGGGCTGAGCTACTGCAGGTGGGCGGAGAGGAGGAGATGAGGAGAGGGGAGAGGCATGGAGGAGGAGAGTAGGGAGGGATGAAAATGCTACTGGTTGTACCCAGTGCTGAGCTACTGCAGAGAGGAAGACTGAGCAGGGGGGAGAGGGGGGACAGTAAAGGGGTGTACATATTTCCATCTTTCACTGATAGAGAGAGTGAATGAAATTGGATGTGAATGAAAGTGGATGAAATATATAAACAGAGGTGGTAGTCAATACACTGTTCCAAAGAGATGGAAGATGAAGATAGTCATTTTCTCTCTTTTTCTCTCGATCAGAGTCGCCTGCAAGAGTGTCTTCGTGAGCAGGCCGAACTGCTCCATGCGCGTGAGGTGGCAGAAAGGATGAAGCAGAGAGAGAAGGAGAAGTACGGGAGGGCGAGAGAGGCTTGGGACAGAGGACGTGAGGAGCTGGAGTGGAACATCTCTGAGCTGAAGGAAGAGCTGCGAGAGAGCAGAGAAAAGATGGAAGAGATGGAGAGGAGGCAGGAGGTAATGTAACGTTACAAGACGGGGTTAATGTCCGTGCCAAGGTGATTCAATTAGGTCCAAGTAGCCCCAGTGTCTGTGTAAAATGCAATTTGATGTAGAAAGGCAAGCTCACAACCCCAGATGTAAATAATCTTATGTTAAATGTCAAAACAGCAGGAGTTCATTTAAAGGTAAAATGTGCCTTATCATCTACAAGGAGGCTCAGGATACCATACTTTATAGAATATATAGATTCTATAAATCTCTCTCTTTCTCTTTCTCTCGCTCTTTCTTTCCCTCTCTCTCCCTCTCTCTCCCTCGCTCTCTCTCTCTCTCTCCCGCCCTCCCTCCCTCTCTACCCAATCACAGGAGGTGGAGGCGTCAGGGGAGGCCTTGGCTCAGGAGAAAAGTTCCATACTGGCCAAGAGAGCAACCAGCGAACAGCGAATCAGAGAGCTGGAGCATGACATTATAGCTCTGACACTGAAGGCTGTGGAACGAGAGACTGAGCTGGAGAGGTCAGAGACTTCCTCTATCTCCCTCCCTCTCAATCTCGATCTCTCTTTTGATCCTTCTCTTTCAATTCAATTCAATTTAAGGGCTTTATTTAGATGGGAAACTGTATGTTAACATTGCCAAAGCAAGTGAAGTAGATAGTAAACAATACAAATTAACAGTAAACATTACACTCAGAAGTTCTAAAAGAATAAAGACATTTCAAATGTCATTATGTATATATACAGTGTTGTAACAATGTGCAAATAGTTAAAGTACAAATGGGAAAATCAATAAACATAAATATGGGTTGTATTTACAATGGTGTTTGTTCTTCACTGGTTGCCCTTTTCTTGTGGCAACAGGTCACAAATCATTCTAGTTTACTGGACCTTTTTTGGAACACCCTTGCCAATTTGTTGATACTGTATATATGTTGAAGAGGATGGGGCTTAAACTGCATCCCTGTGTCACCCCACGGCCCTGTGGAAAGAAATGTGTGTGTTTCTAGCCAATTTTAACCGCACACTTAATGTTGTATGTTTTTCCCCCAACAACACTTTCCATATATTTGTATAGCAGACCCTCATGCCAAATTGAGTCAAATGCTTTTTTGAAATCAACAAAGCATGAGAAGACTTTGCCTTTGTTTTGGTTTGTTTCTTTGTCAATTAGGGTGTGCAGGGTGAATACGTGGTCTGTCGTACGGTCATTTGGTAAAAAGCCAATTTGACATTTGCTCAGTACATTGTTTTCACTGAGGAAATGAACTAGTCTGCTGTTAATGATAATGCGGATTTTCTCAAGGTTGCTGTTGACGCATATCCCACGGTAGTTATTGGGGTCAAATTTGTCTACACTTTTGTGGATTGGGGGGGGATTAGACCTTGGTTCCAAATATTGGGGGAAGATGCCAGAGCTAAGGATGATGTTAAAGAGTTTAAGTATAGCCAATTGGAATTTGTGGTCTGTACATTTTATAATTTCATTGATGATACCATCAACACCACAGGCCTTTTTGGGCTGGAGGGTTTGTATTTTGTCCTGTAGTTAATTCAATGTAATTGGAGAATCCAGTGAGTTCTTTAATAGTTGATTCTAGGATTTGCATTTGATAATGTATATTTATTTGCTCTTTGTTCTTTGATTTAGGGCCAAAAAGATTGGAGAAGTGGTTTACCCATACCCATTTCTGTTTTGGATAGATAGCTTTCCAATTTTCCCAGAAGTGGTTAGAGTCCATGGATTCTTCAATTACATTAAGCTGGTTTCTGACGTGCTGTTCCTTCTTTTTCCGCAGTGTATTTCTGTATTGTTATAGTGATTCTCCATAGTGAAGGTGTAGGCTCAGGTTTTCTGTGTCTCTATGTTTTTGGTTAGATAGGTTTCTCTATTTCTTTCTTAGGTTTTTACATTCTTCATCAAACCATTTGTCATTGTTGTTAATTTTCTTCGGTTTTCTGTTTGAAATATTTAGATTTGATAGGGAAGCTGAGAGGTCAAATATACTGTTTAGAAGTTTACACCTTCACTATTACAGTGAAACGTTTTGTCCAGGAAATTGTCTAGAAGGGATTGAATTTGTTGTCCAGGGTGGAGTGGTTAGCCAGGTAGGCATTAGGTTTTGAGGCACAGTCTCGCGAAATGCTTGCATACACCCTATGTATTTTAAATTTATTTTAATTAACCTTTATTTAACTAGGCAAGTCAGTTAAGAACAAATTCTTATTTACAATAACGGCCTACCTACAGGGACAGCCATATTAGTACAGCGCCCATGGAGCAAATTAGAGTTAAATGCCTTACTCAAGGACACATCGGCAGGTTTTCACCTTGTCAGCTCGGGGATTCCATCCAGCTACCTTTCAGTTACTGGACCAATGCTCTAACCACTAGGCCGCCCATGTATGGTTGCAGGGTGAATGTCCAGTAGTGCAGATACAGTGGGGAGAACAAGTATTTGATACACTGCTGATTTTGCTGGTTTTCCTACTTACAAAGCATGTAGAGGTCTGTAATTTTTATCATAGGTACACTTCAACTGTGAAAGACGGAATCTAAAACAAAAATTCAGAAAATCACATTGTATGATTTTTAAATAACTAATTTGCATTTTATTGCATGACAAGTATTTGATCACCTCCCAACCAGGAAGAATTCCGGCTCTCACAGACCTGTTAGTTTTTCTTTAAGAAGCCATCCTGTTCTCCACTCATTACCTGTATTAACTGCCTGTTTGAACTCGTTACCTGTATAAAAGACACCTGTCCACACACTCAATCAAACAGACTCCAACCTCTCCACAATGTCCAAGACCAGAGAGCTGTGTAAGGACATCAGGGATAAAATTGTAGACCTGCACAAGGCTGGGATGGGCTACAGGACAATAGGCAAGCAGCTTGGTGAGAAGGCAACAATTGTTGGCGCAATTATTAGAAAATGGAAGAAGTTCAAGATGACGGTCAATCTCCCTCGGTCTGGGGCACCATGCAAGATCTCACCTCGTGGGGCATCAATGATCATGAGGAAGGTGAGGGATCAGCCCAGAACTACACGGCAGGACCTGGTCAATGACCTGAAGAGAGCTGGGACCACAGTCTCAAAGAAAACCATTAGTAACACACTACGCCGTCATGGATTAAAATCCTGCAGCGCACGCAAGGTCCCCCTGCTCAAGCCAGCGCATGTCCAGGCCCGTCTGAAGTTTGCCAATAACCATCTGGATGATCCAGAAGAGGAATGGGAGAAGGTCATGTGGTCTGATGAGACAAAAATAGAGCTTTTTGGTCTAATCTCCACTCGCCGTGTTTGGAGGAAGAAGAAGGATGAGTACAACCCCAAGAACACCATCCCAACCGTGAAGCATGGAGGTGGAAACATCATTCTTTGGGGATGCTTTTCTGCAAAGGGGACAGGACCACTGCACCGTATTGAGGGGAGGATGGATGGGGCCATGTATCGCAAGATCTTGGCCAACAACCTCCTTCCCTCAGTAAGAGCATTGAAGATGGGTCGTGGCTGGGTCTTCCAGCATGACAACGACCCAAAACACACAGCCAGGGCAACTAAGGAGTGGCTCCGTAAGAAGCATCTCAAGGTCCTGGAGTGGCCTAGCCAGTCTCCAGACCTGAACCCAATAGAAAATCTTTGGAGGGAGCTGAAAGTCCGTATTGCCCAGCGACAGCCCTGAAACCTGAAGGATCTGTATGGAGGAGTGGGCCAAAATCCCTGCTGCAGTGTGTGCAAACCTGGTCAAGAACTACAGGAAACGTATGATCTCTGTAATTGCAAACAAAGGTTTCTGTACCAAATATTAAGTTCTGCTTTTCTGATGTATCAAATACTTATGTCATGCAATAAAATGCAAATTAATTACTTAAAAATCATACAATGTGATTTTCTGGATTTTTGTTTTAGATTCCGTCACTCACAGTTGAAGAGTACCTATGATAAAAATTACAGACTTCTACATGCTTTGTAAGTGGGAAAATCTGCAAAATCGGCAGTGTATCAAATACTTGTTCTCCCCACTGTATGTCTCTCTCCACCTCCAGCTCTCCAGGTCTAGTTAAGGGGGTGTTGTTGTACTGGACTGTTGTCTGGGTCTGTGCTGACTGGAGTGTAATCACGTGCTGTTCCAGCTCCACCTGCCTTACCTCTAGCTGGGTGAATGTATCCTTTGTTTAAATGAGGGAGTCTCTCTCTCTCTCTCTTTCCATCCTTATCTCCCTCAATCTCTATCTTTCCATCGGTGGACCTGTTATTCTTAAACTATTCTCTGGTTAATGCTAACCCCGTCTCTGTGTGTAGGATGAAGGAGAGGGCCAAGAAGCACGCAGTTCAAATTATGGAGGAGGACAGAGAGAGGAAAGTTCTGCAGGTATTATAATGACTTGGATTTATTTTGTACTTTTCTAAGTGTTTTTCACTACCAACGTGTAGCGTTCTACCTGGGTGAAGCACAGCAGCCAACTCCTCATCCTTCTCTTCTTTCTCTCTTCCCCAGCTCAAGCTTGAGCAGACCGAGGGGGAACTGCGGAGTCTGTCTGCTGAGTTCCAGGGTCTGAGGAGCTCCCTGGCCCAGAGAGACACACATGCCCTGCAGCTACGGGACACCATCACCACCCTCACACTCAGACTCAACATGGCACAGAGGAAAGAGGTGAGCCTGGCACCACCCTTACACACCATCACCCACACACCACCACCACCCTAACACACCGTCACCCACACACCACCACCACCCTCACACACCATCACCCACATACCACCACCACCACCAACCTCACACACAGGCTGAATACAGCACAGAGCAAAGAGGTAAGGCTGGCACCACCCTTACACGCTATCACCCACATACCACCACCACCCTCACACACAGGCTGAATACAGCACAGAGCAGAGAGTTGAGGCTGGCACCACCCAGAGAGGGATGTTAGTAAAAGGATGTAAAGGGGTTGGGAGGGGAAAGAACCAAAGACAACGCAACAGGAAAATGGCAGTACACATTGCTGTCCCTTGTCCTTACCAATCATCTGATAAAATGGCAGTACACATTGCTGTCCCTTGTCCTTACCAATCATCTGATAAAATGGCAGTACACATTGCTGTCCCTTGTCCTTACCAATCATCTGATAAAATGGCAGTACACATTGCTGTCCCTTGTCCTTACCAATCATCTGATAAAATGGCAGTACACATTTCTGTCCCTTGTCCTTACCAATCATCTGATAAAAACCATGCGATTGAGGTTATTTTAGCGACCATTGCCAACTTTGCTGGCTGGAAAAATAGGGATGGGATGTTAGATAGGGAGTGGCGGGGTTGATCAAAAACAATGCAACAGGAATGTAACCAATGTCCAATCACCTCACCAATCATCTAACAAAACCATGTTATTGTTGTTGAACTATCATGGCGTCCGACTCTCAACCTCCTCTTATCTTTCCTATCAGGCGGAGAGCGAGGCCACCCTGGCTGAGATGTGGTGCCTGCGGGAGCGTCAGGGGGCCAGCGAGCGTTGTGCTGAGGTTCTGAAGGAAGAGCTGTGTGCCCTGGTGGCTCAGAGGGACCAGGGACAGACAGAGCTGCACCAGGCCAGGCTCCAGGCAGCACAACTCACCCTGCAGCTAGCTGATGCCAGCCTGACCCTGAGGGAGGGCAGAGCACACTGGGCCCAGGAGAGACAGAGCCTGCAGCGCAGCACTTCGGTAGGACACACCCCCACAGACAGTAAAAATCATATGAATGGACCTAGTCATATGAACTGCGCGAGTGGCGCAGTGGTCTAAGGCACTGTGCTAGAGGTGTCTACAGATACCCTGGTTCGATTCCAGGCTGTATCACAACCAGCCATGATTGGGAGTCCCATAGGGCGGCGCACAATTGGCCCAGCGTCGTCTGAGTTTGGCTGCTGTGGGCCGTCATTGCAAATAAGAATTTGTTCTTAACTGACTTGCCTAGTTAAATAAAGGTTACACACTCAAGTAGTCAAATTATTTCACCGTGACTTTCCATTGAGGTAGACCAACCTCTACAGTACTCTCACACACAACCATATAGTACTAATATACTCAACTCAACTAAAACTTACTGTTTTGTAAATTATGCTTTTGTAAGGTCTCCTCTTTCTATTCCACTATGTAAGATAGCTGAAACACTAGGGATGCCTCACATCCTGTAGATAAAGAATCGCTGGTTTGAATTCCTGAGCCTACTAGGTGAAAAATCTGTCGAAGTGCCCTTGAGCAAGGCACTTAACCCTAATTGCTCCTGTAAGTCACTCTGGATAAGAGCGTCTGCTAAATGACTAAATGTTAACGGTGTGTGTCTCTCCCCCTGGCAGAAGGACAGAGAGCGTCTGGGGAAGCTGAATGGAGAGATGCAGCGGATGGAGGAGAAGCTTCAGGAAGAGAGGATGGAGAGAGAGAAGGTGGAAGTGGAGCTGGGAAGAGAGAAGGACTGTAATCGGGTAAAGATGAACACCTACTCTACCACATGTAAATCAACATTTCCAGATATGACTAGATACAACAGCAAACATGTAAATCAAAATCAACTCTCCATACACACTCAAAGTCCTCTGTAGTAATGAAGCCTTGTTGGTCCTGTATGGCTCTGTTGGTATAGCAACGCCAGGATTAGGGGTTTGATTCCGATAAAAGGCTAAATGGATTATTTTATATTATTATATATCTGTGTCAACATGCTGAAACCTATTCAAACTGAAAAACTAGTCTCTTTGATTACTTGTGATGTGCTGTGCTGCTGGTCAGGCTGTGTATAGCATTACAAACTGGGTGGTTCGAGCCCTGAATGTTGATTGGCTGATAGGGTTATATATTTTTACTGCTGTAATTACGTTGGTAACCACTTTATAATAGCAATAAGGCACCTCAGGGGTTTGTGATATGTGCCCAATATACCACGGCTAAGGGCTGTGTCCAGGCACTCTGGGTTGTGTCGTGCTAAGAACAGCCCTTAGCCGTGGTATATTGGTCATATACAACACCCCCTCTGGCCTTATTGCTTAAATATATGACACCTTCTTTTGATGACTGCCCCCTGCAGGTGCAGCTGAGTGAGACACGCAGGGAGCTCCAGGAGCTGAAGGCCAGTCTGAGGGTGGCCCAGAAAGAGAAGGAACAGCTGCTGCTGGAGAAACAGGCAAGACCCCTTCTCTACACCTGTCCACCTCTTCTCTACACCTGTCCACCCCTTCTCTACAGCTGTCCACCTCTTCTCTACACCTGTCCACCCCTTCTCTACACCTGTCCACCTCTTCGACCACCACCTCTTCCGCTATCCACATACTGTACATTTCAGAATCAACTACTAGCCTCTACCAGACGTTGTCTGTCCTTGGGATGGAGACACACACACACACACACACACACACACACACACACACACAGCCGTGTATTTGTGAAATGTCAGGACCTTTTGGAGTGAACAATATTTTCACCATCCTATTTTCCTTAACCCCTAACCCTAACCCTAAACCTAACCCTAACCCCAAAACCCTAAACCTAACCCTTAAGTTTAAAATAGCATTTTAACAAATTCAGGACCTGAAACAAGTCCTGACTTTTCAAAACAGTTCTTGTTTTCCTATCCTTTCAGGACATTAAGGTGAAATGTGAGGAGATTGGGGTCCTGATAAAGTAGAAAACTAGTGCACACACACACACACACACGCACAGAGCGATAATGATTCCTATGTGTCTAGAGGCGTAGAGGTTAGGGCTTAATATAGGGTTGATCCATAGTTGTCTTGGGATAACAGTTGTGTGTGTGTAGATGAGTCTCTAACATCCCTGCTCGTCTCTGTACAGGACCTGATGGAGTACATGCGTCAGGTGGAACAGAGGATGGAGGCTGTTGCAGACGCCAAGTGGAGCGCTGCAGTGTTCGCCCCCACCAGTGAGCGGACACACCCACACTAAAACATTGTGGACCCGCCCTAACACTGAGCTGTATGTATAGCAATGCAGCAGTGCTCATTTGATCTGTGGGCTGTCACAACAAGAGATTCTATTTCTACACCAAATAGTATCTGAGATGACTTGAACCAATCATGAGGTAGATACGTAGATGGAGACTAGAGCCAGGAGTTATTCCCCTCCAGGGAGAACTCCTGACCCTTACTATGCTCTGTTGATCACTTACCACAGTTGTTTTCCACTCTGTCTCTCTGACAGGTCTCCCTGACAGTCCTCTGTCCGACTCTGAGGATGAGAACCCTGAGGCCCTGCAGCCCCCCCGCCAGTCCTCCAGTCAGCCCTCCAGTCAGCCCTCCAGTCAACCCTCCAGTCAGCCCTCCAGTCAGCCCTCCAGTCAGCCCTCCAGTCAGCCCCCCAGTCAGCCTCCCCGACAGCCCTCCAGTCAGCCCTCCAGTCAGCCCCCGCTGCCCTCTCTGTCCTCCCGCCCTCTGACCCACTACAGCCTGTGTGACCCCCAGGCCCAGCCTGACTCCCTGCTCCCCTCACCCCCCCCTTCCTCCCCCAGGGATATGTCACGGTCCGTCTCCCGAAGGGGCGTAGTCATCAGCCAGCCCGCCCCCCTATCTTTGCCAAGGCAATCAGGAGATAACCTGACACACAGCTCTGAGTCGGTAAGAGACGGTATTAGATGCTCTTACACATACACACACATACACATACACATACACATACACACACACATACACACAGGGCTCATTTTCCTTAGGCTGATAGCCTGGTGATAACATAGCCTGGTGACTTATCTTCTTCTGACTGTGACACATTTGGTTTAGTTGTTATCATGTGAAGGTAATTATGTGAAGGCCTACCTGTGCACTGGCTTATTACACTATTATGGCTTATTACACTATTAAGGCTTATTACACTATTATGGATTATTACACTATTATGGTTTATTAGATTATTATGTTTTATTACACTATTATGGCTTATTACACTCTTATGGCTTATTAAATTATTATGTCTTATTACATTATTATGTCTTATTACACCATTATGGCTTATTAGATTATTATGGCTTATTACATTATTATGTCTTATTACACTATTATGGCTTATCACATTATTATGGCTTATTACACTATTATGGCTTATTACATTATTATGTCTGTCCTATTACATTATTATGGCTTATTACACTACTATGTTTTATTACATTATTATGGCTTATTACATTATTATGGCTTATTACACTTATGGCTAATTACACTATTATGGCTTATTACATTATTATGTCTTATTACACTATTATGGCTTATCACATTATTATGTCTTATTACATTATAATGGCTTATTACATTATTATGGCTTATTACATTATTATGGCTTATTACGTTATTTTTGTCTTATTGCTGAACATGTGTATGAGTATTACATGTGTGCCTCACTGCTCTCTATCTCTCTCTCTCTCTCTCTCTCTCTCTCTCTCTCTCTCTCTCTCTCTCTCTCTCTCTTTATTTTGTGTGTGTGTGTGTGTGTGTGTGCAGGAGGATGAAGGTGACACAGCCCTATGTGGAGGACACAGCTCTGGAGAGGAGACAGCTCTGCTGCTGCCTGAGACCACAGTCCTCAGGTAACACACACACTGTCCTGTCATTCTCCTCCTCACACACACACTGTTCTGTCACACTGTTCTATCTATCTATCTATCTATCTATCTATCTATCTATCTATCTATCTATCTATCTATCTATCTATCTATCTATCTATCTATCTATCTATCTATCTATCTATCTATCTATCTATCTATCTATCTATCTATCTATCTATCTATCTATCTATCTATCTATCTATCTATCTATCTACAGTCCTGTACTGTACATGTACTGCACACTCAAGCAGACACTGTCACACACACACACACTGTCATTCTCTTCACACACACACACACACTGTCATTCTTTCACACACACACACAGGCACAGATACGGCTGTTATTTACGATGATGGGCTGAGTATGGCTCTCAGAGATGGAAGTTATCAGGTCGTAAAATAAGTTGAGGGAGGGTGAGAAGGAGGAGAAGGAGATGGTGTAAGACAGTGTAAGGCACGGTGAGTGATGCAGGGAGGGAGGGAGGACAGGGGGACAGATTCGTTGACAGCAGGGTGTAGCAATGATTTGCCTACAGGCTAGTACCGCAGTCATGGGCCAATTTTCAGCATCATTAAAGCACTCTCTCTCCCACCTTCTCACTCTATATTTCTCCTTCCCTCCATCTCTCACCTCTTTTTTTTTTTAATCATATGCATTCATTTTCTACAGTTCTTCTGTGCCCTGACTCCACTACAAATTTAGCAATTGGGAAGATAAAGATATTGATTGATTGTTCACACTCTTTCCTTTCTTGGTTGTTCCCTGTCGTCCAGTGAAATGGCTGATACCTCTCAGTGGTAGAGTGGAGATACGGGACCAGATCTACACCAGCCCTGGCTGTTTGGCCCTTATTTTAACTCGGCATTCAGCACACAATGCACACACACACACTACAACGCACCTCTACTCTTGACAAACTTATGTTATTATGCAATTTTCTTTTACATTTTATATGAACTATATCTTTGATGTATGACTTTAAGGCTGTTGTGTTGCCCCCTATACTTAACATGGTCTTAAGAATGACATAATACCTGTCATAACAGCTTAAATTGTAGTTATGACCTGACATAAGACTTTTATAAAGCGTGAAACATTTATAAGTGTTAATTAGATGTTTAATAGTTAACGTTCTATAACTGGGTTATTTCAGATGCAGGATGAGTTGATGTCGTGAGCTTTTATGAAGTGTGTTATGTCATTTTATGGGGCATCATGACAGTCACTGTAATTGAGATAAGTTGTGAATGAGAGAATCTGTCTCCTTTTAAAGATTTAAAAGTTGCTTTTAACTTTTCCGCCTGCGCAGCGACTTTTACCTCTATTCAGAATACTGTAATGATAGTTATTGAAACATATTACAATAATCATTGTAAAGTACTGGTAGATAACGTGTTTTCTCCTCATATTCAAACCTAAGATTTTATATTAGAAGCACTTTCTGTTATAACATTGTTATTTCAGTCTAGCTTTATTAGTTCTGTTCTAGTGGTAGTCGAGAGGATAATTACAGACAGAGAAGCATCTGTAATGGGGAAAAACTGTTGGTGGAAGTTTGGAAATAGAGAGGGAGATTCATCAGAATGAATGTAGAACGGTAGAGCGCTCTAGAATGGTAGTTGTTAAGAGTGGTCGGAGTGACATTTTAATGTTCTCTCGTGTCTCTCATCATGTATTCTATCCTCATCTACATAAAGCTATTGCTCCTGTAGGCTGGTAGCTGTAGAGGCCCTGCAATAAGCTCATACATGATACCAGATTTGAACCTTAAAGCAGTGTCTGGTTTTAAAGCTAAATCAATGTATTTCTTGTAGAAGAAGTCGTTTTAGGTCATTTGTATTATTAGACTAGACGTACTATACATAGTATGCGCAAAGCTTTGCTTTAGAGTGATGCAGTTCTACTTTTGTGCTTAAATAACAAATTGAGAAATGAATAGTCTCTTCTTCAGCCCAGCGTCATCAGTCAGGCAAACAAGACTAGTAAACTAAAGAATCTCATCATGGATAACATCATCTAATTCATAGATACTGACATTACAAGACTTGATGGAAGGCTTGCCTGTAAAAGATTATTAGTACTTGTTTAATAATACTAATGTGTTTTTGATGATTTTCAACCAATTCTCAACTTTAGTTACATCGTTATGAAGCTATATTCTGCTTTAGTTTAAGCTAATGATGTTTGATAAGAAGAGAATCCTAAACCTAGGTGATTTAAAGGGGCAATCTGCGATTGTTCTTGTTTGAACTGGAGACTGCCCCCTTTAAGCTTTCTAATGAAGAAAGAAGAACATGCTAGGGACTCTTACTTATTGGTCGGTTTGTCATTTGCTGTATTTGCACCAGTTTCTTTTGCTATAACAGATGTCTTGGGGACTAAATGTTTTTTTTTCTTCATTTAACACTTGAGTACTCCTTATTAACCCTGTCTATGTTATCTAATGTATTATCATAATCATTACCGTAATGTTTTGTTTACTGTTTTAATGTAATCTTTCTGATTTTCTTTCTGAAGGTACAGTTAACTGTCTATTATCTCTCACAACTATCTGATCATGTTTGAAAAGTTAGTCTAAAGGGTCGAGATATCGGTGCTACTGTGTAGGACATCAGTGTGTTCCTTCACACAAAGTTGTAGCTATAGTGAAAATGTGCCGTCAGTAGCATATAGCGTATCTTCAGAAAGTATTCACACCCCTTGACTTATTCCACATGTTGTTGTATTACAGCCTGAATTCAAAATGGATTAAATATATTTTTGCTCTCCATCTATACGCAATGCGCCATAATGACAAAGTGAAAACATGCAAATTAGCAAATTGATTGAAAATTAAATTCAGTCCATTATAATAACAACTGTGATGGACATCCTCGATCATTGAAGGCTGTGCTTCAGCGGGTTTTGGGGTACCACTCTTTGTCTCTACACCCTTTCAGCTCTACCTGTAGTGTTATCTAGTGCTTACACCTCTATTTGCTACCATGGGTGGGGGAATTTAAAATCCTGGTATGTGCACCAAAAGTTGCGTAGCACTGAGATCTATCCTTTTTGTTGACGTCATTTTAGATTTCTATGGGAAGTTCTATTCTGTTCTATTTCTATGTCTACTGTGAGCTACGAGGTCATCTTACTTATTAAAACATGTATATTCTTTGGCATTTCTATATAGGGTCATTAAGCGTGTGGGTTGGTTTCTGTAATAATAATAAAAATATGTATCTGTATCAATTGTGTCTAATGAGTTGGGGGTTTTTTTATGGAAGGGAAATATTGAAACATTTTGCGTTGCTTCCTTCAGGGTATGACATTTCTGATGCTAATTTGCTAATCACACGTCTCATCTTCTCTTCTACATATTTATCTCTATCTCCTCACGCTCTCTTCCTCTCTCACTCACTCCCTCTCTTCTATGACCTTCTCCTCAGACCACGTTCTGTGTTATTTTCTTACCCTCCTTTACCTGTACCTCTCTCCTTTCCCAACTCACCCTCTCCTTCATTTCCTCTGCTCTGCTCCCTCCATCTCATGTCTGGGGTGACGGTAGCTAATTATAAAATCAATGATTCCGGGCTGCCTGGTTTACAGCCTGCTCTAAAACCTTAACTGGGAAATCACTGGTGGATTGATGACTCCATCACTCTTTATCTGTTTTAATTAGAAATGTAAAAGATATGAAGAGCCAGAGGCCAGAACACATCTCTTACTAGGCTGCATCTCAAATGGCACTCTGTTTCCTATATAGTGCACTACATTTGATCAGAGCTCTGGTTAAAAGTAGTGCACTATATAGGGAAATTGGTGCCATTTGGAACACAGACATAGACTTTATGACCTCTCTGCCAGGCAGGCTGTCTGCCCCCTAGCTCTCTCTGCATCTCTTAACCAAATCACTTTTTTTCTTGTTTATCCCCCACTTTTTTTTCTTTCCTGATCCCCTTCTAGCATACCTTCCTCACTCACCCTTGTCTGTGGTATATTCACTCATCTCTCTCTCACTTTCTCCATTACCCTTCTAAGATCATCTCTCTCTCTATCATTCCACACTCTCTCCGTCCCTTCCTCTACATGCTTGTCTCTTCCTAAAGGGGAGATTTAAAATTTATGAAAACGGTTGAGTGTGAAAAACCCTCAATCTTAGCTAGCTAGCTAAAGTTCTACTGCATCTAAAGTCGATCTGGCGACATCAAAATTATTACAACAGCTTGTCCTACTCATTATTTGCCTCCTTTTGAAATGTCATCGTGTTTGGTGTGACGTTGATGGAATATTAAGACATGGATTGTGTATGTGTGCCATTCAGAGGGTGAATGGGCAGAACAAAATATTGAAGTGCCTTTGAATGGGGTATTGTAGTAGATGCCAGGCACACCGGTTTGAGTGTGTAAAGAACTGCAACGCTGCTGTGTTTTTCACGCTCAACAGTTTCCTGTGTTTATCAAGAATGGTCCACCATCCAAAGGACACCCAGACAACTTGACATAACTGTGGGAATAATTGGACTCATCCCTGTGGAACGCTACGCCACCATGTCTGTGTCAATGACTAATTTAACCTGTATTGCTACACTTTGCACTTCAAAGTATATCTCAGCTCTGTTAATTAAAAGGTTTTTTTTACATAGTGATTAAGAAATAACATTAAAACAGAGTAATATGCCTGTGTTCTGTGTATGTTTGGTGTGATGTTGATGGAATATTCTCCTAACCCTCAACAAAGTGGACACACATTTTTTTGCAACGTTCCAATAAAACCCATCTAGAACATTAATATTGAATACTCTGAGGACATGTTAACCACATTCTGGATAAATTGTGTTTGACATTTTTTTATTTTTTTATTTAACCTTTATTTTACTAGGCAAGTCAGTTAAGAACAAATTCTTATTTACAATGACGGCCTAGGAACAGTGGGTTAACTGCCTTGTTCAGGGGCAGAACGGCTGATTTTTACCTTGTCAGCTCGGGGATTCGATCCTGCAACCTTTCAGTTACGGGCCCAACACTCTAACCACTAGGCTACCTGCCGCCCCACATTAAGGGAATTGTCTCTCGGAAACAGTCCTTGCACATCAGTGGCACATTTCTATGAAAACATTAGTTAATGACCTAATGAGACTCTTAAAGGGAAAGTTCTCTAATGGTTTGGGAACCTTTGTTGTTAGCTGGGGTACTGCCTACTTATACAGTATGTCTCCAGGACGTCCTCATTGCCCCTGAATGTTTTATCACACACAGTCCAAGTCATGATGTCTTTATCATACATTCTGATCTGACTCTCATTCCTTATGTTTGGTCTGGTCTGGTGCTACCATGCTACTGGTCTGGTGCTGGTGCTACCATGCTACTGGTCTGGTCTGGTGCTACCATGCTACTGGTCTGGTGCTGGTGCTACCATGCTACTGGTCTGGTGCTGGTGCTACCATGCTGCTGGACTGGTCTGGTGCTACCATGCTACTGGTCTGGTGCTGGTGCTACCATGCTACTGGTCTGGTCTGGTGCTACCATGCTACTGGTCTGGTGCTGGTGCTACCTTGCTACTGGTCTGGTCTGGTGCTACCATGCTACTGGTCTGGTGCTGGTGCTACCATGCTGCTGGACTGGTCTGGTGCTACCATGCTACTGGTCTGGTGCTGGTGCTACCATGCTACTGGTCTGGTCTGGTGCTACCATGCTACTGGTCTGGTGCTGGTGCTACCATGCTACTGGTCTGGTCTGGTGCTACCATGCTACTGGTGCTGGTGCTACCATGCTGCTGGACTGGTCTGGTGCTACCATGCTACTGGTCTGGTGCTGGTGCTACCATGCTGCTGGTCTGGTCTGGTGCTACCATTTTACTGGTCTGGTGGTACCACACTTCTGGTCTGGTCTGGTGCTACCATGCTAGTCTGGTGCTACCATGCTATATGTTTAACTTTTATTTTATTGTTCCTTTTCATTGGTTTCTTTTAAGTAACATTTGAGCTGCTTTGAGTATTCATAATAACTTGAATTAATACCTTCAGCCTGCTCCAATCATTAATTGACAAGTGGTGTAAATTACTTTAAAGTACTACTTAAGTCGTTTTTGTACTTCACTTTACTTTACTATTTATATTTTGGACAACTTTTTGGACAAATTATGTACAAATTATGTACTTTTTACTCCATACAATTTCCCTGACACCCAAAAGTACTCGTTAGCAGGACAATTTATTTTCTCCAATTCACGCACTTATCAAGAGAACATCCCTGGTCATCCCTACTGCCTCTGATCTGGCGGACTCACTAAACACACTTGCTTTATTTGTAAATTATGTGACCCTGGCTAAAAAAAAACAATACAATTGTGGCATCTGGTTTCCTTAATATAAGGAATTTGAAACGGTTTATACTTTTACTTAGTATATTTTAGCAATTACATTTACTTTGGATACTTCAATATATCAAAACCAAATACTTTTAGGCTTTTACTCAAGTAGTAGTTTACTGGGTGACTTTCACTTTTTCTTGAGTCATTTTCTATCAAGGTATCTTTACGTTTCCTTAAGTATGACAAATAGGTACTTTTTTCACCACAGTAATTGACCTAATCACTACTAGTACGATTGGAAAGGTGGTGCCTGTGCAAATCAAAATACTGCTCTGTCTCTTTAACCCCCTCCCCTGGCCCTGGGGTTTCCATGGCCACGTGTTATTGGGGTTGACTATATGGGGCAATTTAGTGGTTCCCTGTAAAGCAGCTATGGACCTGATTCTAATCCCCAGTTCCTCTTTATTGATCTGTATTTAATTATCGTTAATTATAGCAATCATATAATTGATAGAACCCCTGCCTCTCTCAGTTTATCACTCTCCTCTCTAGACTGCATCTATTAATAAAAGCAACTGTATAGGCCTATAGTATACTGCAGTTTGACGCCAAGGACACTGTGTGTGTAAGTATGCATCTCTACCTTCTCTGATATTATATTTCTGCTAAATTAGATGTTTCTGATGATTAAAGGTATACACCTTAACCCCCCTGGTACTAAATAAAATGATTTGAATTAAATGATGATGCTCCAATATTTTACTTTTTTTTTTAACCTTTATTTAACTAGGCAAGTCAGTTAAGAACAAATTATTATTTACAGTGACGGCCTAACTACAGGGTCAGCCATAGTAGTACGGCGCTCCTGGAGCAAATGAGGGTTAAGTGCCTTGCTCAAGGACACATTGACAGGTTTTTCACCTTGTCAGTTTGGGTATTCGAACCAGCGACAATTCGGTTACTGGCTCAACGGTCTAACCGCTAGGCTACCTGTCGCCCAATAGTAGGATCCACAGATCTAGAGAGAAGGGAACACACCACACTCTTATATGCTGTCCTTGTTTAGCAAGACCCTCAGACAGAGATTTATCGTCTGCGGTACCCACTGCATTTCATGTATGTGTCCCAAATGGCACCACATCCCCTATATAGTGCATTGCTATGACCAGGGTCAAATGTAGTGCACTATGTAGGGAGAAGGGTGCCATTTGGGACACACATCATGACCTATTAAAGTGTCTGCTTCATCCTATTCTATATGCAGGGCTGGTCTACATTGGCACTACTCGCTGGTTGGCCTGTGTAGCCACAGTGCAAGAGCGCCCTCTATTGTTAGTCACTGTGCTGAGACGTGATAACTGTCTCTGACTGTACTGCTCAAAGTTCCAATGAAATGGTCTCCTACTAGTGGTCTATTATGCAGGTTCACACTCACTGCTGGTGAATGGGGCGGGGCTATCATAAAAAAACATCGGGTAACACATAATCAGAAGTGTTGTTTAAGACACATTCATAACAGTGTCGTAAGTGCAATAAAAACATTTCCCCATTCTGAGTCGAGGGTATTCCCGTAATAGAATGGACATGAACCTTCTTATGACAGTACAAAAAGGTCAGCCATTTTGATAAGGGGAGTTGGTGAACAACGGACAGCCAGTGCTGTGATAGATATTATAATTTAATACGATCTCTATGGGTATTCCCTTCGAGATATAAGGAAACAACCAACTGAAAAAATTAAGTAAAAGTAACACATTAAAATATTCTGTTAATCTCACAAAAGTAATTTATTTATATGGCTTTTTCTTTGTATGAGTTGGTATGAACAGAAGATTGGACAATACCTTGGCCATGTTTTACAGAAAAGAACACTTGCATCAGAACCATGTTGTCACAACGTTGTGTAACAACATAATCTCAACGTTGTGTTTGCATCATGAACGCCTGGCAGGGCAGGCAGAGAGGAGCAATGATGAGGTCATCAAAACTCCCCACTCTGCTCCGCTCGGCGCTGTGTGACATCACAGCACCATACAGAGAACATTCACCCAATGGCAGAGGAAACATGTTGAAGCATGAACACACACTCACATCAGGTCAGAAGGCCCACATTCAGAGAGTACTGTACAGTAGGTCACTCTCTCTAAATCAGGTCAGGTGGCCCACATTCAGGTTCATATTGCTTCACAGAGAGACTGCATACAAATCTCTGTACTGTATGTAGCCAGACAGCTGCATTATGACCAGCTGGTTACATATTGACTGAAACATTTTTGGCAACAAAGATGAAGAAGAAATGAAACATGAGAACACAAAACGCTGAGAGAAAGAGAGAGAGAGAGAGAGAGAATATCATACAACCTTACAAAGACATTATGGTATAATTAAGCAATAAGGCACGAGGGGGTGTGGTATATGGCCAATATACCACGACTAAGGGCTGTTCTTAAGCACAACGCATTGCGGAGTGACTGGACACAGCCCATAGCTGTGGTATATTGGCCATATACCACAAACCCTGAGGTGCCTTATTGCTATTATAAACTGGTTACCAATGTAATTAGAGCAGTAAAAATAAATGTTTTGTCATACCCGTGGTATATGGTCTGATATACCACGGCTGTCAGCCAATCAGCATTCAGGGCTCCAACCACCAAGTTTATAATGGCTTTTAGATGAGAAGGCAGGCATGGCAGGGCAGTGACAATGCTTCAGGCCAAATCTGGTGTGAGACAGGTGAGGGCTTTTCACACTATTGAGCCGAGCCAAACCAAACTGAGCTGTACAGAGCTGACCTATTTATGCACCCACTATAGCTGTTGGAACAGTGGAGTGAAGGACAATGTGAAAATAAAATATCCATGTCAGCACAGTCTGGTTTGGGTTGACATGATAGTGTAAAAAGGGTAACAGACTGGCATCCAGACCATTTGTAGACTAGTCATCTATCGTCTATGTACACAGAGCTAGGGGTTAACAAGACAGATCCAACTAACTGAGTCAAAAATACACACACATAAATATTGCCTGTTTCTAGCGCACCCGCTAGGGTTTGGTCCTTACAGAGAAGCCCTGAGAAGTCTGTTTCCATGTCGTTGTCCATGACAGATTCTGGTTGCGTGTGTGTGTGTGTTTGTGTGGGTGCGTTTGTGTGTACGCAAGTGTCTGCTTGTGCAAGTCGTCAAATAGTTATTTAGTTTGACAGACATCTGATGATTTCTGTTGAGTTCTACATTGTATTACTGCTGATAAGATGAGGTTGGCAGTGACGGTACTGTCAATATTGGACAATAAAGTTGTATGTCTTATATTGTAATTGACTTTGCTAGCGGTGACTGGTTTAAAACTGGATGTCAAAGTGCTACATATACTCCAAGTGTCAATCTCTGTCTAAGCAACCGATCCATGATGGCACATCTGTTATAGGTCCAAGATTTTGTGTGTGTGCGTGTGTGTGTGTGTGTGTGTGTGTGTGTGTGTGGGTGTGTGTGTGTGTGTGTGTGTGTGGGTGTCTCTAATTTAGGAGTGAAGATTTGATGTGTGTGTGGGATGGTGTTTGGAGTCCATGACTCTCCGTTTCCAAAAATGCGTTGCTTACTTTGGCACAACGACACTATCCAATCGGCAGCATAGTTTGTTGTGTTGAAAGAAAGCACATGGATTAATGCCAGTCCCCTGATAACAGCACAAATCACAACTTGACTCACTGTAACAAAGTTAACATTACTGAGTTGATTATCATTGACATCTACAGCGAGCAAAAGTGCCCAAAAAAACACCAGTGGCGCAGCTGGAAAGGAGATTCAGTCTCTCTCTGGATATCTCCGCTGGAAAACTCCTCAAACACAAAACCTCATCTAAAGAAATCAAAACCAGGATAACAAACAAAGACTAGTAATATAATGGTATATAGATATGTAGGGACTTATTCATAAATTGAAAGAGAAATTTAAATCAAGAAAATAAAACAAGAAGAAATTAAACAATTTTTAAAGCCCCCCCCCCCCTTAAAAATTAGCATATTCAGTTTGGTTTTATCCTGTATTTTTCTTTTTGAGAAGTGTGCTTTGCTTTGCATCCGGATCTACTGTTCAGTTTATGCTGTCTGGTTTGGACATTCCTCTATATAGATACAAACAAGAAGATAGTTAAAAATTTGCTTCGTCAAAGATAGTCAGGTATTCTAGTCCTCTTCTCTCTTCTCTATGTCACGAGTCCAGACGGTTGCATCATGTTGTATCTCCGTCTCTCGTTTTATAATTGTCTCTCTGCATGTCACTTGTCAAGAGCCTGTGAGTCAGGGAACCTGAGTTATAGTGTCTATACAGACAGGCAAGGCTCTGCTGCCCTGTCCTGCTTGGAGAGACGGTTGTGCATTAGGGTGGGGAGGTTAGGGAGGGCCAGCACTGGAAGGGGTAGGGTTTGTGCGTGTGTGTGTGTGTGTGTGTGTGTGTGTGTGTGTGTGTGTGTGTATGATTACGTCAGTTAGTGTGTTTGAGTGTACAGTCTGCATGTCTGTGATCTTCTCTCCTCCTCACTGTGCCCTCCAGGCATTGTTCTTCCTTGCCCCTTCGCTGCTACCCTCCAGAACCCAGGATTCCCCCTCACTGTCCGAGCCCCTGTCCCGATCCTCATCCTCCCCATCATCATAGTCATCCTCATCTTCCTCCTCTGGGGAAGGCTCGCTGCCGTTCTCCGTCCCCCAGCTGTCCTCCTCGTCCTCTGCCTCAGTCTTCATTGCGGTGGGGGGCTTGGTAGAGGCTGGTGGAACGGCTGGAGGGGCAGGCGGTGGGGAGCTCTCTCCACTGCTCTCCGTCTGGTCCTCGAAGGCCTCTGGGTTCTCTAACATCTCCCTGATCAGAGGAGGCATGGGGCCTGGGATCTCCATCTTCAGAGTGATGGCTCTCTCTGCCCCTGCACAGGCAGGACAAAGAGTAAAGAGAAACGTTGACATCATATCTGGAAAGTGATTCCTTTTGGCTCTGCCTCTCCTGTCTGTGCCTTTCCCAATCTTATTCTAACTACCCTGTCAGAAAAATTATAAAATACAGATAGAGAAAAAAGTCTACAAGCCACCCTTGATGTTCCAGACAGTACGGTCCAAATCTTAACATATCATCAATGTGTGCCAAGACAGTGTGTACAGGTGCTCTAATTAAGGATACTCGACTCTAATCCACTGTACTAATACTGACCTTTGGTGCTGATGCCTCTGAGGTCAGTGATCTTCATCAGCATTCGAGGGAACATGTGGGGCTTGTTGGGGCGTCTGCGACGGGCGTAGATCTTCAGGGCCTCCAGGAGGGGCTCCTGCAGCTTGTCTACCTTCTGGGGCTCTTCCAGGTCCATACGGTCTGAGGGACGGACGGAGGACAGGACAGAGTTATATACGTAATATATGATAAACAGGACCCATCCTTCACACTAGGATAGTAATTGATGAATGTTAGATATACTGCACTGTTGGAGCTAGGAACACAGGCATTTCGCTATCCCCGCAATACAAATGTGTGTGACCAATACAACTTGATTGATGTAATTGACGATTTGACAAAGTCAATAAAGTGTAAAGTATAGTGTAAGCAAACTATTTTACCTCCAGATTTCTACTGGTATTGTAACTGAGTGAGGATCTCATACCGGCCTAACACATGTATTGACTAGAAGTAAAATGTTGTTAATCCCCTCAGGGCGCAGTACCTCCAGAGATGAGGGAGATGGCGCTGAGGAGGCCCGTCTCTGTGTCGTCCATCTCCAGAGGCAGCAGCTGGCCAGCAAAGGCAAACACCAGGTCTGTGAGCGGGCCGAAGCCTGCGTTGTGCATCTGGGTCCGGTTCAGGGTGAGCCCGTCTGAGAAGGTCATGGTGTCCTGCTCTGGGGTGTAGCGCGTGCAGATCCTCAACATCTAGGAATGAGAGTGAGAGAGAGAGGGTGGGGGGGCAGTTGAAGACAGAGAAAGAGAGGGGGAAGTATACCATAAATAAAATGTATTATCTGCGTACAACAGGGAGGCTGAGCCAATTAGTAGGCTATGTTCTATATCTATTGTCCATAAAGCATCTTCAGCTATTCAACTTTCCCTCTCTACAGTATGAGCCGACATGTGAAGTTATTCTTGCAATACCACCTCTATCCACTGAGAGGCAGTGTCCTCATCATTAAATTTACAAATGGCTTTCTGAGTACTATAGAATATATATTGGGGACCTCTCGACAGATCTCAACTATAACTGGCGAGCCTTGGTTTGATAACACAGAGGGGGTTGAGGAGATAGGAAGAAACAGGTAAGTACCAGGATGTCCAGGCAGGCTGATTTGAGGAGGGTGATCTGGTCAGCAATGGTGAGGGTGGTGAAGCCTGGGAGGCGCTTGGCAAACTCCACAATCTTAATGATGCATTTGGTGGAGAGCTCACTGAACTTATCCCACAGCCCCAGGTCCAGCTGCACGCGTTGGTCTGAACTGGAGTTCTGGAGAACAGGAGAGATACAGAGAGAGACACAGACAGGGTTAAAATACAGGGTCCTTACTCAACTAGCTCTCACAGTCTCACTTCAGAATTAGATGTCCATCCATGTTTGTCAAACAAAAAATGTTGAAGTTGTTCTAATCATCTAATTTTGAAGTGTTTAAGGTGTTGAAGTGTTTAAGTTTAGGCATTAACTTAGGTTAGAGTTAGAGTTAAGTTTAGCCATTAACTCCGAAATCTTAAGGTTAGATATTAACTCCAAATGTTTTATTTATTATTATATATATTTTTTACCTTTATTTAACTAGGCAAGTCAGTTAAGAACACATTTTTATTTACAATGACGGCCTACACCGGCCAAACCCAGACGACTGTGGGCCAATTGTGCGCCGCCCTATGGGACTCCCAATCACGGCCGATTGTGATACAGCCTGGATTCGAACCAGGGTGTCTGTAGTGACGCCTCTAGCACTGAGATGCAGTGCCACTCGGGGTAAGGGATACAGTTTGGGATAGGCTTAAAACAACATTTATTTAAAATGACTTTCTATCGCTGGATTTGAACATGTTTACGTCAATCCGCCATCCACGTCTACAACGTCCAAAACCTACTTGAAGGTAACAGTGCTTACTGTTGCCCCTAACGACCGGTTTCCACGTCTTCTCCAGACGTCCTCAAACATGGATGGATGTCGAATACTGATTTATATCATGGGTGACCTGGCTGTCTTACTAGACATCAATCAGGTAGAAGAGATATTGGTTATTATTATTCAGGTAGAATAATAATATAATGGACTGAAAATCAACCAACCAGGTAGAATGCTCTCACAGTCTTGCTTTACACCAACCAATCACCTTACCCCTGCTCTCACACAGTGACCATTGGAGAAATAAGATTTACCCTAAACTGGCCTTTTGAGTTGGGAAGTATGTCATGGCGGATTTGTGTCACAGAAACATGTGTGAGACTCTTACAGTGTGGTATTTGCCCAGCTGCAGCAGTGAGGGGAAGGTGTCTTGGTGGGCCTTGCTGACTTTGTTGACCAGCTCCTCCAGTTCTCCACTCAGCTCATAACTCTCTGGCAACACCAACTCCTCCTTGACATCTTTCTTCTTCTTGTTCCTGTCGTTACGCACCGCTGGGGGGTGGGGAGGTGGGGGGGGAAGAGGAAGAGGAGGAGGAGGAGAGGAACATACAACATGTGAGTGACACTCTCAGTGACATCGTGGATGAGTCATGATATGTAGGCCTAGCAACTGATGCTCCGCAATACAGTGATGTTATAAACCAGTTATTAAATTAGATTATACAATTAAGTGATGTTATAAACCAGTTATTAAATTAGATTATACAATACAGTTATGTTATCAACCAGTTATTAAATTAGATTATACAACACAGTGATGTTATAAACCAGTTATTCAATTAGATTATACAATTCAGTGATGTTATAAACCAGTTATTAAATTAGATTATACAATTCAGTGATGTTATAAACCAGTTATTAAATTAGATTATACAATTCAGTGATGTTAAAAGCCAATTATTAAATTAGATTGTATAATACAGTGATGTTATAAACCAGTTATTAAATTAGATTATGCAATACAGCTTCTAACAGTACTTCATTAAACAAAGGGATGACACTATCTCCCCATATGCTGTTATCTGCCATTCTCTTCCTCCTCCTCTCCTATTCCTGCTACCAGTCACTTTTCAGCCCTGTTTACAAACCAACTCAACCACTTCAGTACCACTGCACATTGAATAAGGTACGGACACTGACCTGCATATACAACCACTCCACTTCCTCTGCACATTGAATAAGGTACGGACACTGACCTGCATATACAACCACTCCACTTCCTCTGCACATTGAATAAGGTACTGACACTGACCTGTATATAGAACTACTCCAGTACCACTGCACATTGTGTGTTTTTATTTATTATTATCTATATTATTATTATTATCACTACATTGTTGGAAAGAGGTCTCAAGGTAAGAATTTCACTGTTCTGTTTTACACCTGTTGTAATAAACTTTGAAACTTGAAGCTTGAAACTTGAGTTGACCAGTAAGCACAGCCTCCCTCCCTCTCCCTCTCCTTCCCTCCCTCCTTCCCTCCCTCTCCCTCTCCTTCTCTCCTCCCTCACTCCCTCCATCCCTCTCTCCCTCTCTTTCTCTCCCTCCCTCCTCCCATTCTTTCCTTCCTCTCAGGATATCCAGTAATAGCAGGGGGACAATGTGATCCCGGTCCCACACAAACATTACACCCATATACATGTCACATGGGCAAACTGCCACTCAGTCACACACACTGTTACACACACTCATATCGTCATAACAGAAGTATCAGTTGGTGCCAACTCATTCACCACTTAGAAGACAGTGTGAATGAAAGGTGGAAGGTGTTGGCAATGCGAGGGTGTTTTGAGAGTGAGATGACTGATGAAACAGGAAGATAGTGCCTTTGTCCCAAATGGCACCATATTCCCTACATAGTGCACTACTTTTGACCAGGGCCATAGGGCTGTGGTGAAAAGTAGTGCATTATATAGGGAATAGGCTGCCATTTGGGACAGAGGCTGACTCATTTGGTAACATGATTAGTCATAAGGTTGGTACTGTTGCCCAGTCTTTCCAAATCACTACCCTGCTGTTTCTCCCTTATACTTCCTCTTAGGTCAGTGGTCACCAACCTCAGTCAAGATCACTTTCTGAGGCAAAACATAAGCCTACGCAACATTAACCAACAGTTCTGTAGCAATGAGGTTTGTTCAGTAGGCTTTAGGACCATTACATTATCACTGTATATCACTATGCTTGAATTACCCTGCCAATGTTGTTCTTCTCAGACCATTTTGAAATTATATTAAAAAATGTAGGTATATGATCATTAGATCATTTGTTGTATTACTTGTGAGGCACAGCTGAGTGAACATACTAATTAGCTTTTTTTGTTTTACTAAACTGATAGCATTCATCTGATGGTCAGTCTGAGGGTGTTTTCACATATAGTCCTCTTTAAAATAACCGATCTCAGTCCTCTAAAAAAGTGAAAAATGCCCTTGCCTTTGGATGAAGACTCAACTATTTTGCGGATTCTTATCAAATATGGTGTCTTCTCACACTATTCCAACCCCACAATCGAATATCATGAAGCTCTCTTAGCCTACAGATCAACTAAGCTCCACACATATTTGGAAATTCTGTGCATTCTTGACAATGGCTAATCAAAATGTACTTGATTTGCTCTCTGAGTTCTACCTTCAGACACTTTATCGTTGTTGTTTTTTACAGAAATGCCTTGGAGATCACCAACCAATCGTGATCGACCGGTTGGTGGCCACTGTCTAAGGTGAATTATGTTATATCAAACTTTGCCAACGACTGTCTAATAGCATACTGAGTGCTTGATTTATATACTCTGAGTATGTGTATGTGTGTGTGTACTTTCGTCTGTGTGTGTGTGCATGCGTCCATATCAAAGTGCCTGGTTGTCCTAGGTCAGTAGCCCTTATCCCTCATGCCATCCCATATCCCTCAGCCCCTCTTACGTCTCTCACCTTCCTTGGACATGCCGACCTCGAAACACTTCTGCAGTCGGCAGTACTGGCAGCGGTTCCTGGTGACCTTGTTGATCTGGCAGTTCTTGTCTCTGTGGCAGGTGTACACCATGTTCTTCTGGATACTGCGCCGGAAGAAACCCTGGAGACATGAACAGAGAGATAGAGAGATAGACAGACAGACAGACAGACAGACAGACAGACAGACAGACAGACAGACAGACAGACAGACAGACAGACAGACAGACAGACAGACAGACAGACAGACAGACAGACAGACAGACAGACAGACAGACAGACAGACAGACAGAGAGAGAGAGAGAGAGAGAGAGAGAGAGAGAGAGAGAGAGAGAGAGAGAGAGAGAGAGAGAGAGAGAAACCTTTCACGTCTGTTAATTTTTCAAATCCAGGATTTACAACTGAAACATTTTGTATGTTTTGTATATGATTTTCTCATCCAGGGTTCTTTCTATTACATTGTTATGGTAATGTCTCAATATCTTGACGTTCTATACTTTCACGTTTATGTCACACTTTGTTACTGTACTTTAGAAACAAGTTCATTTAGTGTGTCTTGTCAGTGTTGAGTTTGAGTGTTGTCTGTGTGTTTGTGGTGATGATGATGAAGATGAAGATAAAGCTGGCCTCCTCACCTTGCAGCCCTCACATGAGCTGACTCCGTAATGGTATCCAGAGGACTTGTCCTGGCACACGAAGCAGGGTTTGTAGACACGTGGTGGGGGAGGTGGAGAGGGAGAGCTGGGGACCATCTCCTCAGAGCTGGTGCTCTGGGTCTCCACCGCTACAGAGAGCACAGTAAAGAGATTGATTAGTTGATTGATTTTATTACATTTTAGCTTGCAGTCAAAGAGAGTTGTTAGCGAGCCATTATCGTACAATTTGATTCACTCATGCTAAGGTTAGAACACACCAAATTAAGACAAGCGAGAGGTTTTGGCTGACTATTGGTGGGGAGAAGACAGACATTTGACATGTACATTTGAGCCAGAGTGACTTACAGTTAGTGCATTCATCTTAAGATAGCTAGGTGGGACAACCACATCTCACAGTCATAGTAAGTACATTTTTCCTCAATAAAGTACATAGCTAAGTCATAGCTAGAATGAGGGAAAAGAGTGCCAGTGTTAGTTCATAAAGGCTTTTTATTTATTTGTATTTAGGGGGGGGTGCTATGGGATTATTTCAGATACTCTTTGAAGAGGTAGGGTTTCAGATGTTTTCGGAAGATGGGCAGGGACTCTGCTGTCCTAGCTTCAGGGGGAAGCAGGTTCCACCAATGGGGTGCCAGGACAGAGAAGAGCATGGACTGGGCTGAGCGTATGGGGTGGGAGGGCCAAGAGACCAACCCGAGCTTGTCCCTCAGGTCACAGATCAGAGATTAGTGTGTGTTTTAGAGCTGGGAGGGGCTCAGATTGACAGAGGTAAAGAAAACAAACAGTTTAACAGCAGGCAGATAACTGACAATAAGTGGAGACGTGATTGATTAGATTGACAGATCTCAGTTTCTGATAAGGACTGGTAGATAAATGGGCGGGGCTGTGGCTACAGCTAGGGATTCCTCAGTCATTCCACAGCAGCCTACTGACTGCCACTGACTGACTCACTTAGACCGGTATCCACTTACACAACCTCAGGACAAATCTATCACACACCTGACAAGGTAGCTAAGGTGCAGGAAGATGAGAGACCAAAATGTAGAAAGGAGTCCATGCATAACTGTCATCTGCCTCTGTCTGTCCCTCCCACTGCTGCAGAATGCAGACTTCTGCCAATCCTGTTCAAACCAAGTCACACAAGCTGACTGCCGTACCACTGACGTCACAGTTGTACCTTGAGTCACATGCTCATGATGTTCTAAATACCACCCTTTGTGCACTGAGCTATGAATTGTATGGATTCCATAAGCCATAAGCCACACACTCACAGGTGCATGCACACAACACGCACACAGGCGCGTATACACCCACACACACCAGGCCCTCACACATGCTAGCTAACACTGCACACTCTCAGTAAGAGAGATACACATGTTGTCCCCCTCCCTAATAACACTTCTTTCAACTTTCACCCCTGGTCACCCCTCAAACTTCAACCTCCCCACTTCTCCAGCCCCAGCCTCCAAACTCCACCACCCCCTGACACACAAACCCTATTTTTCCTGGCCTGAAATTCCTCAGCCCGGCCCTGGCAGGGTTTAATAGAGGCCCAGGCTCGTAAGCTGTCCTATAAAGACAGTCTCATAGCTGGCCAGGCCTTTATTAGGATCCAGTCACCTTGGGCAGCTATTCACACCAGCAGCTGTAGGCCCAGGCCCCTAAAAAAGCTGCCCCAATCATCAAATAAAAAAACAGGGAGGCTAAAATTCTAACTTTTACTGCCCCCACCTCCCCCTAGCACTTTCAATGGAAACCACAGGGCTAGCCTAAACTTAACCTATAACACCCCCCCCCCCCCCACACACCACCCCAGTCCCCCTTCCCTCCTCCAGTCCCCCTTCCCTCCTCCAGTCCCCCTTCCCTCCTCAAATCCCCCTTCCCTCCTCCAGTCCCCCCCTCTCCAGTCCCCTCCTCCAGTCCCCCCCCCTCCAGTCTCCCTTCCCTCCTCCAGTCCCCCCCCCCTCCTCCAGTCTCCCTTCCCTCCTCCAGTCCCCCCCTCCTCCAGTCTCCCTTCCCTCCTCCAGTCCCCCCCTCTCCAGTCCCCCTTCCCTCCTCCAGTCCGCCCCCTCCTCCAGTCTCCCTTCCCTCCTCCAGTCCCCCCCTCCTCCAGTCCCCCTTCCCTCCTCCAATCCCCCCCGTCCTCCAGTCCCCCCCTTCCTCCAGTCCCCCCTCCAGTTACTTCTACTACTACTGCAACTAGATTATCAATGATGATAATCTGAGAGCCATTTGCCCACTTAATGCTAAGCATAATTTTTTTTTATATGCATCTTACATCAAACTACATTGTCATTCCTTAGCCTAAATCCATTAAAAACCTGCTACTACTACTGCTGCTACTAGAGCTAATCATCGATGATAAGAACAGCAGCAATAGGTCATTGGATTGGAGAGCCATGTCACAACCTTATGCTTTTTTTTTATACATTTTCATATCAAACTACATTTATTCTAAGTCTACAACCTAAATTCCTAAATTCCTAACATCTTCATTCTGCTTGAGGAAAATGTGTTTTAAATCAGTCTCAGGAATAATCCCAATACATATGTAACAAATCAACCACTCTACTCTAACCATTCCTTAAAACAGATGACTGTGGTTGCGTCCCAAATGGCACCCTTTTCCCTACTGTGCACTAATTTTGACTAGAGTAGACTAGAGTCCTATCGGCCCAGGTCAAAAGCAGTGCACTAAATTGGGAATAGGGTGCCATTTGGTACACTGTTTCTGCAGCAGTGGAAAACAGTGTACTCTTGGCCCTGGATGTTACAAACACTGTAGCATCCGGTTAGGTATTACTGCACTGTTGGACGATATGCATTTAGCTATACCAAATCTGCATAATATGTGTAGATTACCAATAACATTTGATTTGATTTGAACACAGGGTCAGAGAAAGAGTCCAGTTGGTAGAGTATGGTGCTTGAAATGGATAGTAAGTGAGAGGCAGAGGTCGAACAAGAGAGAGAGAAAGAGAGGGGGTGTAGAGAGAGAGAGAGAGAGAGAGAGAGAGAGAGAGAGAAAAACTAGGACTGCAGAGAACAGATCAATCCATCAGGATCTGACACCAACCTGAACTGGTTCCTGCCATAGTAGAACAGAACCTGACTCCTGTTCACACACGCACACGAGCACACACACACACCCTCCATACCTATCTAAAAAGCCCCCCACCCCAGGCAAGCAGGGCCACAATTATAATGACATGGAGCTATTCAATCAACCCCCCTGAGCCCCCTCCCCTGTCTTTCCCTGTCTCTTGCTGTCTCTTCCTGTCTCTCCCTGTCTCTTCCTGTCTGTCCCAGTCTCTTCCTGTCTGTCCCTGTCTCTTCCTGCCTGTCCCTGTCTCTTTCTGTCTGTCCCTGTCTCTTCCTGTATGTCCCTGTCTCTTCCTGTCTCTCCCTGTCTCCCAAACCCAGCTTTGTTTAGAAAAAAAGGCCTCTGAAATGAGAGGGCCTCTTATCAACTCTGAATGAGAGGCCCTCTTATCAACTCTGAATGAGAGGCACTCGTATCAACTCTGAATGAGAGGCACTCATCAACTCTGAATGAGAGGCACTCATCAACTCTGAATGAGAGGCACTCTTATCAACTCTGAAGCCTTGACCTCAGTTTGCATGGCAATCTCCCTCCGGAGAGCTGCAGGCTGGTGATGGACAAGAGGAGAGCTGCAGGCTGGTGATGGACGAAAGGAGAGCTGGGTGGTGTGTGGGGATTGGGGATGGGGGCAGTGTGCTAGGGGGTGACAGAGGGGAGGAGAAGAGAAGAGAGGAGAGGAGGGGATAGTTGAGTTATCAGTAGCCACTTCTCATTTCCTGCTAAGTATCAGTTTACCCCTAATCCCCTCTCTCAATGGCCTCTGTACACAAGTGGTCCAACGGCACTGCCACGAACTACACTAATCCCAGAGTCACACACACACACACACACGTACGCACACACACACACACACACGTTCATGTGCACACACATGCAGAACCACACATGCAAGAACACACACACACACACACACACACACACACACCCTTTCAGCCTCTATCTGCGGAGCACCTCATTAGATGTGCTAAGTACACTAGACAGAAATAGACATCTAGCTGAAGGTCAATTACATTCAATTCTAGGTCAACGTCAACTGGGCCAACTGAAGTTCAACTGACTTCCCCTGAAGTTCAGCTGACTTCCCATGAAGTTCAACTGACTTCACCTGAAGTTCAACTGACTTCCCCTGAAGTTCAACTGACAAATAGAAAAAGGAGAGAAAGAAGAAAAGGAACACAGGTAACAAGAGAGGGGGGCCTTCCTGGTGACTATCAAAACCTGTCTGTTGTTTTGTCGTCTCTAGAAAGAAGAGGAGCTGTGCCGTGATGTACAGTATGTGTCCAATAGCAAATAAACTGTGAGCAAAGCAAAGGCATTACTGTGTTCTGTGTTGTTGCACAACCCTCGTTTTAACCGAGCAGCTAGCTAGCATATGACAGCCTGGCAGAGGAACAACTATTCTTTCACAATAGGCTGCCTGCAGATTTGGTCTACGTGACTGTGGGTGGGTGTGATTGAATCTTCACTGGGACACTGTTCCAGGGTGAGTATTGGCATGTGTGTGTGCGCTTGTTGTATGTGTGTTTGTGTGTGCTTGCAAGCGTGCGTTCTTGCCTGCGTATGTATGTTTGTGTGCGTGCTAGCGTGTATGCGAATATAATTGTGGCCTCTTAGTTCAGAGTGGGCACTCTTCCAGCCAGTGGCTCTGCCCAGTCTCTGCAGACTAGACTCCATTTGATTTGCAAATGTAATTATCTGTTCACTCTGCTCTCTCTCCTGATTCACACACTGTACTGTTCCTTTGTATTGGGCTTGTTTACAGGTACAGGTGGGAGTCTGTCTGCATCTCTAACTTCATTAAAGAACCCAGAGTACAAGCCTGAAGATGTATGTGTCTGTTACAGTCAGATACTAGACAGTGAGGCATGTGCGTCTGTGTATGTTTTGTGTGTGTACTGTGTGTGTGTGTGTGTGTGTGTGTGTGTGTGTGTGTGTGTGTGAAAGCAACACCCAGTAGTGCCTGGTGTGTGTGTAGACTAGGTAGAGTGGCCACACAGACTGGCAGAGGGCACCAGACTGAGAAGAGGCTGGGGCAGAGAGACAAGCCGGCTAACTGGGCAGGGCCTACGAGCCCCTGGCACCTTTACCCATGTCACAGGCTGTGGCACTGCAGGTAGGAAGGGCCCTACTGCACCACAGACAAGAAACTGCAGTGTCCCTCTGCGTGTCATGGTTTTTCATATTGGCTGACAGTTCATGTACCAACCACAGGCTAAATTCTCCATCTTACTCACATCAGCTCTATACCCCTGTTGTCAAGATAGGTTGAAATGTTGGCAATAATTACATTGCTGTTCAAGCTCTATTGCTGTAAGCTCTCTTGAATCACTGTATACCTTTCAACTGGGAAAGTCAGGTCTCTATTGTGTGAGTTAAAGACACACACTGTGTGACTTTCCGTGGTTCAGACAGAAAGGTAGGAGTGTGTGTGTGTGTGTGTGTGTGTGTGTGTGTGTGTGTGTGCGTGCGTGTATGTGTGTGTGTGTGTGTGTGTGTCTGTGGGGGTTGCTTTCCTTCATTAAAGGTGCTGAGCGGTAACAGTTCCACAAAAACCCTCCAACTCTCCTCTCGCCTCCCAGCCTGGGGGCCCTGTGAAGCCTGCCGCCTTTGAAAGGAGGCCTGTGATAAAACTGGGCTGGCTGACCACTCAGAGGGGAGGAGAGGAGAGGAGAGGAGAGGAGAGGAGAGGAGAGGAGAGGAGAGGAGAGGAGAGGAGAGGAGAGGAGAGGAGAGGAGAGGAGAGGAGAGGAGAGGAGAGGAGAGGAGAGGAGAGGACACCAACGTGGACATGAGCAGAGAACCCACCAACATACGCAGACATACATCTGAGAAAGCGAGAGAGAGAGAGAGAGGGGAGGGAGAGAGTGGAGGAGAGAGAGAGAGAGAGAGAGAGAGAGAGAGAGAGAGAGAGAGAGAGAGAGAGAGAGAGAGAGAGAGAGAGAGAGAGAGAGAAATGCACATGTATCAATCCCTATTCCACGAATGCGCATTAGTGGGTTTTCCAATATTTGAAGACTTACACCTGGAGTTCTGAATTCTGACAACGTTTTATTCACATACCCACCCCCAAACACACACACACACCTATGCCCTCTCTTCTAGACAAAGTGGGCAGCCCAGACCAGACCAGAGCAGGAGGGCAGGAAGGCAGCAGGTGGGGCTGGTAACTGCTTGTGTCCTCAGGAACCATGTTAAAAGTGGAATTAGCCTTGGAATCTCAGTCTGAGGCAGGCAGAGAGTTGAGCACACAGCACACTTCTTTACAACACCTCATAAAGAGCCTTTTGATTCTGGGCCTTATGGAGCCAGCCAAGCCATTAACCAACATTTGGCACAGAGCACCCCCCTTTCCTTTCCTTTCCTTTCCTTTCCTTTCCTTTCCTTTCCTTTCCTTTCCTGCAACACACCACCACACCAGCCTGTCAAACCACACAGGGCTTCAAACAGAAGGCCATACAACCCACCACACCACCCATCCACCCCCTTCTAGCCCCTGAGGCTGCCCACAGAAAGGGGCCTTTAAATGGTCCCAGACACCCTGACCTAAGAAGGTGTGGTCCGAAAGAGAAGAGAGGGCAACTAACAGAATGTTAAAAAAGGAACTCCCCAAATAAAGTTCCAGTCAGATAATGATGTAACCGGATAAGGCTAAAAGGCTATTGTGAAGGCAGATCCTGGAGGAAGCAGACAGACACGTTCATGTCCAGATGTCCAGATAATCTCCTCCTACATCCCCCTGGTGAGCACCAGCCGACTGTTCATCTGGTCACTATAACATGACAGAGAGTAGTCTTCTTCAGCAGCTGCTGTCTACAGTAACCCAGATCTCGCAGTGGCACAGGCACAGGCCTCAACTATTAGTCAGACAGACAGACAGACAGACAGACAGACAGACAGACAGACAGACAGACAGACAGACAGACAGACAGACAGACAGACAGACTGACAGACTGACAGGCAGATAGCCATATTGACAGACAGACACGCCACACAGACAGACAGACAGACAGACAGACAGACAGACAGACAGACAGACAGACAGACAGACAGACAGACAGACAGACAGTGTTTGGAAGAAAACTAATCTTATCTGGTGGTGAGGACAGAAGGCATTTGTCTCTAGCCTGTCTTTGATCCCTGGGTTGTTGTCTCTCCTCCTAGACTCCCTCTCACCTTTCTGTCTGTCTGTCTGTCTGTCTCTGGCACTGCAGCTAGCGCTACTGCAGCTTGTTCAATTGCTATTGCTTCCTCCCCACAACAATAGAAACCTGAAAAGTAGAAGTAGCCACCGCAGGCAGTTAGCCTGCTGTAGCATGATGTGAAGGAAAATAGGACAGCGTAAACAACAGCAGTACTACTAACTACAATACTCACAACAGCTGACTGGGGAGGGAACCTAAAAGGGTGCTATCTAGAACCTAAAGTGCTATCTAGAACCTAAAAGGGTTCTTCGGCTGTTCCCATAAGAGAACCCTTTGAATAACTATTTTTGGTTCCAGGTAGAACCCTTTTGGTTCCTTTTCCACAGAGGGTTCTACATGGAAACCAAAAGGGTTCTACCTGGAAACAAAAATGATTCTACCTTATTCTATGGGGACAGACAAAGAACCCTTTTGGAACCCTTTTTTCTAAGATTGCAGTAGTAATCCTTAGGCTGTTGTTGGTACCAACACACACACACACACACACACACATCAAGGCAGGCACGCACACACTCTCATAGCCAGCACAAAGTCACGAAACAAATACGCAGACATATGAGTGTATGCACACCATCTGAAACAGAGAGGGATAGGGAGAGAGAGAGAGAGAGAGAGAGAGAGAGAGGATGAGAGAGAGAGGGAGAGAGAGATGTGATTTGTGGTTGAGAAAGAAATTGATAGCTATTAGGGGCTTTTTGTACTGAGAATCCTAAATGGGACTCTATTTCCTATGGCGGGCCTATGGGCCCTGGTCAAAAGTAGTGCACTATATAGGGAATAGGGCTCCATTTGAGATGCAACCTAAGTAGTGATTTGACTTTCCCCTGATTGCAGTTAGCCTGACCTGGCAATGACACAGACATCAGTCACATCATATGGCAAAACAGGGCCTGAGAAACTTCTGCTTTGAGCAACATAAAATAGAAAAAGTATGTGTTTCTGTATGACTGGCTCCTAGGTTTCACTTTTGCTTGGGAACCAACTGACCAAGGGAAGGGGTTGCCAAACGTTCACTATAGATGGGGGCTGCTGTGCCAAGCATCAGACAATGAATCTCTGTATGACGACAGAGCTGGGAACACCCACACTGTCTGGTCAACTGACCAAAAAAATGAAAAATAAGTCCCTTTTAATATAGCCTGGTCTCAGATCTGTTTGTGCTGTATCGCCAGTGATAAGAACATATGAGTTGGTTAAACAGCACATACAGATCTGGGACCAGGCTACTTTTAGTAGCACCAGAGAATCACCTTGAGAGGAAGAGCCTCCCCATGAACAAATTAAACCACAATTTTATTTTGAACCAACACAGCTTTCCTAAATGGAGCGTAAATCCAGAGAGCCGGTCCTCCCTAGGTTGTCAGAGATGTTGCTAACGCTAAAGAGGTGGCTAGATGTCTGATAATCACTCTGCCTGTTCACAAGCTGACTACAGCACTACAGTACACTTCCATTGAGAAAGATTTGGAGTAGAAGGCCGAGAGGATTGAGGCAGGTCACTTGAAGTGTGTGTGTGTGTGGGAATGCAGTTCTGATGTTGGCAGACAATGTTCCTAGGGCCTGCTGAGAGCCGTAGTACTGAGCCAAGGTACACACACACACACACACACACACACACACACACACACGCACACAAACATAAAAAAACATGTTTTTTTTTTCAGTTCTAAAAGGCACACCTTTTAATGAAGATACACATGGCAACACATGACAGTTCTTCATTAGTGATCACACTTCTAAAACACACACACAGCAGAGATGGCAGAGTGGCTATATGGCCCCAGCCCGGCCCAGCCCCGCCCCAGCCCGGCCCCAGTCACTCTCCACAACTCTGCTGAGATAATGGGGATAAATACACACCACTAGCGCTCGATGCCAAACACTGTCTGTCTGCTGCATAAACATAATCCATTCACACAGAGTGGAGTCTCCCTTCTCTCCCTCTCCTCCTTCTCTCTCCATGTCTGGCCGGAGCCTCTCATAACAGTGGGCCCTGGCAACTGTGGAGCCAAGCCGTCAGTCAATAACACGCTGGTAACAGAACCTCTCCACTCACACTGAGCTCACACATGGTTCCAGACTGACACACATACACACAAACACCGGCGCGGCTGCCCAGTGCCCACGCCTCAGCAGAGTGAGGAAAAGTGCCTCACAGGCAAACTCACAGTAAACAAGCAACTAGATCTCCTGGTTTAACCAATTTGATTTCAGATTCTGACGTTCATCCACGTTTCTCCAAACGTCAAATTTCAAAGCTGTTCCAAACGTCAAATTTCGAAGTGTTTTTGACACCCTTGATTCCGTTTCTCCAAATGTTACATTTCGAAGTTAAAGGTTAAATGACAGGTTGCACGATATATATTCCCACAAATCTAACGGTAATAGCGCTCACTGTTGGTAATAGCGCTCACTGTTTTGAAGGCATTTCCCAACGTCCTCAAGACATGGACAGACGTCCAACTTCAAAGTAAATCTTGAGCAATCTGCCTGAAACAAGCACAATGCCAACAGGGATGGGTGGCAGCAAGTGGCACTTCCTTTGTGCCCACCAACCAACCGGTGAAAGCACTCTGTTTGTGAAAGCATTTTGACGACCACAATAGAAATAAGTCCTTGACTTGTCATAGCACTGCAAACCCTTCAAACCAAGCTCTTTGAAAGCCCTCACCTTCCTTCCATATATGAGTCATGGACTCTGTCCCAAATGGAACCCTATTCCTTATATAGTGCACCGCTATCACATAAGTAGTTAACTATTTAGGGAATAGGTTGCCATTTGGGACAGTTGTTTAATTTGAGATTAGGATTAGGGTCAGTTGTGTAATTTGAGGTTGTGGTTAGGGTTAGTTGTGTAACTTGAGGTTAAATGTAAGGTTAGTTATTTAACTTGAGGTTGGGGTTATGGTTAGTTGTGTAACTTGGGTTGGAGCTACTGTACATAGCAGGTAGTTAGCTAGCTAGCTTTGTAGCCATGAATTGTGCACCTAGCTAGCTGGTTGATGTTTTCCTTTTGCAAACAGGGCAGAGGAAAGCAACATTCACCTCCACAAATGCTGTTTACATTGGACCTTAAGGAATCTCATGGGCACCCTTAACTTTTTACTTAATTTAAGGGGGGAAATTGACCTTAGAATATTTTGTGCAACTGACAGGTGAGGAAACTTTAATAGATAATGAAGAAATTGACTTAAGATGTTTTATACAACCGGGCCCAGAACCTTAATGAGTATATTTGCTGTGCCTTGCTGGAAGAGGGGTTAAGAAGCATGCTGATATGCCCATAAACAAAACAGTCCTTTCTTGCTCCATCTGTCAACACACAGGGTTACTTTTCTTGCCTCTGAATCTCCTAAACTTCCTGGGTTGCTGTATCCATTTGCAAAGCAATCAACCCATTTACTCTAATTTAGGATCAAGTGTCTCGTTGAATTTTCAGAAGGCTGGCTCCTTGCACAGTCTTGAGGACTTGCCAGACTCATTGAATAACTGCACCAATACTTCTCTTTTTATGCTCATTGGAATGAGGTTGCCACTTTCTGCTCTTTTCAAGCGCAATGCTAAAGTTGGTTTTCCTCGGGAAGAGGTTGTCGTTGGCAATATTGACGTGCAGCTAACGTTACTGTTGGCTGGTGGCTCTCACCTTGTATTTATCCTCAATTTTTTGTATGCTTCTTTGGGGGTGCTGATCAGGTCAACTTTGAAGTTGGTATTTTTTTCCCCCTTTGATCTCTGTACCACGCACTAGTCTCTTAGAAAAAAAGGTGCTATCGAGAACCTACAAAGGGTTCTACATTGAACCAAAAAGGATTCTACCTGGAACTCAAAAGGGTTCTCCTTTGGGGACAGCTGTTTTGCAGCCATTTTTTTGTATTGCAGCCACATTTACTTTTGTCTCTCCCAGCAATGTAGTCAAAATAATCCCATACGGGGCTTTTCCATTTTCGACCGACCACTGGTTTTGGGTTTGCTACCTCCATTGATCACGCTCCGTGCTCGCCCTTGGATTATTTCCCTGTTACCGTGCATTTCCACTGCTAGTGCTATTTGTTTTACTTTAGTTTGTTTTGCAGTCAAAGATAATAGTTTCAGTATAGTTTTAGTTTGTCAAATGGATTTCTTAATTATTTCAGTTTACTAAATAGTTTTTTAATGTTTTATTTATTATAATAACCTTGGTGTGCGACAAAGACAGACTTGACATACTTCTATTAAGACATCTACTAGGTCAGTGCAGGAATAGTAGACAAACTTATAATAGAAAGTACAGGCTAAAAATAACACACATCCCGGATCCAATGCTGGCTGTAAGTTCTTGTAAGGCTTGTCTGGTTGGTTGTATGTGGTTGTTGGACTTGGGTGCAAATGAGAAGATGTAAATCTACCTGTGTGTGTGTGTGTGTGTGTGTGTGTGTGTGTGTGTGTGTGTGTGTGTGTGTGTGGGTGTGTGTGTGTGTGTGTGTGTGTGTGTGTGTGTGTGTGTACGCACGCATAAGTGTGAGAGTGTAAGTTCTGAGTGCGTGCAAGTCCTTGCTCTTGTCTGTGTGCCCATAGCCCAAATCCCTGGCGCTGGGACTGCTATGTCAGATCCACAGACAGACAGCCAGAGAGGGTTAGGGTTAGGCAGGACATACCAGGCTAGATTCCACAGTCCCTTGCTGGAATCCATCTCTGTGCTGTCATGACAGCTTATAGCCCATCTACAGGCTATAACAGTAAACTGTTAAAACAACAGATCTGCCTGTCAGTCAATCAGCATAGCCTGTATGGGCCCCAGTCACCTCACATTCACTGGCTAGCCTTGACTTGTCTTCTTAGGGCTCAGACACAATAGTGTTTGCTGGGCGAGAGTAATTAGCACGTGTAAAAATTGTCTGTCCTCGGTTGCAACACTCACTACCAAGTTCCAAACTGCCTTTGGAAGCAACATCAGCACAAGCACTGTTCATAGGGAGCTTCATTAAGATAGAGATAGATAGGTACTTTATTGATCCCCGAGTGGAAATTTATTTGCAAAATGCCAGAACGAATATACACAAAAGACAGATGCACGATACACGATACATAGAGCGGCAGTATGAAAAAGCATAAAAAGACAAGAAGTCTGGAGTGCAAAAAAGCTATTAAAAGACATTGCATAGTATGGGTGGACAGGTTTCCATGGCCGAGCAGCCGCACACAAGCGTAAGATCACCATGGGCAATGCCAACCGTCAGCTGGAGTGGTATAATGCTCGCCACCATTGGACTCTGGAGCAGTGGAAACGCGTTCTTTGGAGTGATGAATCATGCTTCACCATCTGGCAATCCGACTGACGAATCTGGGTTAAACAGATGCCAGGAGAATGCTACCTGCCTCAATGCATAGTGCCAACTATAAAGTTTTTTGGAGGAGGTATAAAGTTCTGGGGCTGTTTTTCATGGTTCAGGCTAGGCCCCTTAGTTCCAGTGAAGGGAACGCTACAGCATACAATTACATTCTAGACGATTCTGTGCTTCCAACTTTGTGGCAACAGTTTGGGGAAGGCCCTTTTCTGTTCAAGCATGACAATGCCCCTGTGCACAAAGCGAGGTCCATACAGATGATTTGTCGAGATCGGTGTGGAAGAACATGACTGGCCTGCACAGAGCCCTGACCTCAACCCCATCGAACACCTTTGGGATGAACTGAGCCAGGCCTAATCGACCAACATCAGTGCCCGACCTCACTAATGCTCTTGTGGCTGAATGGAAGTAAATCCCTGCAGCAATGTTCCAACATCTAGCGGAAAGCCTTCCCAGAAGATCGGAGGCAGCAAAGGAGGGACCAGCTCCATATTAATGCCAATGATTTTGGAATGAGATGTTTGACAAGCAGGTGTCCAGATACTTTTGGTTGTGTAGTGTAAGTTAAATGTGCTAGAAAGTAATAGAAAAAAAGTTAACGTGTTTTATTCTCTACTGAATCAGTTGGTTTCTCCTGTCTTGAATGTAGAAGTTCTATTTTGCGATCTACCAAAATAAATGTAATCTCTTTGAGGAGATGTTGAGTTAGTGAATCAGGTTATCTCCATGGTAACCAGAGGCACTTTCTACCTTACATGCCTTCAAACTACAGTAAAGCCCTTAAGTGTGCCCTTACCTAAGGAAAACATTTGAGAGGCCCTATATAACACCCTTATACAATTCCCTTAGGTAAGGGGAAATTATTCCTTAAGAGAAACACTTAAGATGTTTTATGCAACCAGGCTATGATGATTAGTTGACAAGTTAAATCAGGTGTGCCTTTCCGAGGCTACAATAAAAATGTGTACTGTTGGGGGTACTGGAGGACCAGAGTTGGGAACCACTGGTCTACTGTATGATGGCATTAGCGTTATGGGAACTTGCGATGCACCCCTTGACATTGTGCATCTGAAGCAGAGAATAGCTTAAGTCACATATTGTTCAGCTATATGTTCTCAATGTAAAAATTACACAAGTAGACAATGTATATTGTACATGCCTTGTGTTGACATTAAATAGTTTAGTTAAAATCCAACCCTTGTAATCTAGGTAGTGAAAGCCAGAAATGATTGGATCCTTAGCTTAAAACATACACACAACCACAACTACCAATTTCAATGCCAGATATTGTTCTCCCAGGTCTGAGTGGCACTTGGTGGTACTGTGATAATGTAGATGGTTTGCCTAAGACTACCACAACAATTACATTGTCTATGCTAAATGTGTTTAAATTGTAAAAGAAAGAATGGTTAGGCTATAACAAATACATTTTATTCAACAGGACTAGGCAAGGTGATGACACACAAAACTTTTAATTTCACCCATACAACAACATAGCCTATTATTAAAGTACAGTATGTTTACAATATCATAAACAATACTACGACGCACAAAATATAAATTACAATGAAACTGTGTTTCTGTTTAATCAGCAGTTATTGCTACACCCTTCATTCGGTTTAAGGGGTCACTTTTATCATGACTAAAAGGTGAAGGTGCTCTACTCAAATGGCACAACTGAATCCTACAGACTGAACAAGGCACAGCATATGACAACCATTTTGTTTAACCGAGGGATGTCTCCTTTCATATCTGGAAAAGGACAAAATAGTAGAAGTAGGAACTGATGCTGCTGCAACATTGCTCATCTTCACAGTAGAAAATGATGCTGCTGCAACATTGCTCATCTTCACAGTAGAAACTGATGCTGCTGTAGCATTGCTCATCTTCACAGTAGAAACTGATGCTGTTGCAGCATTGCTCATCTTCACAGTAGAAACCGATGCTGTTGCAGCATTGCTCATCTTCACAGTAGAAACTGATGCTGCTGTAGCATTGCTCATCTTCACAGTAGAAACTGATGCTGCTGTAGCATTGCTCATCTTCACAGTAGAAACTGATGCTGCTGTAGCATTGCTTATCTTCACAGAGGTAATCCAGTCCACATGGGTGTCTTGATAGAGGTCAATTGGTGAACCTACAGTACATAAACAAATGAAAAGCACACCTGATGTTAGAATATCACTGATTTAGGTTACCTAAACTATCCGGGCTCTTAAGTATTTTGTTGTGTTTCATTCATTCAGGTGTTTTAGTGTCATTAGGATAAAATCTATTGTTGGGCTGGAACAACCAATAGTCAACACAGCCGGTTGTCCTATCCCCTCGAGGCCTTTGCCCTATGCTGTAATGTCCACACATTTTATCTCCTCTTATGAATAAAGTTCTCAACAAATTACCATTGGGTTACCAAGTGTTTTGGGACAATAATGTCCTCCTCCAGGCTGTACAATGTGTGTCTCCCCTTTTACATAGGACTAAATTAAATGGTTGTATTTAAAACAAGGTTGTTTTTATTGATATGTTTGTCAGTGTCAGAGTTGGCCTAGGCTACACCGCGAAATGTGTTTATAAATGGCCACATGTTTCCCGTGCAAAGGAAATAATAAATGATGACTATCCAATCAACTCATCACAATAGGAATAGTAGGCTTACATTCATCTGCAAATGTGATGACAGATGCATGCAATGCTTTATTAAAAATAAATAGCTTCCCCAAAACATGAAAATCACTCGCGGCCTATGTATGAGAAAGACGCATGCTAATAGCTAGACTACAAGCTATTTAGCTAGCTATGGTCTTAGTCTTATTGTCAACACCTGGTTTTTATAACAGCTAACAGCTAACAGCTAAACTAAACTAAACTAAAAATCGATCAGACTTACCAGTGATGATCGGAGCAGACCCTGTACTGACAGCTGTCTGGGTTCAGGTCTTGACGGGCAAAAAGGTTTCTTCGCTTTTCTGATAGTTTTGAGTCTTACCTCCTTGGTGTTTAATGATTGCGGGTAATCTGTAAAAAACAAAAACAATTCCCTTTGTCTTTCCTGCCTTGTTAGAGCAGCCAAATACTGCACAGAAATTGACCATGGTGATGAATCAACTACTTTTAGACACTGTCATCATGCAGCTTGGGGTAGTTTAGTCGGTAGAATTCAATGGCTATAAACACGGTAGAATTCAATGTCTATAGTTCATTCTAACATCTTCTATTTGAGCTGTTGAATTGAAAACATTATTGGCATTATTGATTTTCATAATATCAAGCTAGGACTGATGGTTTGGTTAGTTAAACTTTGTTTGGTTACAAATGAACACATTTGCGGCAACTGTGTTAAATTATAGGCATGGTATGAAAGGGATAATCAACTCAGGGCTCTATGCGTTCTCTGGAAAATAATGTAATTCCGTGGAAGGTTGTTCCACTCTGCTAGCGCGTCATGTAACACACCTTCCATGGAGTTGCATTATTTTACATAGAACACATAGAGCCCTGAGTTGATTATCCCTTAGGGTAAACGTCCCTATTAAGCCCACGTACCATGTAAAATAAAATAAAACATTTTTGCTATGTGATGTTTCTCCAATGAAGCTGCTTGTTACATAAATTACACTTATTATTGTAAGCCAATCAGATTTGTCAATAGTGAGTTATCAAAGCATGTGTGACATGTGCCTGCTGATCCCAGAAGAAGTTGCAAAAAAACTTGATTGTGGTACCCTTAGAAGATACATTTGTTTGCATATTTCGTCTCCTGTTTTTGGTAAGTACTCATTTGTTATAAACATTTAAGTTATTAGTGTTTTGAATAAGATACATGTTAGAATAGTACTTGAATTATAAATATTGTTCCATTTGAAATCAAAATATGAGTTTTAGCATGCTAGCAAACAGACCACATGCTGCATCAATACAGTAGCTGCATAGTATGGTTCATTGCAATGACATAAACCATGATAAGCAGGTATAGTTTACATTTGTGTATGCAGTTTACATTATTGTACTGTTAAATAGGCAATAAATGTATGTTTATCTTTATACCATTTTTTATTAACATTTTTACCTGGTGGGCTTAAAGGGGACGCTAGCAAAAATATCACACTGTCTGGGGTGGATGTAAGTGAGTATAGCTAATTACTTCTCTGCATGATAAATGTATACTTTTCATGTTATGTTAGTGCACCATATATAGATTTATTTCATATAGTTGTTTTTTTTATGCCATGGGTGTAGAATCAAATATTCTCTCTTTTAACCATAAATTCACTGATGTTCCCTTTAAGCCCACCTGCTCCCATTAAGCCCACTTGACTGTTTCTCAATGGGGATTTTCTTCCTTTTGACCTTTGAACCATTTTCCTCTCTAATTTTGACCTCACCTGATAAATCAGCTCCATCATTTAGATAATTAATACCCATATTTAAATATCAGTCATATTGCATAGGTAAATTCATTCTGGATATCCTAACGTTAACAATAATTGTATATATTTTTTAAAGAAACAACCAAAGGATGGCAAGACCAAGAGCAAGAAGGCTCCTCTGGAGAAGGCAAATGCATCGGAGGCAGTGGGCAATGAGGCAGTGAGCAAAGAGGCAAATGAGAATACAGAAACCTGTACCACAACCTTCACAGTGGAGAGAGATGTGTACTATGCTGTCATGTTCACGAAACCAGCGGCATATTACATCGCACGAGCACTTAACGAGTCAGCACCACCAGAGGGTGAACGGTATGTGATGAAGTTCCTAGACAGAGGGCCAAACAACACATTCTTCCTCCCATCTAGAGCACAAGTTCATCCTCTGCAAAGCAGAGCTGGAGGGACCTGGACCATTCTATTTGCGCAATCATGAGGTCATTGAAAATCTGTACAAAAACAAGATTAAATTAAAGTTTCTGTTTAAATGTAAATCCTGAAATTGACTCATTTACTATCCTTAGAACATTAGTATTGAACCTGCAAACTGTTTGTCTTAGTTTGTCGGTCTTCAGAAATCTTCATAAAAACATCTGCACTTTCAACCAGTTGGCAGAACCAGAAATGTTGTCCAATTCCAAATGCCAACAGCACACCATAGGATAGAGATACAGACAAAATGACAACACATATTGAAACATGAAGTATTGAAGGGTAATTTCCACAATTTTGTTTGTAAATAGTTATTTGGCTACATTCAAAAGAAGACATGTAAATGTAGCTTTTTCTGTGTTGTCAACACAGCAAGAAAGCTGGTCATGTCTATTTCAAATGCCATTTACAGGCCATATGATAGGAGTGGAGACAAAATGAAAATAGTTATTCAGAGCTAAGAGATTACAGATTTGAATAGAACAAGTTTGTATTGTTAAGATTTTTTTAATATATATTTATTTATTGGACTTATTTGGAACACCTTTCAACATATTTTGACAAATTAAACAATACAAGTATTGACACTTCAAATGAGAGATTAGACTTTCATTTGAACTAAAATATTCTCACTTAAATTGGGGCAGTATATATGACTTGACTTTTTCCACATTTTGTTGTGTTACAGCTTGAATTTAAAATGGATTACATTGAGATTTGTGTCACTAGTTTACACACAATACCCCATAATGTCAAAGTGGAATTATGTTTTTCAAGATTTGTACAAATTAATTAAACATTTTAAGCTAAAATGTCTTGAGTCAATATTAATTACACTTTGGATGGTGTATCAATACACCCAGTCACTACAAAGATACAAGCATCCTTACTAACTCAGTTGCTAGAGAGGAAGGAAACCACTGAGGGATTTCACCAGGAGGCCAATGGTGACTTATAGTTAATGGCTGTGATAAGAGAAAACTGAGGATGGAACAATGTAGTTACTCCACAATACTAAGCTAAATGACAGAGTAAAAAGAAGGAAGCCTGTACAGAATACAAAATATTTAAAAACATGCATCCTGTTTGCAATAATGCACTAAATGCACTTAACTTTATATTCTGAATAAAAAGTGTTATGTTTGGGGCAAATCCAACACCACACATCACTGAGTACCACTCTTCATATTTTCAAGCATGGTGGTGGCTGCATCACGTTATGGGTATGCTTGTCATCAGCAAGGACTAGGGAGTTTGTTAGGATAAAAAGAAACAGAATAGAACTAAGCACAGTCAAAATCCTAGAGGAATAGCTGCTTTCCAACAGACACTGGGAAACAAATTCACCTTTCAGCAGGACGAGTTTCTTACCAAGACGACATTGAATGTTTCTGAGTGATCTAGTTACAGTTTTGACTTAAATCGGCTTGAAAATGGCTGTCTAGTAATGATCAACAACCAATTTGACAGACCTTAATGGGCAAATATTGTACAATCCAGGTCTCCAAAGCTCTTAGAGACTTACCCAGAAAGACTCACAGCTGTAATCACCTGCGGTTGAATACTTATGTAATCAAGATACAGTATATTAGGGTTTTATTTTTCAGAAATGTAATAAAACAAAATTGCATTTTTCTTCCACTTTGACATTACAGAGTATGTTGTGTAGATCGTAGATTTTTTTTACAATTAAATCTATTTTAATCCCACCTTGTAACACAAAAACTTAGGCCTTTGTACTTGTTCACATTCATTTGACATGATCTTTATGGGATCAACAGGGTTTATGTATGTCATCACAGCACAGAACTGACTGACTAGTCCACATGCCTGCTGCTGCCCTGCCACGCTATTTTCCCCTCACCCCTACACAGTCTTTCTCACACAGATGCGTGCAGACATACAGTACCATACACACACACACACACAGACACAGACACAGGCTGGAAAGTATGAACGGACACACGCACGCACACACGCGCACACACACACTCACCATCGCTCCTAACCATCCCTCTTAACCAACCAACCCACTATCTATTCACAGTCCTGCCCCTCAGGCATTCGAATATTTTAATTGAATCTTTTGTAATTATAATGAAATAACTGCAGAGTTCCATTAGGAATAGATAATGATCTGCAGTTCCATTAGGAGAGAGAATGATCTGAGCTGCTCTGTGTGACAGTGGTCACAGGAACCACTTAGCAGTCTGTTCCCGCATCCCAAATGGCACCCTATTTCCTATATAACACGTATGGGCCCTGATCAAAAGAAGAGCATTATTTAGGGAATAGGGCGCCGTTTGGGACAAATCCTGTCTTGCCCTTCAAGCCAGAAAGATACAGCACCTGTTTCAATTAGTTTATAAATTATCTAATCAATTAGCTCATAAATTAGCTCATCAATTATCTCATCAATTAGCGCATCAATTAGCTCATCAATTAGCTCATCAATTCACATTGAACAGCACATTAAGGAACAAAGAGGTGTGTGTGTGTGCGTGTGTGTGTGTGTGTGTGTGTGTGTGTGTGTGTGTGTGTGTGTGTGTGTGTGTGTGTGTGTGTGTGTGTAGGGGGTTGTGTGTGTGTTGAGTGATTAATAGAGTGTTGTCCGTTATTACCACGTAACATGATTGTGAATATATGGACAGTACAATAAGAAGAGGGGGATATCAAAGTCAAAACAATCCAAACAGGCCAAGGTACAGTTAGACAGTAGACATGGCTCTGTCGGTTAATATAATACATCAAATATAATCCCTTTTCTAATACTACAGCATGAGATTATAAAGCCACTGCATAAGCAGATTAACATGACAAGTGAAGCAAAAGGCCAGGAAATATTTTTTACATCATCATTTGGCATCTCGTACAAATTTAGCTATCATTGACGTATTAATCAATTATTATCGTATGACTAAATCATTATCCTTTTCCTGTTCATAAATGCTTTATCTTTCCAAGCACAGTAACATAGAAAGGGAAGAAAAAGCTCATAAATCTTTCTTCATATTGTCAAATGTAATTTCTAGCTTATTGGCGTAGGTCTAAATCATTTCACAATTTTCCTTTTTATGCAGGCCCTGACATATTACTACCAGCAACATGACGTCCGACACTAAAACAGCTACATGACGTCAGACACTTAAACAGCTACATGACGTCAGACACTTAAACAGAAGTAGGCTATACAATAACAGCAGTAGGCTATACAATAACAGCAGTAGGCAACACAATAACAGCAGTAGGCTATACAATAACAGCAGTAGGCTATACAATAACAGCAGTAGGCTATACAATAACAGCAGTAGGCTATACAATAACAGCAGTAGGCTATACAATAACAGCAGTAGGCAACACAATGACAGCAGTAGGCAACACAATGACAGCAGTAGGCAACACAATGACAGCAGTAGGCAACACAATGACAGTAGTAGGCAACACAATGACAGCAGTAGGCAACACAATGACAGTAGTAGGCAACACAATGACAGCAGTAGGCAACACAATGACAGTAGTAGGCAACACAATGACAGCAGTAGGCAACACAATGACAGTAGTAGGCAACACAATGACAGTAGTAGGCAACACAATGACAGCAGTAGGCAACACAATGACAGCAGTAGGCAACACGATAACAGCAGTAGGCAACACGATAACAGCAGTAGGCAACAGAATAATAGCCATTTGAAAGGCTCTTCTCTCCTCCTTCTCAAAAGGCAGACAAGGACACCACACATGGTGTGGATCTGACATTGGCCAGCCCATAGCCTCTCTGTAACCTCTGACATTGGACAGAAAAGCAGCGGTCTCCAACCAGCAGACAGAAAACAGGAAAGCTGATCATGACCACACACTAAAACTCCCTTTGATTCTAAACAGACTGAGACTAACAGCAATGACATTGAAAAAAAAAATGGAAATCCAAAACCTTCCTCACTGATCTCCAGATTTGATTCAGAGTAAAAAAAATGTTAAAGCATGAAATCTGTGTGTCAGAATTGTAATAAAATCACAAAAAATAACTCCACAACGAATCCCCATGTTGGTAATGCTTAGATTGCATATGTAGATTAAATATGAGTTGTGGGAAAAACGTTGAATTTTTTTTAAATGTTAAAACCTTTATTAACTCTGATTTCAGAGTTCTCCCTCAAATAAAAAGAAACTCACAGAATACCATGTTGTCACGCTTTAAGCAGCTGACGACTTGGAAAATAGTCAGGAAGTCCTGAATTTTGTTAATGTCATGAGAGTAGAGCTGAGTAGAGCTCTCCGAGCTGTGTCTTTACTTTGGTGGGTTTAGCTCTTTCGCTTGCTGCTAGCTCCCTGTTGTGTCCCAAATGGCACCTTATTCCCTTTATAGTGCACTACCATGGGGCTCTGGTCAAACGTAGTGCACAACATAGGGAATAGGGTGCCATTTAAGACACAGTTCACTGTGCTCTGCAGCTGGCCAGGCCTAATGAGAGATCAGGCTCAAACATCAATTCATCTGCCTCATTGCAGAGGACAATGAGGGCCAACTGATTCAGTAAGGAGAGATATTATGGCTGCTACTCGTGTGGGATAGGATCGTCTTGTTTACTAAGATTATTGAGCACAGAGGGACTAAAACAGTACACACAACACACACACACACACACACAACACACACACTAGCACAGACGCACATACACACACACACACTAGCACAGACGCACATACACACACACACACTAGCACAGCAACACCAACTGACCAAACGTTCGTTCTCTTTGATTTCCTAAAAATAACTTTGGGACCTGGCTGGCTACCTTTGGTTGTGTGGGCCGGTCAGAGTGAAAGAGTGGTGAGGTCTCTGACTAAATAAACAAATCTATTGTTATCATCAGAGCTCCCTGGCTGGCTGTAGGAGAGAGGAGAGGAGAGGAGAGGAGAGGAGAGGAGAGGAGAGGAGAGGAGAGGAGAGGAGAGGAGAGGAGAGGAGAGGAGAGGAGAGGAGAGGAGAGGAGAGGAGAGGAGGAAAGAAAGATGAAAGAAAAGAAGAAGAGGAGAGGCTGGTCTGCATGGAGTCCCCCTCGGCCTCCCCTGTCCTGACAGGGCATCTGTCTTCATTAAAGAGAGCCCAGTGTGCATGACAGCCACTGAAACGCTGGTGTCTTCAGAGTAATGAAGACAGATGACTGCCCCCAAGATCCCATAAAAAGGAAAAAAAAAGCAGAAGGTTGAACAAATAAAATTGGAAAAACAACCCTCAGTGTGAACACAACACAGCATTTGGGTTTGAAAAGGTTTAATTAAATAAATAAATTGGAACACACGAACAGAAGCAAGCAAACGTGTTGTTTGTGTGCACCAACTAAACTAGCTAGATTGTTCCTAGTTTGAGGGTGTGTTGTATTTTTCTTCTTGCTTGTATCATTTCTGGCTTGCTCCCTAAAAGAGAACAGCACACCCCCACTCCTTCTTTTCCACAGTCCCTCTCTTTCTCCCAGCCACACAGGCCCCCTGGACGCCTATGGAAATTGACCCCAGTTTTGTCTGTCTGAGACAGGCCTGTTGTTAGAGCCAGAGTAGTGTCTGAAGTCTGGAAAGGAGGGAGCGAGGGAGGAAAAATGTGAACACTGACAAAAAAAAAAGAGATAGAAAAGAAAGAAAATAAATCTGGCAAGACCCTTTGGCTCTTCTGAAGACTAGCAACATTCCAAGTTACTAATTTATTCATAAATTTATCCATTCAATAATTCATCTACTGATTAATTTATAGCTATTTAGTTCCAGAGAAAAATCCTTACACACAAGCATAAACACCAACAATACTTCCAACTAAAAATACAGGGAGCAAAGAATTTTTTTTAGAAGACCACTTTTTTAACGGCTTTATATAAATAAGACTAGATTCAAAACCCATTGTACTGTAGTCTCCACATGGAAAGCTCTAGTAGCTGTCACAGAGGCGATTGTGACGGGAACAAGACCGATGTAATGTGGATGGCTTACATTTAGTCCAAAATGTCAGGTTTCTCCCTCTCTCCCTCTCAATATTTAATCTGTATTTCTTACTCATTACTGTTTTGTATACAGAACCTAACCTACCCCACAATGTCAAAACTCAGGTGGCTGGCATTGTCTGAGTGAAACCTGAACCTGTGGGTTAGCATTGTCACAGTGAAACCTGAACCTGTGGGTTAGCATGGCAGCCACTCAGAAATCAAACACACACACACACAGAGGCTAGCATGTCATATCGTAGCATTAGCTAGTTGTCCCTGGGTAGCTAGTGGAGCAGCCCCAACAGGCTCCAGTACCAGTCTCTTCCTGTCCTGTCCACACACATACACACACACATACAGGTCTCTAGCACCTACAGCCCTGACAGTCAGGCAACTAGCAGAGCTGAGAGCCTGTGGTAAACAAAACCCCCTCCATGGCCAACACTGAATCCGATGCCAGCTAGCTCAGTGGGTGAGCATGACACAGGACATGCAAACAGGATGCCATTGACTTACATTGAACGCTGGCGCTGCCGGTCCATGCGAAGGGGTCCAGCCCCGCGAAGAAGGGGCTTGCTTTCCGCAGCATGCACGCACCCCGGCTGGTGACATCATATAGCTGGCGTGGGCCCATCCCCAGAGCTTCCATACAGTCAAACATAGTAGTAGAGCTTTCAACCTCCGTTTACTGTTACTGTACCACGTCCCTAGTCACTGCCTCCTGAGAACACACAGCTTAAACCTGCTGCTGTACCTACACCCCTTCCTTCTTCCTGGAGTAGCTAGGTCACCTCACCGTAGTACAGCAACAACAACAACAACAACAGTAGCAGCAGCAGTGAAGGTCCCAGTTCAAACCCCTCCTGTAGCTCTGATGTGGTGCTGCCTGCTGCTACCTTTTCCTTCGTTCCTTCCTTCCTTCCTTCCTTCTCTCTCTCTCTCTCTCTCTCTCTCTCTCTCTCTCTCTCTCTCTCTAACTCTCTATCGTCTGTTCTCTCCTTTCCTGCTGGCACTTCTGTTTCTAATCCTCCATTCCCTTTCTCCTCAGCTGGAATGCAGGGCTGGTTCCTGCCTGGCTGTATCTGTAGCTGAATCTGCTGCTCTGAGCTCAGTGTTGCTCTATCGTCTCCCCCTGCCCTAGGGCGAGCTGCTCCCTGTCTGCGGTAACAGACCTAAATAACAGCTCCCTCTCTCACACACAGCTCTCCCTCTCTTTCAGCTCTCTCTCTCTCTCTCTCTCTCTCTCTCTCTCTCTCTCTCTCTCTCCTGCATCCCAGACACACACACACACACACACACATACACGGCACAGCGGAGCGAACCAACTACCTCAGACTGAGAGAGAGGGGGTGGAGAGAGGGAGAGAGAGGGGACCCAGAGGGAGGGGTTGGAGAGAGAGAGGAGGAGGGAGGTGAAGAACCCCGTGCTGCTAGGCGGGGACTGATTTGTTAGAGGACAAAACTTTATTCCATCCTCTCCTCTCCTCTCCTCTCCTCTCCTCTCCTCTCCTCTCCTCTCCTCTCCTCTCCTCTCCTCTCCTCTCCTCTCCTCTCCTCTCCTCTCCTCTCCTCTCCTCTCTTTTTGTCCCCGGCTTTCTTTTGTGTTTCATATTTCAGCCCGAATGCAAACAAACACAACCCCTCCCCTCCTCTGCCCTATTCAGATCCTTCTCTCCCTCTTGGTTCTCTCCATTTGTCTTTACACTGCACCTCCCCCATTTCCCCTGCAGTCAATATGAGTCCCCTCCTCCCTCCCTCCCTCCCTTAGCCCCCGTCTCTAATCATAACCATATTAAAGTCTGGGCAGGCAGAGAGAAAGGCAGCCACAGAGACGGAGAGAGAGAGAGAAAATGAAAGAGAGATGGAGAGAGAGGGGGAGAGAGACATATATTTTATTTTATTGGCCCAATAGTTACATCATGAAAAGCACAAACTTAACTTTTAACAGACCTAGAAAGTTAGAACCAAGCCCCCCTCGCCGTCCAATGTACATTGAACCCCCCGGACGCCCCCAAACCTTACAAAGTCCCCCAGACGCCCCGCAGCCTTACAAAGTCCCCCAGACGCACCGCAGCCTTACAAAGTCCCCCAGACGACCCGCAGCCTTACAAAGACGACTCACCAGCCTCCATATACATGCTATGTGTGAGCCAAGCCCTCACCAGCCCCAGCAGCACAGCTCTGGAGTCTGTACACACCGTCCCCTGCATCCCAACATGTAGTTTACTAGGCAGCCCCTTCGCTTGTTGGCTATGCTATACCTAAGCCCTCCAACGTATAGGTCCAGAGTCAGCCCCAACCCTCCAGAGTCAGCCCCAACCCTTCAGAGTCAGCCCCAACCCTCCAGAGTCAGCCCCAACCCTTCAGAGTCAGACCCAACCCTTCAGAGTCAAGCCCAACCTGAGGCCTTATACAGCAACCAACCAGGACAGAGAGGGAGAGAGACAGAGACAGAGACAGAGACAGAGACAGAGGCAGGCAGGCAGGCAGAGACACAGACAGACAGACAGACAGACAGACAGACAGACAGACAGACAGACAGACAGACAGACAGACAGACAGACAGAGACATTGTGCTAAACCCAGAAACCAGATGCCAGGCTAAATCCTTTTGTCTGTGTGTTCCAGGGAACAGAGAATGGGCAGGAGTGTTCAGTCTCTCTCTCCTCAGTGCTTTAACCATGAAGAATGAGAGATTGCGTTGCTCAATCCCCTCTGTGCATTAAGTCAAGCTCATCTTACAACCTTCAAGTCAAAACAAACATTTAACTGAAGCTCGAAACAAAACGAGAGACATAGAAAAATAAGACAGGAAAATGAATATAAACAGGGAATGTAACACTTTTTATCAAGTACATACAGTCCATTCGGAAAGTATTTAGACCCCTTCACGTTACAGCCTCCTAAAATGGATTAAATTCTTTATTTTCCCCATCAATCTACACAAATTCAAAACAGAAATATCATATAAGGCATTATAAAGGACGTTATAAAGCATTATACTGTACTTCATAGTACTTCATAGTACTGTATGTACACACAACCAAAGAAGAAGAAGGTATTTATATAAAGTAATCCTGCAACAATTAAAAGGTAAGTACACAAACAAACAAGAATAGTCATGCCTTACATTGGAAACCACTCATCCACATTCTTTACTGGGAGATTCATTGTCCCTTCACTTCACTACAGCTTTCTTCCCATATAGCTTTCAAAGACATCATGCAACTCTGCTCTACAAACAGAATGCTTTACATTCAAAGCCTGTGGTCCAAATGGAACCATATTCCCTATATAGTGCACTACCTTTGACCAGAGCCCTGGTCAAAAGTTGTGCACTATATAGACCATATGGTGCCATTTGGGATACAGCTAAAGTGATGTGCAGTGAATCAATAGCCTATCTATAATCCATAAATAAAACCGACACTGGTTCAACTGTTGAGCAGTAGAATGGCTGGTTGTACCATAAAACAAACATCTGAATACAATACAATGGGAGGAGGAGGAGGAGGAGGAGGAAGAGGAGAGGAGGAGGACGGATTCGGCTCTGTGCCCTCCCTACCTGCTGAACATCCTTATCCCCCCATCAGACTGGTGGAAGTGGTACGACCCATCAGGCAGCCACAACACAATTTCCTGTCAATCTGTGCTGCAAAGCTGGCTGGCTGGCTGGGCACTGTCCATAAATACACACACACACACACACACACTGGCTGGGCTGTGTCACATGCGCACACACACATACGAACGCTCACACACAAGCACTCATACACTAACTGGCTGTCCTCCCTTCTCCTCAGTCTCCCTGTGTGTGGCCGGGCAGGAGAAAGGGTATCAGGAATGATATTGATTTAATTGTTAATTGATTTAAAACACACACACACACACACACACACACACACACACACACACACACACACACACACACAGACACACACACAGACACTCTCTCTTTATAAGCCCTTTTGTTGCAGTAGCAAACAGATACGAACATCAGTAGTTTTTTTGTCTCTTTCTTCATATAATTGTCCTGTCATAAAGCAGGAGAGTTTATGACAGGAACTAGAAAACAGCAGGGTGGTGAAAGTCCCTTCTACAGGGACACAACGCTAAGGCAGAAGTCAATACATCATCTATACGTGTTTCATTTTACAGACATTCTTAGAGAGTGTACATTTACAAATTCGTAAGCATAGCATGCTAATTGTAATTCGTAACATATCATACGAAATGGATAATGGACATCCACTAAGGAATGTATACAGTAACCATGCAAAACATAACATATCAAACTAAATGGAGTGTCTGTACAGAATAATACAAAATGCTCTGAGACCAGGTTGGTCAAACAGGCAGAAACATGCCAAACCATCCACATTTCTGAGGGTTGACGCTGACTAAACTCATGTTGTCCATCTATGAAAGAATAAATGTAGTCATCCCCACATTTGATTGATTTACAGCATCTCTCTAACTCTCTCCCACTTTGACATTGATTTCTTTCGTTGTGTTTTGAGCTTGAACACTGACTTCTCCATTTATAGAACTTACACAAAGTAATAAAAAACTGAAGTTCTATAGTGTCTCTCTCTCTCTCTCTCTCTCTCTCTCTCTCTCTCTCTCTCTCTCTCTCTCTCACTCACACACACACACACACATACTCTCTCTCTCCTCACATACTCTCTCTCTCCTCACATACTCTCTCTCTCCTCACATACTCTCTCTCCTGCTTGTGACCCAGGCCAGGTCCCTGCCTGCCTCCCTGCCTCCTCCCCTTCCTTCCCTGTCCACTGAGCCTGAACTCTACAAACAAACCCCCCACTGGGCCACTAACTTCCCCCAAAACCTATCCTGCCTTCCTCTCCGTCTCTGTTTGTCCCACCATTTTCTTCATCTCTCTCTCTCTCCTTAATGCCCTCTTTAATTTTTCCTCTGTTCCTTCAAACTCTCGTTTTGTCATAGTTGTTATTACTCTACTCCCTTTGTCCTTATTGTACGGATTTGTTTTTCTGTTCTGTTCTTGTTTTTCCTTTTCAGTTAATTATGGTATGAATTCTCACCTGCTCTTTCGTCATGCTTTGTGACAGAAACAACATTCTAAGAATTTTCGAGGAAACTCCCACCTTTCTCATCTCCCTCCCCTCAATGAATCAACTGTCATTATACATGCTTAAAGAAGTTCTCTCTCTCTCTCTCTCTCTCTCTCTCTCTCTCTCTCTCTCTCTCTCTCTCTCTCTCTCTCTCTCTCTCTCTCTCTCTCTCTCTCCTCTCTCTCTCTCTCTCTCTCTCTCTCTCTCTCTCTCTCTCTCTCTCTCTCTCTCTCTCTCTCTCTCTCTCTCTCTCTCTCTCTCTCTCTCTCTCTCTCTCTCTCTCTCTCTCTCTCTCTCTCTCTCTCTCTCTCTCTCCTCTCTCTCTCTCTCTCTCTCTCTCTCTCTCTCTCTCTCTCTCTCTCTCTCTCTCTCTCTCTCATCAAACCCCCTACAGTAGTATTGCCAGGAACACTGTACATGCTGTAAGCTCTCCCTGAGACTAAAGGTCAATCAGGTTTCACTACTGTTCACCATTCTGATGTGAAATATAGATAAGACCTATACAACACATTGTTGCTACTTGGCATGGTGATATTGGAAGGAATGCCCTAGCCTTTGTTCAGTTCTATCATCTTTGAACGATCCTATCGTGCCATCGCCAGTCCCATCCATCATCACCATCAACCTTGAGTGGCGTAGAACTATTTTTGGTTTCCAGGTAGAACCCTTTTTGGGTTCTAAGTAGAACCGTCTGTGGAAAAGGTTCTACATGGAAAGCAAAATAGTTCTACCTGGAAACCAAAAATTGTTATTCAAAGGGATCTCCTATGGGGACAGCCGAAGAAACACTTTTAGGTTCTAGATAACACCTTCATGTTCATTTCTGAAGAGACATGTCATATTATGCACACATTCCCCTGACTATACATCTACCCTGGATGACTCAGCCTTCACTCTGGGGAGACAAGATAGCATGCCTGCCAAATGGCACCCTATTCCCTATAGTGCACTACTTTTGACCAGAAACCATATGTCCCTTGGACAAAAAGTAGTGCACTATATAGGGAATAGGGTGCCATTTGGGACATAGCCCTTGTTTTCAACCTCTGTGTTCCTCTCTGTTCACATGCTTGAACATAACTACTTTTCAGAAACATTATCAGACTTGGCCATCTTTCAAGTCTTTTCTTTGTCTCTCTATCTCCGTTCTGTCATTACTTTTTGCTACCCGTGTTTTTGCACACACAAAACAATATTTATCCTCCCCAAAAAAATCACCAACCCCCTCCTACCCTGATTCCTCAAACCCACAAAAGCCATGCCTACCCATAGTGTGCCCTCCCGCGTCTTCTTCAAAAGCCCCTCCCCCTTTTGCCATTGCCCAGTCATCGTTCTGCAAGTGCCCAGTATGAAGCACACAGACCCCTCCCCCTTTATAATAGTGTCTGTGTTCTCTTCTCTCCACTATAGTTACACTACAATTCTGTGTTCTCTCCTCTCCAGTAGAGTTACAGTATAGTCTGTGTTCTCTTCTCTCCAGTAGAGTTACAGTATAGTCTGTGTTCTCTCCTCTCCAGTAGAGTTACAGTATAGTCTGTGTTCTCTTCTCTCCAGTAGAGTTACAGTATAGTCTGTGTTCTCTTCTCTCCAGTAGAGTTACAGTATAGTCTGTGTTCTCTTCTCTCCAGTAGAGTTACAGTATAGTCTGTGTTCTCTTCTCTCCAGTATAGCCCTTCTAGCTCAGCACTTTCCTGAACTGTGTGCACTTGGCTCGATCTGGTCGAGAGGGTTTAACAGAGGAAATCCAAGGTGGACGACAGAGGGAGAGGGAGAGAGAGGGGAGACACGGAGAGAGAGAGAGAGAGAGAGAGAGAGAGAGAGAGAGAGAGAGAGGGAGACACGGCGAGAGAGAGAGAGAGAGAGAGAGAGAGAGAGAGAGAGAGAGAGAGAGAGAGAGCAAAAGTCAGGAGTGTAAGCCTTCAGGGTTGAGGGATAGCATCGGAGGACAAGTTATTCTGATTATTCCATTTGCTACCAATTGTACCAAACCTCTCAGTCTCACTGAGCACTTAACTGTCTGGAAAAATGTAGTGCATGGGCATGCTCTTTTGTCTTCCCATGTTGAGGTCCGGCCCAGTTTCTTTGTGAAAAAATAGAACAAAGCCATGTGAGCGGAATCGATTTGCAGAAACTAGCTGAGACTTTCTGAGCTGTTTATCATCCAGAGACCAGTGGTGCCTGGGGAGACCAGAGAGAGAGAGAGAGAGAGAGAGAGAGTGCTGGGATGGGATTAGCATAAAGCGACAGAGGTTTTATATTAAACTCATCAGAAGCCCTAGTCACAGTGATAAGCCTGTAGACACTGGCCAAATAGGACAGCACTATAGAATACATACAGCACACAGGCTGTCATGGCACACAGCCCTTGAGACTAGCTAAATTGGACAGCACAGATCACAGAACACAGTACACAGTACACACCCAGTGGCACAGAGGCAACCCTATATCTACTGTTTTACAGTATGTCTTATAGAATGCATTCGTTGTCAATTGTTTTTCAAAAGAGCTCAGTGCTGTTCATAATTTTGTACTCCATTTGTACTCTCACACAATATGACTAAACCACTGTTAATTTAGCATGTCCTTTAAATCAGTTTATGTGAGCGGCATGGAGGATTGACAAAGGAGAGAGATGGATTGGTTTTTAAACAGTATGTCCTGTCTCCCAGGCAGACCTGGGTTCAAATACTATTTGAAATCTTTTCAAATACTTGTAGCGTTTGTTCTACAGTATAGTCCTCCCTGGAGTGTCAGGTGGGCGGGGTTTGCACTTTTAGGACTATACCATTGGTTTCATTTCACCAGACCAGCTCAATCAAGCCCATAAGTTTTTTTAAATGATAAAAAATTAGTATCTGAACCCAGGTCTGCTTTGAGGGCCTTTCTGTCCCAGCGCTGGTTTAAGAGGAGAGAAAGAAAAACAACAGTGGGAAATGGGAAGTTGTTGTTTGTGCCTGGAAGGAAGAGTAACGGCCTTAGCTCATACATAGCTCACTCACGCTCTCTTTTTCTGCCTCCCCTACGCCCCCCCCCCCCTCCATTGTGTCTCTCTCTCTCGTGCGTGCACACACACAAAACACATACCACCTCCACCAGATGAGGGCTGGACTGAAACTCAACACTTCAACTGTAGATTTATAAAAAAATAAGATTGAGGTACAATGTCCCTGTTTGTGCTCTCTCCCACTCCCCACTAAAGAAACATTTCCTGCTGTATTCGTTTCTGTCTTGTTTTAATGTTCAGTTTTCCATTCCGTCTCGTACCACTTCCCCACCAAAAATGGGCTCATTTTCATAACTCCCTGAGCTCCCTAAGCCAACATGACCTCGTTGTGTGTGTGTGTGTGTGCGTGCGTGCGTGCGTGCGTGCGTGTGTGGTGCGTGCGTGTGCGTGCGCGTGCATGTTTTTGTGTGTGTGTGTGTGTGTGTGCGTGTGTATTGGTGTGTTTAAGAATGCAATGGTAAGGGTGTTTTTTAATTATGTCACTGCATGAAAAAAAAAATCCTGGAACATTTTAAGTCCTTTTCACAGCCTGCTTGACTTAGCAGACAGAGGGTCTTATTTCACTTTTGTTCATTATCTATTTCACTTGCTTTGGCAATGTAAAACACGTTTTCCCATGCCAATAAAGCCCTTAAATTGAAATGTAATTTTATTTTATTTAATTGAGAGAAGAGATCGACTCCACCGAAACAGGGTGAAAGATTTTGTTGAAATGGATTCTGCTCGACAACAGGCCACCGAGAAAAAATATATTTTTTGTGGTGTTTCTCTCTATCCTACATCCAAAGGAAATGACCGACTAGCTTTTCAAAGCATCCCTGTGCCTGGCCCAGGTCCTCAGACCTCCAGCCTCTGATTGGTGAGCGCTTCCAGAAGTGTTTTCAGGGCTCAGTGCAGATGTTATCACACAGTAAGTGGTGGTAATGGGCCTCCAACTGTTTGTTTGAAGGGCTCCCATAATACCCGGAATCAACTGATAACAGACTCAGAGCTACTCTGCTCAGTGCTCTCTGCATGGTAGTATAGAGAGCCCGTCAAATTGTCTTATGGAGTTTTGAATACACACAGACATACGTAAGGAAAGGGCCTACTACACACACACACACACACACGCTAACACAGGCACACACGCTAACACAGGCAAAACACGCTAACACAGGGCACACGCTAACACAGTCACACACGCTAACAAGGGACACACCTTAGCTTCCAGAAGACCTGTTACTTGATATCACATAAGAAAACAACGCCCTCCTCTATCTCTCTCACTCTCTCTATCTCTGTCTCTCTCAGTGTAAAAACAGGTATTTCCAAAAAAGCCTGTGCCAACATCGCATCACCACGGCGACCGTGGAAGGAGGTGCATAGCTACCTGCGTGAGCAGCATAGTGAACACTCAACACCCACAACAAAGATAGGTAGGCAGGGACCCTGTCTATCCCTGGCTACCTTTTACACAGCAATTAACCATGGAACTCCGAGATGGGCAAAGAATGTGAGTCAGCCCCTTTAAAAACACTACCTCCACACACACAGAGAGAGACACACACACACACAGGCAGCTCTGACAACAATGACCAGACCTGGTAAGCCAACAAACTCCTGTGTGCGTCCCAAATGGCACCCCTATTCCCTTTGTAGTGCACTACCTTTGACCAGGGCCCATAGGGATCTGGTCAAAAGTAGTGCATTGTACAGTATAGAGAATAGGTTGCCATTTGGGACTTGCACCTAGTCAGGGAGGAGAAGAGAAGAAGAGGAAAAAACAGGGTCCGTGGAATGTTTGAATATTTGAATGTTTTAGTGTTTGAATGTTTGAATGTTTTAGTGTTTTAAATAGTTTAATGTTTGAGTGTGTGAATGTTTGAATGTTTGAGTGTGAGTATTTTAGTCTTTGAGTCTTTTTAGTCTTTGAGTGTTTGATTGTTTGAATGATTGAGTGTTTGAGTGTTTGAATGATTGAGTGTAGATAGATAGATAGATAGATAGATAGATAGATAGATAGATAGATAGATAGATAGATAGGTACTTTATTGATCCCCCGGGGGGGAAAATTTCATTGTCAAGCAGCTACAACAAAAACACAGGGGCAGGTGCAAAAATGCCACAACGAAAGTACACAAAAGGACAGATACACGGTACATGATACATAGAGCGGCAGTATGAAAAAAGTATAGAAAATACAAGATATCTGGAGTGCAAAAAAAAAGCTATAAAAAGGGACATTGCATAGTATGGGTGGTTGGCTGAATATGTACACTATACGTTGGTGGATGTTGGATGGTTAACTATACTATACAGGTCGATGGCAGAGAAATACTTCAGTAGCTAAAAAATGCGTATGATATGAGCGAGGGTAATAATAGTTTACTTAATAGACAGACTGGGTAAATGAACAGGTAAGTGAAAAATCTTGCATGGTTAAATTAGCTGTACAGTTAGGTATACAGTTTATATTTACAGATAAGTGAATACTTGCATGTTTACACAAAACTGTACAGGTAAAATGACAGGAAGAGATACTTTAATAGCTAAATGTGTGTATGATATCATTTGGGGTAATAATAGTAATTCTGTCTTGTTTGAGTGTTTACATTGTTTTTATGTTTGAATGCTTGAATGATTGAATGTTTGAATGTTTTAGTCTTTTAGTGTTTGAGTGTTTGAATGAATGTTTTTGAAGGACTGTATGAACCATACAACCCCCCACAGTCCTGATACTACCCCTACAACCCCCCACCAGTCCCTGATACTACCCTACAACCCCCCCACAGTCCTGATACTACCCTACAACCCCCCCACCCCCACAGTCCTGATACTACCCTACAACCCCCCACCCCCACAGTCCTGATACTACCCTACAACCCCCCACCCCCACAGTCCTGATACTACCCCTACAACCCCCCACCCCCACAGTCCTGATACTACCCTACAACCCCCCCACCCCCACAGTCCTGATTCTACCCTACCAACCCCCCACCCCCACAGTCCTGATACTACCCTACAACCCCCCCACAGTCCCTGATACTACCCTACAACCACCCACCCCCCACAGTCCTGATAGTACCCTACAACCCCCCACAGTCCTGATACTACCCTACAACCCCCCACCCCCACAGTCCTGATACTACCCTACAACCCCCCACAGTCCTGATACTACCCTACAACCCCCCACCCCCACAGTCCTGATACTACCCTACAACCCCCCCACAGTCCCTGATACTACCCTACAAACCCCCCACCCCCCACAGTCCTGATACTACCCTACAAACCCCCCACCCCCACAGTCCCCTGATACTACCCTACAACCCCCCACCCCCACAGTCCTGATACTACCCTACAACCCCCCCACCCCCACAGTCCTGATTCTACCCTACAACCCCCCCACCCCCACAGTCCCTGATACTACCCTACAACACCCCCACCCCCACAGTCCCTGATCCTACCCTACAACACCCCCACCCCCCACAGTCCTGATACTACCCTACAACCCCCCATGGTCCTGATACTACCCTACAACACCCCACCCCCCACAGTCCTGATTCTACCCTACAACCCCCCCACCCCCACAGTCCTGATACTACCCTACAACCCCCACGGTCCTGATACTACCCTACAACCCCCACGGTCCTGATACTACCCTACAACCCCCACGGTCCTGATACTACCCTACAACCCCCACGGTCCTGATACTACCCTACAACCCCCACGGTCCTGATACCACCCTACAACCCCCCACGGTCCTGATACCACCCTACAACCCCCACGGTCCCTGATGCTACCCTACAACCCCCACGGTCCCTGATACCACCCTACAACCCCCACGGTCCCTGATACTACCCCTACAAACCCCCACGCTCCTGATACTACAACATGGCAAGTGTTAAACAAGGTAAACTACATTGTCAAAAGTATGTGGATACCTGCTCGTCGAACAACATGGGGATTAATATGGAGTTAACAGTCCCCCACTCTTTTTGGAAGGCTTTCCACTAGATGTCCATTCAGCCACAAGAGCATTAGTGAAGTCGGCATTGATGTTGGGCGATTAGGCCTGGCTCGCAGTCGGCGTTTCCAATTCATCCCAAATGTGTTTCCATGAGGTTGAGTTCAGGGCTCTGTGCAGGCCAGTCAAGTTTTTTCCACACCGATCTCGACAAAACCATTTCCCTATGGACCCTCATGCACGGGGGCATTGTTATGCTGAAACAAGAAAGGACCTTCCCCAAAACTGTTGCCACAAAGTTGGAAGCACAGAATCGTCTAGAATGTTATTGTATACTGTAGCGTTAATATTTCACTTCACTAGAACTAAGGGGCTCAGCCCGAACCATGAAAAACAGCCCCAGACCATTATTTCCTCCTCCACCAAACTTTATAGTTGGCACTATGCATTCGGGCAGGTAGCATTCTCCTGGCATCCGCCTAACCCAGATTTGTCCATCGGACTGCCAGATGGTGAAGCGTGATTCATCAGCCCAAGAACACGTTTTCCACTGCTCCAGAGTCCAATGGTGGCGAGCTTTACACCACTCGAGCCGACGCTTGGCACTGTGCATGGTGATCTTAGGCTTGTGTGCGGCTTCTCGGGCCATGGAAACCCATTTCATGAAGCTCTCGACAAACAGTTATTCTGCTGACGTTGCTTCCAGAGGCAGTTTGGAACTCGGTAGACAATTTTTTACACGCTATGAGCTTCAGCACTCTGCGGTCCTATTCTGTGAGCTTGTGTGGCTTACCACTTCGCGGCTAAGCCGTTGTTTGCTCCTAGACGTTTTCCACTTCACAATAACAGCACTTATAGTTGACTGGGGCAGCTCTAGCAGGGCAGAAATGTGATGAATTGACTTGTTGGAAAGGTAGCACCCTATGACGGTGCCACGTTAAAAGTCACTGAGCTCTTCAGTAAGGCCATTCTACTGCCAATGTTTGTCTATGGAGATTGTATGGCTGTGTGCTCAATTTTATACACCTATCAGCAAAAACTTTTACAAGAAAGACAGAGAGTTCTGTGTTTTTCCTAG